>KB722747.1:687448-713282 GCA_000349905.1 Volvariella volvacea V23 | reverse complement strand
CGTGATCTGATCGCCGTGCCTGTGCCTGGCCAATCACAACCCTCCTAGCAAAAAGTACGGCAAGCTAAGCATAGGCAACCTCTTCGCAACAAAACAAGCCCAATACAGCTTTGAATTATCGCCCGATGGCACTCCCCACAAATCTCCTGCAATGATGCTTCGCGCCCAATCTGAATACAAGGCAGCCAACACCAAGATGGCCATCACACCCCAATCCAGTGCGAACGTGCTTGTAATGCACACTTTGGACGAGGTTCTGCCACTCCAATCGGGCAAGTAGATGAGTGAAGCGCTACCCAAGCTAATGAGCACGACAGTACCCGTCAAAGAAGCGAATACCATCGTCAGCTTGACGAGATCCTGTTTAGACCAAGTGAATCAAGCCGAACATCCCAATTGCCGAACCAGTGGCATCTGCCAAGTGAAGTGAGTCAGCTCACCAGCACCAAATGCCGAATCATGTTACCTTACATACACAGATCCACTACATACTTTTCTTTAGCTTGGACGTTATGCCCTGCTGGTCCATATCCTCTCTCGTTCTCGTCATTACCCACGCTGAATGGACACTCGTGACCCCATTTAATACCGACGTGCACATCTTCCATACAGCAATCACGACCAAGGCCTTCTGACTCCTACACTTCAGCATCGCATATATTGCCAAAGCCATAGAGTTGATCAATCCAACAGTCCCTAGCATCAGATCCCAAGCTCGACGTTTAACCCTACGCCATGGCCGCAATGGGCTCCGACCGTGCCAGAGACAAACGAGGGT
This sequence comes from Volvariella volvacea V23, assembly GCA_000349905.1. NCBI lineage: Eukaryota > Fungi > Basidiomycota > Agaricomycetes > Agaricales > Pluteaceae > Volvariella > Volvariella volvacea. The sequence continues at coordinate 712,504 of KB722747.1, read as the reverse complement.
GTAGTAAGTGAGGATGTGGGAAGTGAATCCTAGCCCGCCATATGGGAGACTGTAGCACGCCATTTCGTCCTGGAAAGTCATGCTAGGTGCGTGTGACATTATGGTACTGATAACTGATTCGCACAGGATCAAGGTAAATCGCACCATGCGTCAAGGTCAAAGTCCAAAGAAATAAGGAGTGCTCACCAATGTCCTTTAAGAGCGTAAGGGATGGGTACAAGACCAAGGGATATTAGCAGCATCCATTCATGCTTCGAGAAAGCACAGGTATTAAGCCAACGTTCCCGCACGTAGCCTGAACGGCACCATAGCCAGACCGAGCGATTGCGGCGTCGGCTTGGAAGCACACATGAGCAAGCTGCGCAGAGACAGCCAACCAACGCCCCACTCCAACGAGATCAAGTTGGTCTTGTATCCTCAGTGTGCTGGACAGTGGGTTATGCCGTCCACGCAAGGACATCATCGGAAATGACAACGTTTAAATTCGGAGTGCGGATACTCGGCACCTAGGCTCCCTTACCCCCCACCAAATGTAGGCCCAATGTGCAATATATCCTTATATACGTGTATGAGCCATTGTATTCGCCCTATTCTTGAGGTGTAAGGGAAAGAGGGGTAGCGAAGGGGGGGTAAGAGAGCATTGTGCAGGGTCTCTTTGCACGTATTTGCGAGCGGAGCTTTGCCAACTCCCTCCAAAGTCCTTTTGAATTTTCATCGTAGGAAGTATCCCATCTTTTATTGCTAGATCCTTTGTGTTCTCCATTTTCACGTACTCACGCTCGTTGCTGATTCAATACACAGGGCACCAATGTACTGGGAGCGAACAAGACCTCATCTGCCGTTCGCCAACAAAAGTCTAGAAGGACGTGTGAAGAAATTCGGAACCCCTTCGTACCGACAGTCCTAACATAAAGTATCCCCTTCCATGGGCTCGCCCGTATGTAGGCATCGTTTTTGTTGAAGTGTCCATGCACTATCTTGGACTAACCTTCCTAATCTAGCATGAAGGGAAACGAAAGTCGAAGGCTTCGAAAGAGGTCTTTGGCGGATGCGAACGGTGGCATTATCTCACCGCATCCCCTACAAGCATTGATATTAAATAGGGGTAAATCAGCGAATTTGGCAATTCCCCAAAAGATTGTCAACCCTCACTTCTATCGCCATTGGAACGTATCATCTAAGAAGCAGCGTCTGGTTGGGGGTGAAATGGCATCTTTCTGTCACCGAGCAATGCAGAATTAGTCTCATGACTCTGCTATAATTCACTTGGTCGTTGAAGCGAATAACGCTTTGCAGTTCCAAACTTAGTGACGATAAGAATGTTTGCTCATCAGGTGATAACCCCCCTTTGTACTCGGGATTGTCTGCGGATTGATGTATCAATCGCCATTACCACGACTGTCGCATTTCAAAGACCATCAGCATCAAACCGTATTCGGTCCCCGTAGCTTGACCATCCAGAGGGAAGGAGATGTGCTCTTGTAGGATAGGAAGGGGTTGCACGATTCGTGGCATAGAACACTTCCATTTCAAACTCGGAAATTAAACCATCTGATGTGAGGGTTTTTGTTCCATCAGACCTTGGACATAATACCCTCTGTCACGTCAGACTTTCGATTCTATGCGTACTTTGGGTCAGGTCAAATGAAAGATGGCGAACGGAAGGCGTGCTTATCTACCTTTAACACAAACACAGCTAAACCACCCGGTGGGCAGTATATAAGGGCTTCGACTACTCGTACTTTCCTCATCCCATCTGCCAACTACCAAACCTTCAACGACATGCCTCTTACCAGCGGAATTTACACCATCAAGAACCAAGACAAGCCTGTTGGCCGTTACTTTGTAGAAGACCTCTCTCTGCTTCCCAAGCGCGTCTTGTTGTTGCCCGACAGAATTCCCGAGATCCCTAGGGTGAGTTTCGATCTCTTTGCTAGATATGCGGGCGGTTGACTTGGAATCCGACTCATAGTGGATTGTTGAGGACAAAGGCAATAAATCGTACATTCTCCGAGCTCTCGGTGCTCCCACCGGGAAGTACAAGGATAGCGTCTATGCTTTCCTCATCCAAGAGGAAGATGCAGAGAAGTGGAGAGTCGAGCCCGTGGAACACCTCGGCCCGAACAAGTACATGTACGATCCTCCCTGTGCTGTAGTTTCTTGATCTCACCGGAAATTTGTTTCTATAGCATCACCACCAACGACGGGAGTGGTGGTTGGGTTGCACCCGAGGAAACTGAAAATTCGGTACGGACATTTCTTTTAGCACTGTTTGCTGCTGCGCTGACAACTTGGATGGCGGTATTATAGATTGCGGTACGCCCATTGATTGTCGGGCCCAGCTTCCCGCCTTTCTACCCTCCCAACGAGGTTTTCGAATTCATCCGCCTCGATCGCGACTAAGGATCCTTTGTACCTTTAAGGAATAAGGAACAATGGATGTAGTGATACAAGTTGAATTATGTGCTAAATGGCGAATTGTGTACCAATGATGATGTCTTTTAAAGTGCGTGACCGAAACTACACACACGGGACGACGCAGGAACCCGAGGGCCCTCTCCTGAGAAAATCAAATCGACATGTTAGGCAATTTTAATCAATGTAGATCAGAAAGGAAAAGCCGGGAATGGAAGTGCAACTTTGCGGGGATATGTATGCGTGGCATCTGGGGTAACGATCTCTAGCCCGTTCGCTTCCGCTCTATCACAGCGAACCTTTGGTAAGGCAGCGGTGGTAAAGATAAGATACCCACATCTCTTGAGCATGTGTAATCATACATTGCATATTACGTGGTCGCAAGCAATGCTCACCCTCAGGCAAAAAGCATTACAAAATGGCCTCTCAAACAGGTGTTGCACGAGAGGCACGCAAAATCCGCTAAATGTTAGAGCTCGCATCAATATTGGATTTTTTGAGTTACCTCTCACCCATGAGGAGCTGTTGTCGAATCGGCATGGGTATCATTCTTGATCGGGGGGCGCTACGGCGTGACTCGGAAATCTTTTGGGCCCCACCCGGTACCACCGATTACCCAGTCGGAATGGAATGAAGCTAGGAATCTGGGAGGGTTTGCCCGGCGATAGCACTCAACAAGGGTACTCCACGTCATGTCAAGTATTTCTAGCGAGTCTGAAGACAATATAGACCTTGGAAATAGACTACGTCTGCATAAAGTAAGCTCACCGAAACGAACAATGGGAAGTTGCAGAACAAGAGCGATCGTACACGACCCCGTTTTCAAGTTCTTATGGAACAATGCACTGTTAACGTGAAGATAGAAGGTTTCTGCTACGAACACTAGGTAATCTCACATCATTGCTGCGGGGTTCTGAGGTACCCGCAGTGTTAATATGGCTTTCTTCTGGGACATCGGGTGCCATTGTAAGTGGCGATCAGAGCCTGAGAAGACCGCTTTACCCAAGACCTTTGAGGTTGAGGTAAAGAACCAACGTTTACAGAATCTCGGTATGGCGTTCTGGATCAGTCGAAGTGGTGTACAGATGCGTATCATAGACGCAAGATATGCAAGATACCCATGAAGAATGAATTTATGGCAATTAATTGAAACAGGGACTCAGCTATATAAGAACCGCAAGCAAACCCGGGCCATCTCATCACTACGTCCTCCAGACACAGTAGCGATACAATCTCTCAGCATGACTCTTTCTAACGGACTCTACCTCATCAAGAACGGCGCCTACTTTGTTGGCCGTTCTCCTGCAGAGGATCTCAGCCTTCGCCCAAAGCGCATCCTGTTGTTACCAGAGGGCGTGACTGCCCCAAGGGTTAGTCCTCATTCTCGCTCCTCACACGAAACTCACGTCGGAGATATTATGGCAGTGGGAGGTTGAAAGCACTGGAGAGCATTATATCTTGAAAGCCCAAGGTGCTCCTACCACGAGCATTGGTGGCGAAGTCTATGCTCTCCTCGTCAACGAGGACGGGGCAGAGAAATGGAAGCTTGAGAAAGACGTCAAACGAGGCGACAATTTCTATGTGTATGTCTACTCGAATTGAAGATATAACAATGGCTTACCCATTTGTAACAGTATTTCCAGCAATAATGGGAGCACAGGATGGATCGCTCCCTCTGATCCCGAAAAACAGGTAAGTTCAACAGTATTGACGATTATTAGGGGTCCTTGATCATACATCCACCCTAGATTGCATGTCATGCGCAGATCGTCGGCATGAGTTTGCCGCCTACCTACCCTGGTAATGAGTCGTTCGAGTTTATTCGTATCGATCGCGAGGATTAAGGAGCGCAATGTGGGAGGTTCCATGCGTCTGAGTGTCCTAGGTTTGCATGATCTGTAGTTATGCCATGAGTGGTGATGTGATTGATTGGCTGAATAGTGTTGAGTTGACAATACGTCGTGAGTGAGCTCGAGAATCCGAGTTCAAAGGAGCTATCCTATTCGCAAGAGGTAAAAAAAATCTACGTAGTATTACGGATGGACGCGCTGGAGCTGTGACATCGTCGGCCTCTATGCTCGAATCGATGCTGAAGTATTACATCCCAATCAGTCGCAGAACCTAGTAAAGGGACATATCGAGCTGATGTCATACTAACCAATAAATAATATCGTCACAAATCAGACCCTCAATCTCAAGCTTGATTAGAATAAAATTACGGCAACGAAAAGGACATGCCCTCCCTATCGGAGCTCATCACTCTCGCATACTCCAGCAGTAACCTACGCAGAATCGTAGAGTGAGCGTCTGTCGCAGAGATACACTGTCCTTACTCACCTGTAGAAATAAGCAATCATATCCTCCTTCCTCCAGAACGCTTTGCTCCATTCCCGTCCAGCTGTCGCTATCGTCTCTGCTAAGTGGTCGTGGTTTCCCTCTCCATATAGTCCGCCACGGAAGAAGGTGTACGCGTCCCGTAGATCCGCTAAATCCACTTGGATTGGGATGTAGTGAACCCAAGGTTGTACTCGATCCAACCACCTAAATAATGAGACAAAACGCGTCAAGACTGCGTTGATAAACCGACAACAGCACCAACCACTCTGGATAAATAGTTGCTTTAAAAATAAGGGAGTTTGTCGTTATCAACCTCTTGAACCGACTCGACCAACCGTTGCCATCAACCTGATTCGTTTATCTTCAGGTCACTATTGATCTCGTACAACGGAAGCACTTACATCCACGATATACTTATGGTCTCCCACCTCCTTTCCAGTCGCACTATGAGGCTTCCTCCATTCATATTGCGTATCCAGGTAATCGCAGTACGATTGATCACAAGCGACAGGCGAGCCCGAAAACGCCACATCCATGATAGCTGGATTCAAAATCGCCCTCTTGATCGTCGTTCCGTTCCCAACTCTCCCTTGTTCCCCGGGCCCAGGCATCAGAACGTCCACCGTACCTATTATCTCACTCGCCAACGACACTAAGCGCATTCGTTGAGACTGTCTCCATTTCGAGTCGGGACTGTGGTGCATCCCGGTGTTGCTCCCCCTCCAATACAGCCTTTCGTCGTTCTTCAGTTTCCATTCTAGATCGTTAGATCTAGGGTAGCTATCTTCAACCCAAGCAATAAAGCTTGGGGGTTGGATGTCGTGATGAAGTGTAGTTGAGCAATACGAAAACTGCGCTGAGAATGTCGATTGAGGGTGAGGTCCAACGTCATGAGGTAGGAACTGGGAGTGGTAATAGAAGAGGTGTGGGTGGTTGCAAACGTCCATGGCTTTCCTGTGGTCGTAGATGAATGTCTTCTCCGTCCTTGGAGGCGGATGCACATTCGGGTCAATAGGAACCTCTGTTCGACGAGCAGGAGAGCCCGGGGGACACGCAGAGACGAACCCGAGATTTGCCACTGGAGGCAATTGCCCGAGATCAACAACTAATGAAGTGTCAATACCTTCGTTTCTCTCGATACATAAACCACCCACATCGGCCCGAACGCGCAGCCTGAATAAGCGCTTCCTTGACATGATAATCCGACAGCAAGCTCGGGTTGTCATGCGGTGATACGACAATCCTGAATTCCGGAAGCTCGTCCTTTATATCCTCCAGCAAGTCCAACATCTCATCCGCTCCCCTCAGTAGATTCCTATCCTTCCAAGTATCGGGGTGTCCCGAAAATGCGACTCTCATTACACCGAGTTCAAACGTAGCATTCTTACCCAAAGTAAACGAATCCACCTTCTCTTCTTGCGCTTCTTGAATCCTGTTCAAATCACCTGGGTTGATTCCCCAGAACGGCTCAATGTCTTGCCAGATCGTATCGTATTCATCTGGCAATTGAACTTTGTGCTTCTGTGCGTAGGCCCACCTAAACGATCGGCTTCATCAGAGACGCAATTTCGACAGAAATAGTAGAGAACTATGCAATAGCATACCACTTTTCAAACCCTTTGGGTGGCGAACGATCATAACGACGAGCGTATTCCGCCACAGCCTCCTCCAGCGAACGACTTGCCTTGTTCAGCTTACTCATCCAATTGGTTTCAGCATTGCGAATCAATTCTTCGATTGGGTGTAAGCCTTCAGGATTCGATAGCAATAGCCCGTTGGGAAGGTATGCATGAGACCTCAATTCGGAGAACGACAAGCCAGAGGGTGATCTATTGTCAGCATCGCCTACCAGTGTGGGGCAGCTTGACGAGTGCGGGGAGGCATTAAAGTAATAATATTTAAAGAAGGTGCGGATGGTGAGAATACCAATAGCAATCGCGAGGAGCGCAAAGAGGCGTCGTCTCATGGGCCACCCTGGCATGAGTCAATGTAATAAGGTGACGGGGTTATGACTCTGACTTGAGCCACCCTGAAAAATAAATGTGATTTCTGAACGTCAGCCGTTCCGATGGACCCACAACGGCGAAAAAAGTTACCAATGCCTCCTGAGAGGCTCGAACTCTCGATCTCCGGCTTGTACTGCGATGACGCAGCTCATCTTATGAGACCGGCGCTCTAACCAACTGAGCCAAGGAGGCGTTGAATGTCAACCGGAATTGTTTGCAAGTGTTATGGCACGTCCCACAAAGCTATCGCCGACCCGACGACTCGGAGTTGTGCTACGGTTTTGACTTTTTTTTTTACTAATCTTGGAGCAAGTAAAAGCCCTGAGATTGAAGAGCTCCATCACTGTCTGATTTATGCATTTTTGGCCGAGCCTGTGATAGCGAGCGGTAGCGTCATTCTGAACGTCCAACATTAGGCCGAGTGCTTTCTCTAATTGGCGCTATCCGTCTGAAGTTATCTTCATTTGGTGATCGACGTGATTTATATAGTCAAGTCAGTATATGTACGACGTGTGGGCTTCAAGTAGCTGCAGAGCATCTAGCCCAAGGGATTTTAAGTGTATCACCCATGAGGAAAGTACGCCCTCGCATAAATGATAAGGAAAGTTCGTACTCGCGAACAAACCCTCCATCAATTGCGGCATCATAATCGAAATATAAGGTCTTGTCGCCAATAGGCTTATAGATTTTCCTGAAAATAAAACAATGCTATGGTTCTCGCCCCAACTAAGTATGGACATCAGCAAATGCAACAGCTCCCGTCTTTGAGTCCTGATTTGAAGGGAAATCGCCATCTTGTTCAACAACATCAGGTTGTTTCAGATCCGGGAGCACACCTATATTGGGTAACACTGGTAATAAGCCAACTCTTTGCACCTAGCTAGGTTACAGCTTTGCTCTGAAAAATATTGCCATCTAACAGTGGTTTATATCCGATGACAAGCTGTGACATATGCACATTGAAATGACATCTACCACCAGATGTTAGTCCAATTTTCTAATAGAGATGGCACTGGCTTAGCATCGTTGACATTTTTTTCATATAGACGGACTTTTCAGGAGGGTTGGGGTAGGGCAAAAGTTGGACGTGAGGTACCCCTATTGGCCGAGGTCCGTGGTAACTTGCTTGTCACACTGAGTCACAGCAAGAGCAAATCCGTCGATCCTTAACGGTGCCTTGTCAGTTCGGCACCGTCAACGCAGTGCGTTGCGGGCAGCTGCCCTACTTAATCCCAAGGTGCTTTCCCCGTCTATTGCCTTTCGTGAGCTCTCCTCGCACCTCGTCCTCCGTCTTGCATCATGGCTACTCCTTCTACGACCCAATTCTTCACCTTCAAGGACTGTCTTGCACGACGAGTCCTTTCACGACCCACCATGGAGACAGACGACGCGGGAGAGCTCGACGAGTTTTCGTCATACCTCGCAACGGAGTCCTGGCCAATCCTACCCGAACCACTGAAGGACGCAACCTATGAGAACCGCGACAAGGTTCCCGACGTCGAGGCGCTATCGCTAGATGCCACGCCGACCGCATTTATTGATACCCTGGTTTCGTACGGATTGGTTGGAGATTCCGACGATGCCATTACGTTCTTGCGAAAGGCACTTGTAGACTATGTTGGTGAAGCTTGCGCACCACCCCCCGTGTGGTCCTCGACGCGCACCTCCGAATGCGAGATTTGCGAACGCCAGGTCCCATTGACTTATCATCATCTGATACCCCGATCGACCCATGCAAAGGCATTGAAGAAGGGCTGGCACCATGAGAGTCGGCTGAACTCTGTTGCTTGGTTGTGCCGGTATGTGCAGTGCATCACCCCGCATTTCAGTGTTCCACTGACAACCCATGTAGTCAATGCCATTCTGCGGTGCACGGGGTCACGTCAAACGAGGACCTTGCCCAAAACTTTTACACGGTTGAATTGTTGCTGCAACGTGAAGATATCCAGAAGTGGCGGCGGTATGCCTCGAAGACTCCATATCGCAGTTGGAGGTTATGACACTGTACATCTTACGATACCAGCGTCTGTGAAACTATGATAGGTTTGTACACTACAATTGCGCGTCCATGTATATCAAGGTCCAAAGAATCTACATACAACGTACGATTACGGCTCATCCATACCCACAAATGACCCCATACCACTCACAACACCTTCGACCACACCTGTAGGATACTCCTTCTCGATCGTGTTACGCACTTTATCAGCGTTAATGGATTCTGCTTCTCCTTTCAAAAGAGCATCGATAACCGGGCCAGTCTCCCTGGCCGAGATGGACGATAGACTTGCAGGGGGTACATATTCGCGCACGGCAACAGCGATCGCTGACGCCAAGTCCTTCGACGGGATTCCCAGCACCTCGGCCAAAGCATAAATGCGACTCTCAACACTCTCCTCTTTCCCGCACGCTAAACCTCTTCTGTGCCCATCAGCTATATCCGCTCCCAACCCAGTTGGCACATGCACTTGGTGAACCCCTTTACCCAAAAGCAAGTTCCACCACCCGCCGACCTGTCCCTTGTATTGGAAGATTCGGTATGAATAGAAAACGATCAGCAGTGCTGATAATACCACAAGGACGTATATTAGGCTACTGAGCCGGGTCGAGTGCAATGGAGGCGATACGGGTCTGAGGTGTTTGGGCTGGAGACGATGTTTGGGGCTGCCTGGCCCGTTCTCTGATTGTGGTTCATGCTCCCTCAACGCTCCTGGAGGAGAGGTTGCTGAGGTTCGAGTGCGCAGAGAGGGCGAGCCTTGGTGTTCCATAGTGTAACGAGTGATGAATGAAGACACGGCTCAAATTGGGTCAGTAATGGTGACGTCACTTGTGGCATATATTTGGTGTTGTGTACAAAGCCAAAGACAAGCCGAATTAAGCGAATACAAAGTCCTATACATATCAGAATATCTATACAGCAATTATTAGCACTCATTGTCGTACTTGATGTCTATTATACACCCCCTTGGACGGCTGAATGTTCTGCGGTTCATTTGAACCTCATGAGTAGTGCGCCTCTCCCTTCGGTATCTATATTGCGTCTCATAGTCCTGTCCAACTCCACCACTCATCTTGATTCCCCAATTCATTGGGGACGCCCAATTAGCGGGAGAAGTTTGAACAAGCCGGTCCAAATCTTCTAACGGCGTTTCAGGTTCGTCATCCGCCTCTTCTGATATAGCGGAAGAACTAGAACTCGACGCGGACGAGATCGAACTCTCCGGAGACGCTACTCGGCGGCTGTCTATCTGATTATTAGCGGCTTCTGCTCCAACGCGGAACGGATGTCCAACTTGCGTCAAAGGCGGAAGAGCAGGGCGGGGTGCGAATGGTGCAGGCTGTATCGCCGCCCTTAGCTCTCTGTGCGCTTCATTCAACTCTCCTTCCATCCTGGCGTTCTCGATTTTCAGCTTCTCCAATTCCTCGTCGCGATTTTGCAGTCCAACTTCCATTTCACTCAAGCGGGCCTCAAGATCACGGATTTGAGATAGATGCGCCCGGTCCTGGTCTTCCTTCGTATCCTTGGGTGGGCCATTTGCTTTAATCAGAAGCTCTAATGTTGAACGAACGATATCTGCAGGATCCGTGGGCTTCCTTGCGAGAGTGTGGAGCCAAAATTGGTCGACTTCTTCCCATTGTACTCCCCCTTCGACAACTTGATTCAGATGGAACACATCCTGGATATACGCTGCTATTCTTTGAAAAGATGTTGTAAAGTAGACTCTCGCATCACTAGAGTGTCGCGGGTTGAAAACGATATGCAAGTGCTGATCTCCTGCCAATGGGAGGGTGCAATATGCAATTACAGTTGCCGTTCTACTCATAAGGATGGCTCGGGGACTATTGTCTGGGCTGTACGGGTGTTAATAAAGAGACAGCCTAGAAAATGATTACTCACAGAATAATTTTCTCGATATCGATGTTCGAAGGAAATAGCATTATCCCAGCTTGCAATTTCCATTGCATATCAAACAACTTCGTCTTCCGGAGATCATCTATCTCCATGTGGGACGATGCAGTCCATTTAGAAGCCACTTCCATCGCGTTCTATTGCATTACAGTCGTGAGCACGTCGAGTGTACCAGTGCACATATTGCGAATGGATTTGCTTTACCCTGATTATCTTTTCTGAGCGAATATTTTTCATAAAGGCGGGCAGATTCGAGTCAACGGATTCCATGAAAGCGCACGCATAGTAGAAAGACGCGACAAGTACTGCAGCGCCGTGCCTAGGTATGTCCTCACCCCAAGGCACGTCGACAAAATTCTCGCGTGAGGCCGCCGAGGAGGAGCACATGGACTGAGGCGGCGCGTTAACGCGAGTCAGGCATTTTTGGCCGTTCAAGCGATCAACCATGGCGTTGTTGAATGGGTAGTCGTGGTTGGGACAATAGCGATTCAAGGTAGGGTGAGACATGAGGCAGTATCGTAGCGATGGGAAGTAAGACACTCAGTGGTTGACCTTATAAATGGAATCGACCCTACGTTACTGCGTCGAATCTCAGATTGAGACTGGGGGGGGGCGGAGCACAAACTCAGGGCTTCCATGCTCTGCACTGCGGCGAGTTGACTGTGGAGTATATATTCATGCCTCAGACAAAGAAGCATCGGATGCTACATTCTGCGCATCTTTTCTCTGGAACTGTCTAACTGCGAGCAGAACTTTAAGACGCGCTGCAGCAACTTCGCAAACGTGATTTTGTGCCTAGACCTGCGTGATAGCTCAGGCTCCGAGTCAACCCGTTGCAAGCTATTATACCTTGACTGTGCCAACAAAGCTTGAAAAAATACCGAGAAACATGGCATTGGCGATAGACTTGGAGGGCACTAGGTATGCATGGGCCTACCGCTATCATGGAGAGTTAAATTAGGCGACTCGTTAGAGAGACTTCACGAAATTCATTTGGATACGTGCTTCGGTATTATTGTTACAGGGTGATGATACATATTACGTTACATTGTACAATAACCTGAAATAATATACGAGTTAACCTGATGGTGTCGAAGGATTGCTGAAGAGATTCTGTGGGGTCCAGTTCCCTCCACATGATTGGAGAGGGCTGCCTCTATCCCGTGTAGTTTGTTCATATTGAATAATTATATGCGTAGGTTTTGGGGTCGCCACCGCATCTGTGGCGGCGGCTGTGCTAGACTCTTCTTCTGTACCCATAACAACATCCTCGTCAAGAGTCGGGGGAGTGGACATTCTCACTTTATTGAGAGATGACTCGATGTTCGGGTGGGCCTCAGATACTGGGAGAGAGGATAGAGCGTGGTCTTCCACACATCGGGTGGATGCCAGTCGTTCTTGCTCAGCCTTCGCGTTCAACTCCTTCTTCAAAGATTCGACAGCACCCCGCAGAGTATTGATCTCATGTGATGCCCATTCATCCCGAGACTTCATCTCTTCCTTAAACTTTCGAACCTCCTCCTCATGGCGACTCTGCTCTCGTATTTTTTGCTCCTGTAAATTCAGAACCCAATTCTCCGCCTTCCTTTGCTCTGCAGCATATCTCGTCTCCATACCTTTGACCATCTGTTGTGCGTCTCTCAATTCGGATTTTAAATCCTCCACCTGCTTCCTAGCAGAAAATTCAGAGACGCTGAGCTCCATCAAGACTCTGACGCTTTCAGATTCAGTCGAGCGAGATGGAGGCTTGGCGGAGAAGAAATGCGCCGAGTACTGGCTGAGCAACTGGAGCTGCCAGTTTGACTCCCCGAAATCGAGGATGGATTTGTCGAATTGAATGAGATCGCTGAGATAGTCGAGCATCTTCTTCTTCGTCGGGCTGAAGATAAATGCGGCACCGTCTGGGTGCATTGGACGTGGATGTGAGTCGAAAATAGCGTATATACCCTTACGGTTGGCCAAGTTCAGAGGTACCCAGAAGCAAATTATGATCTCTGGTGTTCGGGTTATGACTGCAGATCGAATAAATTGAGGCTTTTCCTTCAGCGCACTAGCAATAAAAGTTAGCATGGAGCTGTTCACAACAAGGGATACTCACTCTAGAACCTTTCCGAAACCTGGACCACTCACCTCACCCCACTTCGTTCCTTTGCGATCCAAGGAGTGTTGAAAGATAGGAAGGTTCTCAAGTTCGTCCACCTCGAGATGAGAGCCATTCCATAAATGGCAGATTGAAGTAATGTCCTGTCAGCGTGTAAGTCAGGTGTGCTAGCCTGAGGTTACCAACTATGTACCTCAGCTGTTGAGCGTTGCATCATGACATCCAGAAGATTGAGGCTCTTGACGCCTGTCTTCTCGTGCCCAAGAACGATCCTGGCGCAGTTGAGCGCCGCCAACCCGCAAGCTGAACTCCCACCCCCTTGAGAATATTGACTCGTGCCCTCATACGAAACGACGACTAGTTCCCCATTCAAGACCTTCAGCACATTAGGATTGTACTTTGAGAAATCGATCGACTTTTTGGTTTGGGTGGAGCTGAAGGATCTGGTACTCGACTGCGACGGCGATTTACCAAGTTGGGGGGCCACTCTGGGGGTTGACCTGATAGCGGAAGGAGAGCCTTGGACTGAAACATGCTCGGGCGAACTATGATCACGTCCTTCGGTACTTAGCGCCAATGCCTTTGCAATGTCTTCATCGGAAGCTGTGTGATGCGGGGCTGCTGTAAGTTTCGAAAGCTCCTGGGTAGCGATAAATGGTTGCCAACACGCTTACCTTCCTTCATGTTCCTCTCATGTTCCTCCTGAACGCTAATGAACATTGCTTGCTCTATATCTCTGCGCTCCCTATCTGGTACGTGCTCATGCTCATAGTGGCACTGGCCGGATGATGAAGGGTGGTGGTGCCTCAAGTTATTGCTTTTAGAGCTTCTGCGACCCATATCAGTACCAAAGGACAACGATGGCACAATGCTGGAAGTGCTCAGAGAGTTGCCCATGAGGGGAAAAGCTCAGTCTTTTGAAGACTTTGAACAGAGGAGATGAAGCAAACAAGATATGCTGTCGAATAGCGAAACCAGCAGATGCTCCGCAGCCGCAGCGGTTGGCTCAACCGTACCGCGCAATCCTCAGGTGCAGTCAGAGTTGACGAGCGTGAGGACAGAAGTAGGTAGCAGTGGAGAAAGGATTGCACAGCTTCAGAGGCGATAGGAAAGGGCTGACGTACGAGGGGCTTGTAGCACGCCTTACAACATCACTGTAAGATGGCAAGGTAGTGTCTCGTGTTATAGTCATAGAGAACGTGATAGAGTGTGAAAGTCCAAATAAGTCGGTCTTTATCTTGAACGCAACTCGGCTTTTTGTTCACTGAGACTTTCGCGTTTCGAAGCGGTCTAGTTGAGGTGTTCACCTGGCACCCCTTTGTACGCCTTAGACAACCATGCAATTCATGGGCTGCGCAGTTCCCCATTGAGCGGAAGAAAGGCACCAACAGCACGCCCGAATCTAGCCACCGGCCACTGATCCTGGAACAACGCCGTTTCACCGTGACGCGTTCCATTCCAAGCGACAGCCTATGTCTGCGCCAAACCCCTGATGCCTCGTTGCAGCCTCGTTCCCAAATACAGTCACAAAATGGTCTCAAAGCTGCGACAGCACAAGCGCATTCGCACAGGCCGCCTTCTCGGTCTTGACTGCACTGAATCACTCGCATATAATCCTTTCCAATCGTCAAACAGCTCCGCTCTCCTCCTAACCTTTGAGACTGGGACCCCATGGATTTCCTCGACTACATGACCCAGGCCCAGAGAGACAACTTTAACGCTCTCCCACCTCCGGCCAAGCAGAAACAGAAGGCTGATCCACTTCCTTTGCCCCCTCCGGATCCACTGCTCGCCTCCAAGGCTGCCGCGGTTCCTGCACTGGCGTTACCCGCAATGCCTCGAGCGAAATACAAATCCCGACGAAAATTCGTTTTATCGCGTCCTAACGATATGCTCTCAAACGGCATAGCATCGTCATCTAAGCTATCAGCTCAACCCCTCGCCTCTGCTCGTGTCTCACAAAATGATCGAGATCTAGCTCTAGCGCTTCAACAGGAGATGGACGACGAAGACCGTCTGCTCAAGAAACAGCTCACAGCGCTTCAGGAGGAGGAAGATGACCTCGCCGCTCAGTACTCCATCTCAGCATCTCTCCAATTTGGAGGGAGAAAGAACAGGCTAGTGGGGAAGTCGTCGTCTTCGTCTATGTCGTCCTTGTCCTCGTCATCCTCACCGTCATCATCATCGCCCTCATCACCCATATCATCAGGAGCAAATGATCTACAGTCTCATGACGATCACCTGGCTGCCCTGATCGCCGCACAGCAGCTGTATGACGCTGATGCCAAAGCTCGCTTCGATATCCAGCTTCTTGACAGTGCATTCAAGTGTCGGATTTGTCTAAACCTTAATTCCACGGACCATGTAACGACGATTGAGGGATGCAGCCACGAATTCTGTCAAGACTGCGTGAGGGATTATGTGGTATCCAAGATAGAGGAAAGGAAATACCCTATCTTGTGCCCTGGGTGCATCGCAGATTCGACTGATGGAAAGAATGTCCAAGGTTCGTGCGCTGCTGAGGGCTAAGAGTGTCACTAAGCTATCTGTTCTCGAATCCCTTTTAGAAATTGACGATACATTCCTTCAAACGGTCGGCATACCCGATGACACGTACGAGCTCTATCAGGACCTCCAGAAGGCACAACACTCAGTCAAGATTCAGTGCTTCGAGTGAGTCTTCTGTCGGCTGCGACCTTCCACTAACTCGAGCAACGAATCTCCCAGGTGCAAATTTGTCTCCTGGGTTATTAAAGACGAATTCCACCAGACCAAGGTCCTCAGCTGTCCATCACCTGATGGCACCTGCAATCACAAGTGGTGCAAAGACTGTAACCAAGACGCCAGTATGCTCGGTGTTGCCCACACATGCGATGGGACGAATGAATTTCAGGATCTGTTCGAGAGGCGGAATTGGAAACGTTGCCCCAGTACGTCCTTTTCGGTGCTAGCCATGCGCTTTAATCTCATAATAAACGTTCTGTATAGCCTGTCGAACTCCCGTAGAATGGCTAGATGGTTGCTATCACATGATAGTGAGTATTTGTCTCCTGCTACTCGACGCCGTCACTCACCATTGCTTTCACGTTTTAGTGCTCGGGTGCAGGGTGTAACACGTATGTGACTTCTTTCATCAAAGGACACTCATCAACAATACACCCCTTCTAGGCACTTCTGCTACAGCTGTGGAGATTTCTTAATCAGAACAAACGGGTCTAAAGACGGCGTCCAGGCTGTGCTTGATCAACATTACAGCAGCAAATGCGTTCTCTTCTACATACCGCCCGGAGTATAAATAGGTAGGTATCTAATGGTTTGTCCTCTTTCTCGTATCGATTGCATTCGTAATACTCGTTTCAGTTGACATTTAAACCTCGCTTCGTAACGTCGCAAGGAGGTTTTGATCATGTATTGTATAACAGAACAAAAGGTGTCGTTACAGGTTCATTGGTAGATAAAATTGTACCTAAAAAATGTCAGTATTTGCGTGCGTATAGCCAAGTAAGATGGTGCATACCGAGATAGCAAATGAGGGATAGCTGACAACTGTGGACCATATCTAAGGGAATGAAGAAAAGAACGAGTTAACCCCTACAAAGACGGGGTAAACAAGATGAAGAACTGACCTAGCAGCGTTATCGTACAGCTCGAATAGTGGAATGGCGAGCAGCTTCATATTTTTAGGGACAGCCAAGACCTCTGCAGCGTTGCGTGAGTTATCATCACAGATACAGGTAGGACGGAACGCACTTCGCTCCGGCATTTGGACTAAGAACAGCTTCTTGCATTCCTTCGGTTTGGTTATGTGCGCGGGGACAAACGGATACTATCCGCATGTAGCACGCAGACAGAGGTCAAGCACATAGTACAACGGGATTGAGCACAAGAGTCAGCATATATGCGGGCAAAACTCACCATGAACGTCTCAAAATTCGGTCTCCACCACTGCGCGAGGCAGTCACCAATCTCCCACTCGTTGTCCACTCCATGAGCAGCGCCAAATTGTTGAGAACTACTCGAAGGGGCGAGACGGTCGTCCAATCGTCGCTTCAGGCCTTCAATCTCGTCTTCTCCGGGCTTCAGATAATCTCCCGGCCTATAAGCGCGGCATTGCGTTAGCAGAAGCAAAAACCAGGAGGAAGGTGACGAATAAGGAAGGGATGGCGCGTCACGTAGAGAACGCCTTGCCGCATGCCACAGCGGACAATACGAAACGAACAAGAGCGCGAAACAATAACAAAAGACGGAACGTACTCACAGCTTGAAGAATGCATTCGCAATTTGAAGCATCAGAATGTGAGGATGCCCATGATCGTGCACGACCAAGATCCCCTCCACCGTCCTCCTCATTCCGAAATCTTCATAGTTATTCTGTAATCTTTGAAGTCGAGCCGCAACAGATGGGTCCTCCTCGGGTTGTGCCTCTTTCGTGCTACAGAACGGCATAACAGCATCGGACGGGCGTTTAGTCGTGGTAATTCAAGAAGGGTCGTTCGGGGGTTGAAGCATACCTGAATGTAAAATTGGATAACGGATACCTGTCGTGGTATTTATATGAGCAAGATAAGTAAAGAATACGCGTAGAACGGCGGGGACATACAAGACGACGGTGTTGGACATGATGGTGGGAGTGGTGGCGAGCGACTAAAAGTAAATTCCCACGATTTCCAATCTCGGTGTTTATTATATTCCTTCTAGCCATCCTACACAAGCTGGCGGTACAAACTCCCTACAGCAAGAAGAAACCCGCTTCAATAACCATCGCCTAGCATGGATAACGAGTTGGCCTAATGTCGATGCATTCCAAGATGTTGAGTCCTAAGATGTGAGAGTGGTGGTGTGGGCACGGCAGTAGCTTATCATTACAGGTACAAAACAGCAATCTAGATCCCCCAAGACGAAAGTCATCACAAGTTATTCAACATATCTCTAGTAATTGGTACAGTTCTAACACCACCACCAGTCGCTTCTTGGAATGCGTGAAGTTGATCCTGGACGACGCCACAGTCTGGGTTGGCAGCGAGAATCGCATAGCCTTCCGGTAAGATTTCTTCCAGATACTATTATTCCGATAGAACATTAATGGAAAAAAATCCAATATATTGAATAAGATACGACGACAAACCTTAACTCTGTTCTCCGAAGTGGGGTGGGTACGGAAGAAGTCCATTCCTGCTCTTCCTGAGATCTGTTTCTCGACCTGTCCAAGTCTCTGGAACATCCTAAAAAGATACAAGCATCAATACCACACATTCAAAACCCACAGTGTGAAGTACGCACTCTGGAGCGGCCTTTGGATCATAACAAGCATTGGACATTAACCTCAACCCAATAACATCGGCTGCAACACGGAAAGCGATGAGATTTAGCGTGGTGATACAAGAGCGCAAGTTTAATCACGTACCTTCACGCTCTTGAGTCCTGCTGTTTGGCAGTTCCAGTAAAAACTTTTGAGCAAGGTTCGATATCCCCCAATCCAGCCCTAGAATTTGCAGTACAACCATCAAACCCAACCAAACGGTTTGAGAAGATATCCGCTCAGCCGTATGGCGGGCGACTGGGCATGATACGGGATTTAACTTGGATACTTGTAGCGATTCAATTCAATGGTTTCTTACCGACATGACCGATTTCTATATTCATGTGAATTGAATGAGTGCAACGTGAATAACACTAAGCGCGAGAGAACGCACCATGAGACAGAACCGCCGCCAAACCTTGTTCGTCTCTACACACAGGCAGGATACCAGTGTACACGATGATCACGCCTATTTGGTTTTATAAACCCTTCCCTAGACCAACTTGAGACAAATAGCACATACCCGGAAGTGCGGCCGCATTAACCATCTTGGGGTCATTGACTACAATGACTTCCCATTGTCTCTCAACCTTTCGGCTGAGCGCTTCATCAGGATTCCAAGCATCACCACCGGGGCCATCACCATCAAATAACAAAGATGGTCCAAAAGTTTGTGGCTCTCCGATGACGGTCCCAAGATTAGCTGAGCTTATGATACGCGTGGCGACTTTGCGAACATGACGGGAAATTGGATGAGATGGAGGCAACATGGTGTTCTGGAACTCTTCGTGCGTTTCCTTGCGCAGAAGTTCTGCCATCTAGTAGGTGTGAATCAGAATAAGAACGACAACTGAACATCCAAGTAGCGTACCTGTGCCTCAAATCGAGGGCTGGTGTTCATGAATCGCCATCTGCCTGTTTCTGGTACTTGCTCCAAACTAACAAAGCGTTAGCTGATGCTTCCATTATGAGGTAATAGAACCTACTGTGCGAGATAATAAATCCCTCCAAGAATGATGACCACACTACCAATTCTCATACCACCATCCCATCTCCTCCTACCATCCCACGGCTCGTGGGGACGTTCAGGTGGTGGACCACCACTTCCACCCCCGCTCTCATAGCCCCATTTCCCCCGCTGGCTCTCTCCCCCGGCTCCTCCACTACCCGACCCAAAACGAATGTACTCGCGATTATCCCAACGAGGTTGGCTCGTGGATATCCACCGGCGTATTGCTCCCTCCCTTAAGTCATTTCGAGCAGGATCCTGATGTCTAGCCCTCAGGCCTTGCTTTAGTGTGGAGATGCTGCGAGCGCTGGTCGTCACATTCGGAGGACGATAGAGGGCTCTACCAAGACCAGAGAGTTGAGGACGAAGACGGGGAAACATGCGCGATTAGGTAAGCAATCCGTTCTGATAAGTACCCGGTCCGGAAGCGTGTTTTCGTCAGCCCACTGGCACGCAGCGCGTCGCGTCACCGTCGTGTCGTCTGTGGCGCTGTGCCTCTGGCTTGTAGGTAAGTGGCACAAGCGGTGCTTTCATAGACTAAAACGTTCTCGACGGACGCCAAGGTCATTGACGCCCTGAAGTCATATGATGGTGAGGCAAGGGAACAAGTGGGGCCAGATTCTTGGCGCGACTCTTTTGGTGCGTGCACGAAATTCATGACTTCTTTGAAATTGCCTGAAAGCGTAGCTCGCCCTCGTGCCCGTATAGGATCCAACGAGTCAGAGGACCTCGCATACTCGTTAGTTAACGGCATGCAAAGTCCGAAACCCCAAAGGATACAATGGACTTGGGTCGCGACGTAACTTGTCACCATATGAATCGGCATTGATCGCATCAGTGGCTCAAGTCGCGCTGCTTTCATAAATACCTGTCTCGCTGGAGCAACCATCGTGTGCAGAATGTCGAAACCGCAGGACCGTGTCGAAGCCGTCCGTTCTGCTCTCTCCAAAGCCCCACCTTACTGCACCGGCATCTGCGAGTTGACAGAGCACGGCGGGCATCTTTACTACCGTAGTGAAGACGATGAAACTGGGTGACTTTTGCCTCTCCCTTCGCCTCTGTCTGAACTTACATCTACCTTAGGTTTATTGATTTAGCCAGGGCCAGAAAAGCCCAACTCAAATCCCTCGCTAAAGCATGCACACCGGCGACGTTTGGAAGGAACAATGAGGACGTATACGACGAGACGTATAGAAAGGCGCGCCAGATGAACACTGATTACTTCTCAACGAAGTTTGACCCATTTTCAACTGGGATTATTGACACCGTAAGGCAACAGTTGCGGGGAGATCGCGAGGAAATTATTCGTGCAGAACTCTACAAACTGAATGTTTATGGTGAGTCCAATCATTCCCTAGAACACTAACAGAAGTCATAACTCTACATGTGCAGGCAGTGGGTCATTCTTCAAGGCTCACAGAGATACACCTCGCCATGATACAATGTTCGGTTCGCTGGTCGTCGTCTTCCCCACTTCTCATAAAGGTGGAAATTTGCTTCTCCGCCACGAAGGCCAAGAATGGGTTTTCGACGCGCAAAAACTTATAGCAGATACCACGAAACCATCAGTCGCATTTGTCGCGTTCTACAGCGATATCGAACACGAAGTAGAATTGGTTACTTCTGGTCGCCGAGTCACTCTCACATACAACCTCTACCGCGGTGACAGTAATGACGATAGCAAAAGACACGCTGAAAACGCAGTCTCCCGCGTAATCGACGAACGAAAGCCGGATAAAGAACTCATACAATCCACCATTTCGAGCCTCTTAGAGGACCGCGCCAAGATCCTACCAAATGGCGGTTATCTGGGTTTTGGCCTCCAACACAAGTATCCCCTGGAGCTCCCACCTTCCAACGAAGGCTCAACCCCGTTGACGACATTACCCCTTAAAGGCAGCGACGAGGTCCTCTGGAACGTCTTGGAGAACCTTTCTTTGAAACCATCCCTCCGGATGTTCGTCGACGGTACAGAGTTCGATGTACTAGTCCCCAGCGTTCCGAACCTGCAATGGCTTTCTGGCATCGAAACAAGCTGGGAGTGCCACTTCTCTGACGGGGCTAAAGTGCACAAACCCACAAGTGATGGAAATACCACGAATAGCTGGGGAGAAGAATCCGCTCTTGGTGATGAGGCAAAGAAGATCATCTGGGTCACGCCCTTCTCGCGTTTGACCAACGTCAACGGACCCTATGCCGCATATGGGAATGATGCTCAGGTGAATTATTTTTATGCTGAGGCTTGCATGATTGCACAAATTGGGCCTCCCGCTGCTGGAGTGCCGAAGCGTAAAGGTGAAGGCAAGGAAAACCAAAAGAAGAGGAGGAGGAAGTAGACTCAAATGGAGGACTAGGTCTACAACTGCCATGTACATAGAATTAATGCAACCGTAACCCAACCCCTAGTAAAAGTTTCTGCTTGTGGCATAGAGCCGGAATGGCGCAACTGATAAGGCGCGAGACAGCACAGGTTTTGAGAATACCCCAAGGAGTTATGATACAAGAGAGTCTGCAACTTGTTGCGAACTATAAGTAGTATGGGGCAGGTGGTAAGGTCAAACCGTGATCTAAAGTCTGAAGATGACTCAAGTAGCACATGCATGGAACTAACAACCCCTGTAACCTGAATCCAACGTTATTATCTGTCGGCTGCAATACGCATATGCTGAGCCAGAGAATCCTGCATATGACTGTATATTTTGGAACATCCAGAAGCCAACTTTGACTGAGCCTCATCTTCCTGCATTGCTTTAGTAGAACTACCTGATTCATGGCGTTCATCTATATGAATGATGCTACAAGGACTTCTTAGCCACACGTGCACTACTAAAGCCATCAGTCAATCCACCAATATGAAATTGACTCATTAAGTGTATAAATGCCCTTCTCCCTATTCAGCAACTATAACAATGTCTACACCCCAAGATTGTATCCGAACTCTCCGTTCTTCTCTCCCACGCTTCACCATACTGCGCCAGCATCTCCAAGTTGACCGAGCTCGGTGGACACCTCTACTACCGCATGACGAACGATGAATCGAGGTACACCTCTACCAGTTCTTCACCTGGATCTGTGCTCATGATCGCCCCAGGTTTATTAATCTTGGCAAGGCCACAGAAGCTCAACTTGGATCCCTTGCTGAAGCACGTACACCCACAAAATTTGGAAGGAATGAAACGAATGTGTATGACAAGACATACCGAAAAGCTCGCCAGATGGATTACTTTGCTACAAAGTTCAATCCAATGTCAACTGGGATCATCGACATCTTGAAGGAGCCCTTAGGAGTTGGAGCAGTTCGGGCAGAACTCTACAAACTAAATGTTTATGGTGGGTGTTAACTTCATTATCATAATTGGCGTCTTTGACAGGTCTTGACACAGATCACAGATCGTTCCTTCTCTGATGAAATTTGTTGTGCACAAACGAGAAGATAGAGGCCAGCCTCCGAGTCGTTGGACGGCAATGTCCCCACTTATGAAGGTGGCGAAGAAGGTTGTTTGGGTTATACCTCCATCGAGCCCGACTAACATCAATGGGCCTTATGTGGCCTACGGAAATGAGGCGAAGTTGGATTATTTCTACGCAGCGGCTTGTATGATTGCACGAATTGACTTTTCCTCCAACAGGGACCTGGGACCTGGCATCGACGTGGGCAAACGAAAACTTAGTGAAGAGATTGTGGAGCATGATGATATAGGGGAAAATATGGAGAATTAGATCCCAAATTGAAAATGTATCTGTTTAGTTATTAGTCCTCAAGAAAGCTTCCATAACTCAAAGAATGTGTCTATCTTCTACTACATGATGAGCTTATTGGTTTACCAGACCCAGAGTGGCATTGCATGGGCTGGGGTGTCCAGCAAGAATCTGGCAAGGCGAAGACTTACCTACGTCACGCACAAAATACAGGTCCGCTCTGCCATTGGTGTTCAGGTTCATCAATTGCAATATACAGTGAGTCAGGGAGTCTCACATAAAGGATGATTTACTCAAGGCAAGAATCGTGCAACGGAGATTAAGTAGGACGACTGAGTCAGGATGTGTGAAGCGATCATATGGAATGTCCAGAAGCTATTACATCAATCATTGCCGTGACTCAACTCGTGCTTCTGATATAAAGATCTTGCACTCTGGAAGCATTCTAAACCCATCCAACTATGTCGGCGGAGCCCACCCCCCAAGACCGTATCACAGCCATTTGTTCTGCTCTGTCCAAAGCTCCACCTTACTTTACTGGTATCTCCGAATTGACCGAGTTCTGAGGACACCTCTGCTATCGTGGCACAACAAACGAGCCAGGGTACCTACTTGCCTAACTTTCTGTCATGGTTTTATACTTACCCATCCCAGGTTTATCGATTTGGCCAATGCAACGGAGCTGAACTGAAATCCCTCGTGGAAGCATGTACGCCTGCGACATTTGGAAGGAATGACATGGATGTGTATGATGAGACCTATCGAAAAGCTCGTCAGATGGATACTAGCTTCTTTTCCACGAAATTCGACCCAGTGTTCAGTGGAATTATTGACACAGTGAGGAAACAATTACGGGGTGGCTCAGATGATCCCATTAGGGCGGAACTCTATAAGTTGAATGTTTACAGTAGATCCCAGTTTCCCTACGATTTAAGTCTTTTTATTAACGAACCATGGCCCAACAGACCAAGGATCTTTTTTCAAGACCCACAGAGATACTCCTCGCCAGAAGACGATGTTCGGTTCTCTTGTTGTCGCCTTTCCGACCAGTTATGAGGGCGGAAATCTACTCCTCTGACGCGCAGACCAACAATGGACGTTCGATGCTCAACAGCTTATAGCCAACTCCACAAATCCAAGTGTCGCTTTCGTTGCCTTCTACAGTGATATTGAACATGAAGTAGAGATGGTCTCCTCCGGGCATCGAGTTACCCTGACCTATAATCTATATTACGGTGCAATTGAGGACCCTGCAAACAATGCACTCACCAAGGTGGTCTACAAGCGAACGCCAGACGAAGAGCTCATACGATCCACCATTTCCAGCTACTTAGAAGATCACACTCAGGTTCTGCCAGATGGTGGCTATCTGGGATTTGGGCTGTCCTACAAGTACCCCCTCCCACGTTCTTACGATAGAAGAACCCCGTTGATGACATTACCACTCAAGGGTAGTGATGAGATACTTTGGAGGGTTTTAGAAAGCCTTTCTTTGAAACCATCCATTCGAATGTTCATCAAGGGCTCTGACGAGGGGGTTATTGTACACAAATACGGAGATAGCAGGTCTTGGAGAGGGGATAGTAATCCTGAGGAGAGCGACATTGAAGAAAGCGATCTCAAAGAGAAGGCGAAGAAGATCATTTGGGTCACTTCTTCATGGAGTTCAACTAGGATGAAGGAGCCGTATGTGGCTTACGGAAACAAATCCCAGCTGGATTACTTTTATGCGGATGCTTGCATGATTGCACAAGTTCAGCCTCTTGGGGGTGATGCACTCGAACCCGAAAGCGAGAAGATATCGGGGAAGAGGGAATCGAGGGAAGAATCAAGTGGGGAGGAATTGAGTGAGGATGTACCAAAGAAGAAGCGCATGCCCAGAATTATTTGATTTGATTTGAAATGAGAGTAAGTATTTTGGAGTAGTTCGTTAGGTGGCTGAGGTATTTTTGGGTTGAGCCATTGATTTTTTGTAGTAAAAGCCTTGAGTATCCTGATTCTTTTCGAATGGGATGGATTATGAGAGACATGGTGAGCGAGGCTGTTTTACGAGCCTTTAAATGATCTCATTCAAGTGTCGGAGCAGGTCATGACACAGGAGGACATTGAGAGCGTCAGGACGCCAAAGAGCCAAGGAATGCCCCCCACGCCCCGCTTTAACAACGTACTTCAACCTGTCCTAACCCTTTTTACTGTTCATTAATAATGTGACTCACTTAGAAGAACACATTCGTCCGAGTGGCCAAGCGCTGAGGGCATGTGTTCAGACACGGCAATTGG
>KB722747.1:670084-687348 GCA_000349905.1 Volvariella volvacea V23 | reverse complement strand
TATGCCAGAAAGTCGAGCCAGGCAGGAGCTCTGTACTTTGAGGGATCAAGTCAACTTGAAGCAAGTTTCGAATCAGTGCTTGACAGCTTGAACGCTTAAATCTGTGTTTTGCACATCAATGGGTAGAAGCTCGGGACAAGCCGATGCGGGGCTCAAAAAAAAGGATGGTGCAGACCGCGTCACAATGAGTGATGTTTTTTGGATGTAAGGATTTGCATTCCTCGCGCTATAGATGACATCCTAATGTGCTTCCAAGTGTTATGTGCAGTCCAGTGATGGAGTATAGGAAACCTCAGAATGAAGAACCGACTGGGCGGAGGAGGTGGAGTAGATTGACCCTAAGCTCATCTTCTTCCATCATATTTTCCACTGTCCATGACGGTGGAAATTTGCTCACCCAACAAAAAGGGCGACAACGGACCTTCAGTGTCCAAGAAGGCTCGCGTTCAACGTCACGAAGCTAGGTGCTGCCCTTTTCGTGAGTTCAGGGCAGCCAATGGTAATGTACGGCGAGTCATTGTGTCATGCGCACGACCTGATTGACTCGACAGGGTCTGAACGTTCTGCGATGAAAATTAATTGGACCTGAGTCACGGTGCCTGTGGCGACCATACAGGTGGGACATCCAGAAGCCACGGGAATCCATCACTGCTGACTCAAATCGTTCTTCAGATACAAATACCAGTACGCCTTAGCACCTCTGCAATCTGTTCAGCAATGCCGACAGAGACCATACCCCATGATCCCATCGAAGCGATTTGCTCTGCTCTCTCCGAGGCACCACCTTACTGCACTGGCATCTCCGAGTTGACCGAGCTTGGCGGGCATTTCTACTTCCGCACCGCAAACGATGAACCTGGGTATATCCTCGCTTAGGCCTTCACCTAAATTTGTGCTTATGTTCACCTTAGATTTATCAACTTTGCTAATGCGACAGAAGCCCAACTTAAGTCTCTTGTTGAAGCATGTGCACCCGCGACATTTGGGATGAACGATAAGGATGTGTATGATGAGACTTATCGAAGGGCTCGTCAGATGGACACTTCCTTCTTCTCCACAAAGTTCGATCCTGTGTTCAATGGCATTGTGAAAGCTATAGAGGAACAACTACGACACAGCTTGGAAGATGTTCGAGCCGAACTCTACAAATTGAATATCTATGGTGAGTATTGTCCTCTGATCGGTACATATTTTCCAACTTAACTTTGACCCGCAATAGAGAAAGGGTCATTTTTCAAAGCTCACAGAGAACCCCCCGCCAGGAGACGATGTTTGGTTCTCTCGTCGTCGTCTTCCCCACAGCTCATGAGGGTGGCAATCTGCTCCTTCGACGTGGAGGACAACAATGGACCTTCAGTGCCAAAAAGCTCCTTGCTAGCACAACCAAGCCAAGTATCGCCTTCGTCGCGTTCTATAGTGACATTGAACACGAGGTCGAAGTGGTCTCTTCTGGATATCGCGTCACCTTGACCTACAACCTATATCACGGTCATAATAAGCGCCCAGCTAATGTACCGACCACCACTATGATTGACAAGCGAGCGCCTGATGAAGGACGCATACGATCTGCCATCTCAAGCTTCTTAGAGGAGAAACGCACAGAGGTACTACCAAATGGCGGCTATCTGGGCTTCGGCCTTCTATACAACTACCCGCTCCGGCGCCCTTCTGGGAAGAGAGTTTCACTGAAAACGTTGCCCCTTAAAGGCAGCGATAAAATCCTTTGGAGAGTGCTGGAGAGCCTTCATTTGAAGCCATCCATACGAATGCTCGTTGAGGGCGAAGAATTTGATGTCCTGGTTCCCAATGTTCCAGACGCAAGGTGGTTTTCTGGCGTTGACACAACCTGGGAGTATTACTTTGATGATGGGGTCGTCATACACAAGGCTGAAAACGATGAACCTCCGAGTCGTAGGAGAAGGAAGAGCAGGCTTGAGGAGAAGGCGAAAAAGGTCATTTGGGTCACACCTCCCTCTGGATCGACTAGTATCAATGAGCCTTACGCGGCTTTCGGAAATGAAGCGCAGTTGGATTATTTTTACGCGGAGGCTTGCATGATTGCTCAAGTCGACCCCCTCTCCGATGGAGTTCTGGAATCTGAACGAGAAGTTAAAGGGGGATCGAGCGAAGAAGGAATGGATGAGGAGGAGGAGACGGAGGAAGACAATGATGAGGATGAGAAGATGGAGGAAGCTTAGGAAAAATACCTTTGTCGTATACATATCACAGGTGATTACCCAATGCATCTGTTCGAAGTTGTGTAGTGTCTCAATCATCTGAATACCAACTATGCGTGCGCTATGCTAGTCCAACGACTAAGAAAAATGAGCTCACGGGTCTACCGGGATTCCATAGGTTGCAATAAGGGTTTATAGTTGCTGGTGACAGCAAGCAATTGAAAGGAAAACGCCTCTGGCGGCGTTGTGCTTTGAAGTTGGTGCCAGTGAGGGGCCTTCTCGAACTTGCGTTCCCGTCAAAATAGACTTTCCACCACGCATCATATCCTAATCAGTCCGAGAAGATCTTGCCTGAGCGCGCACTCGGGCACTCCGGCAATGGGCGCTTCGGACAGTTCAACTGACTCACAAGTCGATCCGGAAACCCTTGGCCCAGCCTCGTATATTGAGAGAGACAATCAAGTGCAGATCAAGGAGAACAGGACAGAAGGGGCAGTGATTTCGCAAGATATAGAACTACACTAACTGCGAATGTGTTGGCAAATACAAAGCAGAGTCCAATATTTACGAGAGGCGGTACGTAACATTAACAAGAATATCCCCAAGAGAGTAGAGCAAGCTTTAATAGGTATGTGCTCGTCCTTCAAGTCAGTGACTGTGCCCTTGCCGTTCCAACTCCCCAGGTGATTTCTCAAGTCGATATTCCTCAGGTTCCTCCGTGTATTCACCCTGGCTGTGATCTTCCGCAACTGAGGTTTTGCGGCGAGGGAGAAGCGGCGATGTCACAGGATCAGGTTGCGCAGGTTGCTCTGTGACCATGGGGTCAAACGAGCCCACTTCCCTCTTGTGCCGCGCTACTAGCTCCATAGTATCCATCACAGGGAGGATACACAGAGCAAAGGAGATGATTTGACCAAAACTCCATCCATCCGATTCTGCCATGAGCGTGCGGTTGTAGTGGCGCAAGACCTCAATGTAGACGATCATAAGGACGTAAGCGAAAGCGGACACAATCAACGTTCCAATCAAGTATCCGTAATTTCGACTTCGTCGTTTCTTCTGCTCCTTCTTCCTTTCTCTCTCTTCTTGGTACTTGACCTCGTCTGTCTTCATCCAATGCTGGATGTGGTCTTTGAATCGGAAGAGGATAAAGCAGACGATGGCGACAAGGTAGATACTGTAGAACACGAGATGGATCGTTCGAAACATCGTAATGCGCATTCTCCCATAGTACATCCAGTAGACGTATTTGAAGCATTCAGGGTGAAGACCGAAATTCGGGATTGCGACAGTTACGGATATGGCGGAGATGATAAGAACCAGCGCTTGACCCGCCATTATCGAGCGCATTATTTTGGAGTGGTTGTCGTACTTGAGATGGAATATCAAAGCGATTGTCAGGACGCTCAAAAGTGCTATCCCTCCAAGAGAGTTTGAGATAATGGCACTGAAAAAGACATGGATGATTCAACTCCCACAGGCCAGGTATGAGATGTGTCACGTACTCGTATATGGTGACCTCAGGCTCAGGGATAAACCCTAGGACCATCGTGCATATCGCATACGCAATTCCAGTTACTGCATAGGGGGTAGCGGTGCCGACCATACCCCAGTCAGGACGCGAGTACAATGCAGAGATAACTGTGAGTGAGGAGCCAATAATATCAGCATTATTCGTGCACAATCGCGTGCACAAGTACTCACTGAGGCAAGCGCCCTGGATGTAGAACGATCTACGAGTGAATTGGGGTCAATATGCCTTGTTGGGCGACAACAAGTAGAGGGTTATGTACTCACAGTCGTACTCCCCGCCCAGATATATCCCCGGATGGGGCAACAGTCTTGCAGTCAATGTCGGCTTCAGACATTCGTCAAGGAGGGGGGTTGTTATCAGGAATTGCGGAGTGTGGTGGAGAAACAAGGGGTAGCACTCGAGCCAATCCGTCATAGGTATAACTTTATAGGGTTTTCATGCTCGTGTCAGCGCTGGTAGTCTGGTTCTGGGGTCCGACTAATTAACCCGAGGCCTTATCCAAATCTGTGAGAGATGATCAATGTGATTCCTACTGACAAGTTCCATGGTTGGCCACATCCCCAAAGGGGCCTTTCAAGACAACTTTAACTATATATTGATCTGACTTGGTGCTGAGGGTTCATCAAATAAGTTGCGCCGTCGGGTTTAGGCCCGTTGGCGACCAGGAAAGAGAAAACCTGAGGGAAATCGAATCAGCAACCAAATAAGGGAGCTTACAGACCAAACTGATGCTTCATATCGGAAGAACAGTAATATCAACTGCGGAGAATAATGACAGGCGAGACAACCTTCGCAAGTTCAATATGGGCGACCCGGTGTGTCGTGGCTTTGGGCGACAGCGTCTGAGCGGCATTCTCGGAAATTGAACTGAATCGGCAATCTCCATTGGGCGCTAAAGCGTTACCGCTCAAGAGATGGGCGGTTAAAAACCTGCACCTCTCCCTAGTTTTGTAAGAAACATAGTGCGAGCCTAACGTCTGAGGGTGTATGAAAGCTGATCGAATAACTCATAGAAGTGGATACATGCGAATTTCTTGGACCCCGCAGGCCAGATGCTTTCTTCCAAGAAAATCTTAATCATCCCGAGACAAAGAATCTTCTGTGTAATGATATGCAAGCTTAACTCGGAACTTGACTCGGGTTTCCTCAACATGAGACTTCGACCTGGCTCTCATCAACTCAAAACACAAAACTTGAGGGAACAAGGAACTAGAGTTCAAGTTTTATGAAAACGGCGACGTAAAGCGTGGGGCGTACAAGCCATTGCTACAACTCCAGGAGTCTCCGCATAGCTGCAAAAGTGCCTCCGTAGACGAGATGTGCCATCTATAAGCAGGCCCCCAGTGAAAAAAGAAGTTTCTCGTCCTCTTTTGTTATCAACCTCATTAATCCTATTCGTATTCTCCAATTCTCTTTTTTATTCGCTTTGTCGAGCATCTAGACAGATTACACACATTTATCTGTACTTAATTAATTTAGGCGTGTCACCTAGCGCATATACTCGCCTATCTGCAGTGTTTGGCCATCAGGTAAGCCTTAGCTTGTAATCGAACACTGCATGTCCTTCATCCAACTTCAAGCTGAAGCTGAAGACCTCCAAGTCCCTCGACATATCCCAGGTCAAATCAACACAAATCTCAGCGTAAGGAGAGTGCGTTCCCGGTCCAGCGATATGTTTTACCTTTGAGGTTAGACATTCAACGAGCCGGCAACTCGAATTGCTGCGTTCGAGTTTCAGAGCAAATTTCTCAATCGGACGATTCGAATGAACTCTATACCGGAATCGCACTTCCAGAACCATCACCTCGCACGACTCGCTACCACACCCGCACCGAGGCAAACAGCCCAATAGGTATCACCGTATCCAACCGTGCCTAAGCAACCCCAATTGCGCAAGCTACGACGCCCAATAGTACGGCCGATCGGCACAATCAGCGATCAAGTTCAGCTCAGGAACTACCACTCGGACATCGTCCGAGTTTCTCTGATGTGATGTTTCGATGTACACGCAACTCACCAGATCTTCGTGAGGTATATTTAATCGCTCCTCCCGCGACTCGCGAACTGTCAAGTAGCTGACTACAATCTATAGCCAAATCACCACTTGCAGTCTGCAGTCAGTCTGGTTTCCGCCCATCCTGGTCAAGTTCAAGTCTACTAGCCTGATAGATTCGGTCTGTGCATGTAATGCGTTAACCGCGCTGTGCGCGTAGTTGGCACACGAATGTCCGCCACTACAACTGGAGAGCTAGTTGGTGTAACAAAGTTCGATGTTCCATTGCCGGATGCTGGATTTTGTCAATGTCACAAGGTCAACTAAGATCCGTCTTTTAACACATGAGACTCTACGAAGGTCACGACGAATGGCACTTGCCCTCGACGAGATCGTCACAATCCACAAATGTCCGCCTCAGGAAGCCAGGAGACATCACGCAGGTCTACCATTCTCAGAATCCCTCAGATTCGAGCGCTTGACACGTCAAATCTCGGCTCATCCTCAAGCTGACGAATTCGAATGCACCCATCGGAGCATAGCAAATCAAGTTGCGTATAGTGCTCAATGTCCGGTTCGATCGGTGGACAGAGGACCGACTTCCTCGCCACACGCCGCAACGCAAAAGACACGCAGACAGCATGGGATTCTGCCCCCCCCCAAAAAACAAAGGGCGCACTGTCAAATCTGGACTCATTCATGTCCCAAAGATGCCAAGTCGTCCCGGTGACAATATGAGTGATGGCGATGAGGGAGAACCACGACCGTCCCCTCTACATGTGCAACAGGAGACCCACAGGCTTACAAAAGCAAGGACAGGTATGCACCACAAACGAGGGACGTACTCGTACAACCACAACCACACCAACAGATGCCCACCCAACTCTGGAGGCGTCCTCTTCTCAACGACCAAAAGTGTCCTCTGCAAGGGCCTTTCCAAGGTCACCGTCATGTCATCGCCGTCGTAGTCACCATCCAATCAAAACCACGGTGGCGCATGCCTCTAGACGACGATGCCCGCTCGAAAACGAAAGTTTCAGCAGTCTCCTGCACCTGACATGGTACGGCGAGCAACAACATAGGGACTATTCAGGTCCCGCCCCGTCAAGGGCTGGATTACAGGAGTAGCAAGAGTGTCACCCTCGCAAGGGCCTTTCAAGCCGGGCAAGCCATGCCCCGTTGGAGGGGGGAGAAGCACCAGTGAGATGGTGGGAGAAAGAAGAAAAGTGTCACGCTGGATGTAGTGCGTCACTGATGATGATGCGCAGTCACGCGTTCGGTGGTGCGACGCGCGTGCCAGGGCAGGCTTGGTGCAGTACAGTTGCACTCGCGCTTTCTCTTGCTTTGTGGTTCTCAACTCGGGCTTTGAGGCTTTCATTGATATACACTGATACCCTGAGGCATGTGCGTGTGGCAGCGCGTTCCGGGGTAGATATACTTAGGCTAATCTCTGTAGTGCCTCGAAGAGATGCCATGTACACATTCGAGTCAGGGCTGCTCGACGAACGGTGCCTTGCCTTTGACCAGCCACGACGGTCGATCGCCGTGCCAATGATTCACCTCACGCGGTAGACCAATCAGCGGTATGTCCTTTGACCAGATAATCAACTACGATCCAGCACGAGGTGCCTCACGGCTGATGCGACGCGGGGACTCGCAAATTACAATCTACCTTTGACCCCCCAAACAGCCCTCAAAGAGCTTGCCTACATAGCTCTCACTATTAATTCCTCGAAAAACACGCCTTCTTCCTCTATCACTTCCTTCTCTCGTCTTTACTCCCTGTACCTCGCCCAAGCAGAAGACCAGAGTCGCCCAAATATACAACGCGCGGGTCAAGGGCAGTGGCGCGTCTCCGCTTACGTAACCAGCGCGATCACTTGGCCCTGGCTTGGACTAAATCAGGCAAGCCAATAGATTGCCCGCTCTGATAAATAGCCGCACCAAGGAGCTCAAGCGAAAAGGCAGCATCTTTTTCTGCGTCCTTTCTTCGTTCCGTTGCGGACCTTGGACTGGTCTGGGAAACTCTAGGTTCGGGCGTAGGAGTCTGTGCGTTTGCTCTGCTGGGCTGTCCGTCTCTTCTCGTCTCGATTTCGGACTCGTATTGGAGTGCTTGCTGTTCCCTAAGCCCTGGCACCGCGCGCTTCTGGGGACGAGTCAGAAGGCCAACGAGTGCTTTCGCGCTTCTCTTTGCGGTCCAGTGACTACACAACCCTGATCCCTAACTTCCAATTCTGAACACACGCACGCGACCTCCGCTTTGGCTTTGGCTCTTCTTCCGCTACCACTACTACCACCACTGCACTGGCGCAAATGGAGGCACCGATATG
Organism: Volvariella volvacea V23; assembly: GCA_000349905.1. NCBI lineage: Eukaryota > Fungi > Basidiomycota > Agaricomycetes > Agaricales > Pluteaceae > Volvariella > Volvariella volvacea. Next base: position 679,314 of record KB722747.1, on the reverse strand, counting down.
GGAAATATACGAAGACGAGTCGGATTTGAGTGATTTGACGTCGTCGGACGAGGAGAGCGAGGAGGAGGATCAGTTGCCGGATGCGTTGACTGCGCCGTTGCCAGCTCCATGTCGGCCTGCAGTGAAAACAACGACAACGACGACAGCAACGGCAGTTCCAGCTTTCAAACCTAGTGTCGGTGTGAAGGCTGAGCGAAAGACAAAGAAGAAATCGGGTGCAAAGAAGGCTCAGGACGGAGATGGGGTCAACGGGAAGAGGGAGTTTGAGCCGATGTTTCGACAGCCCCGGACGTGTCAGTACGCTGCAAAGTTCCTTCATGGTGTGTGCTTTGGGTCTCTCTGTCGTGTCGACGTCTGACGGTTCGTGTAGAATGGATCAAGGAAGGCCAGGTCGATCTCAACCCAGACTATCAACGGGGTATGTTGCTCTTCCCCCATCTTATCTCCGTCTGCTATCTATCTGCTTTCACGTTGCTCATCCTGGTGCCGTGTTTCTCGATCACCACCAGACGTTGTATGGCCCGAGCACAAACAGTGCGATTTGATTGACTCGGCCTACCACAACATTGCAATCCCTCCCGTTCTCTTTGGTATGTCCATTCTGCGGCCATGTGCACTACGCTCTCTGACCCTATCGATACCGAAGCCGTGCACATGGACGCAGACGGACTGGCGCACCGGATATGCATAGATGGCAAACAGCGCTTGACTTCTTTCTACCGGTAAGCCCCGCCCCGCCCCACCGGATCTTCTCGTAACGGCGCTAACCTGGCCTCCCAGGTTTTTCGAAGGCGAGGTAAGAGCATCCACATCGCGCCCGCATTCCTCACGTGCTCAACGATTGGTGCACACAGATACCACGTGAGTTAGCCTCTTCCCGTTCCTCGACGATCCTGAAATCTGACGCCCGTCGCGAATGAATGCCCCTGATGGATGACGCCTTCCATCGAACCTTCTCTCGTCAAAACGCTAATTGCCAATCATCGCACTCTGATGTCCAAATATAGACGTTGACTCGTGAGTCCTCCCGTTTTGGGCGTCGCAGCGGCTGACGTCGGTGTGCAGGCGTACTGGTCGGGTGTCGTACTACGTCGCGCGCCCTGGGAACGAGCACAAGCTGATGCCGGCTCCTGCGCGGAGGCGCCTGGAGTCCGTGCAGATGGTTTGCAGCGAGTACGACGGAATCCAGGACTGGGGGCAGAGAGAGATTTTCCAGGTTCGCCGGGCATTCTCGTCGTGACTTGCTCCTGACACCCTCTGTAGCGCGTTCAATTGGGTATGCCATTGAGTCGCGCCGGTGTGTCACCGTCTTCCTTTCCGTATGTCGAAGGTCACATTTCTTACTCTCCCCATAACAGAACGCATCCAAGCCCTGAACGGCCCCTACCCCGACCTTGTGCGCAACGCCCTCGACCACTTCCGCATGAACATCTGCTGCTTCTTCCAGCATTTACCGCTCTTCAAACAACCCCACGCGCGGGACTTCAAAACCCTCGCCCAGATCGTCTTTGTCATCTTCAACTCTCCACTCCCTCCACTCCCTTCTGCATCCTCATCCGTGCCCATTCCAGGTACGGGCTCTATTCCATCATCCACAAGAAAGAAGAGAAATCCAAAAAAGTCCGACGCTGCGCCAGGGAAGATCAAAGTGCCAAAGGTCGCACCCAGATTGGAACGCATCGAGGCGTTTCTGCACAAGCAAGAGGCCGTATCGGAAGCGCTGAAGAAGGACGTCATGCAGGCCATCAGCATCTTTGTGGCCCTGCTCTTGGGTGGCGAGGAAGATGACCCCACCAACACGAACACCAAGGCAAAGAAGACACAAAACACCACCTCTGGCCTGTCGCTCCTGAACCCGTACTCGCCCACCCTGTTCGTGATGATGATGTTCATCATCCACACCAAAAAACGTTTCTTGTCCTTCTCGGAGCTGCTCGACACGCTCCTGGCTCTGAAGAAACACGCCAAGCCGCACCTGCGGTCGAGGACGAAGAGCGTCGCGGCCGATGGGGCGATCCGGGAGGAGAAGGAGAGCCAGGCGTCCAAGATGTGGAAGGACATGGCCGTGTGGGTGGACGACCTCGTCGCCCCGCCCGGTCGTGCGCTCCCGCTGCCTCTGGGCGAGGGCAAAGGCGAGGCGTGGAAATCGGCCGAGCAGGTTGCGGAGGAGATACTCAAGGACGGCACGGGTGAGTATATGCGTGTTGATTCGGGTGTATCGGTGCTCATGTGCGTGCGCGGGAGTTTAGGAACGGAGGGTCTTGCAAAGTTGTACGAGGCGGTGAGGTCGTCGGGTGCGCCTGCCCCCGCCTCTGCCCCTGTTGCTGCTGGGACGAAGAGGAAGCGCGAGCGTGATTCTGGTGCTGCATCCACTGCCACCACGACATCGACACCAGCCACACGTGCTCCCGCTCCCGCTCCTTCTCCTCCTCCCGCTGCTGGCACAACTCGAGGCGCCAAAGCCAAAGCCACGGCCACTTCCAACCCCACAAAACCCACGAAGCCAGAAAAGGCCGCCACCGTCTTTGCCCCTCCACCTGCATCTGCATCTGCCACGTCCACGCCCAAGTCCATATCCTCAGGCATCCGAGACCTAACGAAAGGCTATAGTCCTGCTGAATACAGGTCGTCGCTGCCTTCGTCGCCGCTGATTCCGCAGGGTGGTCATACGCCTGCTGCTGGTTCTGGTTCTCGTGCTCTTCCTCCTACCACTACTACTGCTACCACTACTACAGCTAGCGTGAAGAAGTCGGTGTCGCAGGCGAAGGGTGTCGGTCAGCCAGAAAAGCGGCCAGCACCAGCACCAGCACGACCAGTGCCCGAGTTTGAACACGAGTTCGAACGAGAAGGAGGACGAGGACGAGAGCGAGAGCGAGGGTCACCGCCACCGAAGAAGCGACGCACGTCTGCAGCCAACCACCAACGCCAACCGGAGACGAATGGTGATGGTGGTGGTACTAGCAGCAGCAGCAGCTCATCTCCACTTTTGCGGCTCGGGTCGGGTCCGGATAAGAGGTCGGTCTTGCCTGGGTCTCTAGCGTCGGCGTTCAACTCTATGCAGGCGAATAATCATGAGGAGACGGAGACGGATGATGTAGGGCCAGGTGCTGATGATGACGACGATGAGGAAGACGATGACAGCGATGGGGGGAGTAGTGCGATTGTTAGGCCTGTTCGACGGCCGGGTGAGCTGTCTGGCTCGAAGCGGACGGGGCAAATGATGACGAAGAAGGCTGTGTTGGGAGGTGCGGGTGCTGGTGGTCAGAAAGGCTCGGCGGCTGCGACTGTGAGGAAGACGTCTGGGTCTGGGTCAAAGGGGGTGGTGAAGAAGGTGGCAGCCCGGAGCTCGGGTCAAGGACAGGAGCCTCAGCGTCGGTCAACGGCTCAGACTGCAGGTTCTTCAGCCGCCGCACCTGCATCTGCTCCACAACCCCAATTTCCACCGCGGGATGTAGCACAGCCCCCAGCCCCGGCTCCAGCTCCAACGCCCGCCCGCATCCAAGCTCAGCTCGAGACGAAACGCCCAGTAGCACCTTCAGCTTCCTCGGCTGCATCCAACGCAAATGTGGGCGTAGACTGGACTGCACGTCCGCCTTCCTTCTCGACGACGACTGCACCCGAGCCAAGACCACGACCAGGATCATCAGTAGCTACGGCTCGACGAGAGGGAGGCGGGGCAGAGGTGCCGTCGCCCTTGTCGGTGGGATCACTTTCGTCGCCCACGTGGTCGGATACCGCGCCTGGTCCGGGTGGTGGTTCTTCAGTACAGACGCATGCCCAGGTTGCTCAAGCACAAGCTCACGCTCAGAGTCGCCCCGAGCCTCAAGTTCAGATTCAACCGCCTGTGCATGCGGAAGCGCGTGGTGAGCTGCCTCGGGTCTCACCTGTTCAGGGATCATGCACGAAGCCAAAGTTTAGCGGGGGTGGCAGTGGGAGCTCGGGGCCGATGCATCAGGTCGCAAAACCAAGTGTGAAGCCGGGTACTGCCCATTCACTTAATAAAGGAAAGAAGAGAACGCGGGATGAGAGCGAGTTTGAAAACGGCGGTGCTGGCACTAGTGGAGGTGGAAGTAGGGTAGATGCAGATCGTAGAGTTGTGAGGGAGAGAGACGGGCCGAAGAAGAAGCGTACCGCCGAGTCTTCGTTGGAGGATGTGCGTGGTTCGGGTTCGAAGAGCGAGGAAGGCGTCAACGTAGCAGATGGAGAGGGACCCCCGCGTATCACCACACCGACATTCTTCACTGCTCCTACTCCAGAACTCAGCAGTCCCCTAGGTCCTGAGTTGTCACAGCCTACTCCTCCACAAGCTCAAGCATCTAGTGCACCACAACCACGAGCAGCCTCTGGGTCCACGTCTCCTGGTGAAAAATCTCGACCGCCATGTATGGCTGATGTACTCCACACGCCGAAGCTGCCCTCCGCTCCTATACCAAAGTATACACAGGGCACAACGCCGACGGCGAGTAGTGGTAGTACAACGCAAGTGGGACAGACGACGCAGCGCAGAGGACAGGCTCCTCCGCAACAAAGGGTTCCGGCTGAAGTGCAGGTGTTGAGTCGTCAGATGACTCAGCCACTAATGCAGCAGCGCGAGCCAACTCGAGACCCGCGAAAGAAACCACAGCAATTGCCACCTGCATCAGCTCTACCTCGGCCCACAACGCAGCAGGAAGAGTCACCCGGACCGCTTAGAGCAGCTCCAGCACCAGCTCAATCGCCGTCCAACTCTACTACACGAGCTCCGCAAACACCTTTGAGACCTCAATCTCAACCCCAGCCCCGTGTATCTGTAGCCCAAACACCTGAACGCCAAACTGGGTTCATTCTCGGCCTTGGAACATCGCCGCAGGATGCGCAGAATTTCGACAGTGAGGCGCATTTGCATGCTGAATTGGACAGCTTGATTACATTGATGACGCCAGATCGTACGAACCCAGTTAAGCGCAGCAGTTTGGATGAAGGTCGAAGTGGTGCGGGTTCGACGGGTAGTGGTACACCTGCCAAGGCTGCTCAAGCAGCGAGGCCCTTGGGTGCGGGAGGTAGGACTGCCCCTGTGGAACGTGGTTCCGTGGGTGGCAGTTCTGGATCTGCTCACAAGGCAACGTCGTTCGGCGCTCCGCAAGGCGGTGGGAGCAAAAGGCCACGCGAGAGCTCAGAGGAGATTAATGGTTGGTTGATGAAGGAACTGAAGTTGAAAGGATTCTCGGAAGAAGAAGCTCGAGCAGAGGTTCAACGGTTACAGCGACTGAATAGACCAGCAGAGCAGCCACAGCGTTCAAGCCAGGTCACCCCTGCACCGGGACAAGCCAACACGGACTCCATGCCCCGGGAAACCGCCAATAGGCCTTCCCCAAATTCGTCTACCCTCCACAGACAAAGTAGCAACCAAGGAGGGGGTAGCAGTCGCTCCGGCGTAAGTGACCATTTTGTTGATCCACGGATGAGACCAGACTCCAATTCGGGAATAGATCTAGAAGGGGATGATTTAGTGAAGGAGGAGGAAGAAGAACTTGAAGAGTTGGCTTTGACCACGGCGTTGTTGCTGCCGGAACACAGTTCGGAGTTCTTACTCTCTCCTGCTGTAGCCTCTGAATGGCCTTCCTCGTCATTGTCCTCATTGTCCTCGTTGTTGTCTCATTCGCCAGCATTGGGAAACAATTTAACCTCGCGTCCGCATTCGCCGTTGTCGCCTCTATCGCCGCTTTCTTCGTTATCTGTATTGTCTTCGTCTTCAGGTTCAGAGTCGGACCACTCATCGTCCCTCCTCATGGGACGATTGCCAGAGGACAGAGAAAGTGAAGACGAATCCAAACCCAAATCGCAGAACCCGCGTCCTGCTGCACGCCCCGGAGGTAAGCGGATGGTGTTCGACGGAGTGGTGATCATCGTGAAGAGGAATCTGTGGTCTGCGTGTTATCTCTCTTGAGATGTATGGTATATACGGGTTACGGGTTACGATTCATATAGTGTATTTTTCAGGATCGTAGAGTGATATTTATTTGTTTTCCTCTGCTACGATTTTCTCCTTCAGCTTATGCTTACCTCTTATGCTGCTACTCATGCTCGTTATCTCCTCTTGTGCAATATGCTCGTGTATTTCTGCTGACGTGGTGATTGCCCTCGGCCATCTATCTTAATCAATCTTCTCGACCTTGTACATAAAGCCATTCACATCTTGTCCATTCTATAATTATTTTTTTGTCAGTGATCTTATATCTACTGTTGCTCATTCAGCAGCACGCCTAATTCCCTGTGTATCGTATATCGTCTGTCTGCCAATGCATTGATATAACTACAGACTATGCATGGTTAACCTAGGAGCTGATTGACACACCTGGCGAAATCGATGTGAGGTCCTCGGGAAGGATGGGATCTAATAGCCAGGCATAAAGCTACCACCAATTTAAGAGAAACTTCGAGTAATCTGCATTGTCCATTTGACTACCTCTATGTCTTTGAGAGAGTGCTATATTATCCTACCTACGTGAGCCCTCCCTGTCGAAATGGTAGCAGCGGCCACGAGCTATGCCATACAAAAGACAGTTGGCAAATGATTTTTGGTAGATCATAATTAGTTGGTGCTAGTGAGTTTTCGAGTCCCGAGATGAAAGTTAACTTGACCTGGGTACAGGAACGAAGCCACATGGTTTATCTTTTTGATGTCTCCCTCGGTACCAGCTCCGAGAGAAGGAAGATTTCTGGACTCAAGAAGGGTGTTCAGACAACGAATAGAAACTCTTGGATATATATACTGTCTGGTTTATACGACGACAATCTGGAGGTAGAGTGCATTAAGAGGAGAAACCGTTTCCAGGACTCCTTTGAGGCGTGATGCAGTGGATTCGCGTCATTATTGCCGATGAATTCAATCAGTGTGGCAGTGTACATCCAGTCCGTTCAACTTGGATGTGATGAGGTTAACGATTTCGTCCGACGGCCAAATCCCTTGTCCTTTGAGAGCAAAGGATATCGTTGTGGCTGGTGTAGATGGCCTAGAAGCTAGATTTAATGAAGGTGCACATCGCTCTCGAGTCATTGCACAAGACTAAATCTATCTTTCGGCCTGTAAAAGGTTGAAAATAATTCCTCCCCAAAGGCATCGACAAGGTGGGGTTCCAGCCGACCTGAAATGAGGAATGCCAGAGGAAAATCGGAACCACAAGATCCTTGATCCTACATTCGCCTAAGCCATCGATAACGATTACAGTTGGTGGCACATTGGCAACGGTCCCGATGGTATCAACGATTTACCTTTACTGGGTTTCGCCCAAACATACCCCTCTTCAGACAAGACCAGGGTTTCGGGAATACACTGACTATGTTGCATACTTTCTAAATCTGGCCCCCGAAATTTGAAAAGTCGGTAAATATGCTTATTGAACATTGGGTATATGCAACGTAAAACCAAAGTATAATTCACAACGACTAATATACCTAAAAGTGAACTGATGAGAACGTGATATCACGAACTAGGAGTAGAACCTCAGCAAGGCCAAATCGTGGGCGCGCTTTGACTCTCCTAGCGAGAAGAGCCCTTCGTCCATCTAGCGCCCGACAAAAACCCAACCTCCCGCAGAGTCGGACACTGTCTTAACCAGTTCTTCAAGTGAGCTTGTTCTGACGTGCTCAGTTCCGTATCACCACCGTCCGCTCCCGTCTCCATTCCAAAGCGCGATCTGGCCAGCTCCGCGATGCCGGGGCTCTGACCTGGACTTGAACCGGGGAAACTCGTTCGATTGGAGTTGAGAGACGAAATCGTGTATCGAGAACTTGGTGTGAGTGGCGGTAAACCCTGGGGGGGCACAGGGAACAATCGAATGTCAAGAGGCGAAGGAGGTGCGGTACCTGGGGATGGAGGGAGGGTGATCGTATCATTGGTATCATTGTTTGGGGTATGAGGCCTCTCAGGAACTATGATAGGCGGAGGTACAGATAAAGGAGGCGATGTTGACGTGATCGTTGTTCGTGTAAGTGCAAGTGGAGCAGGAGGCACGGATGATCGGCGAGGATTAGGCGGGGGATTAGGATTAGGTACAATAGTTGAGCATAGACAAAGGGTGCGTAGATTATGGTAACGGGGTAGGATGGCGTTTATAGTTTTGTAGGTTGTCTGTAGGGCTGAGTTAGAATGGTCAAGAGCCAAGAGCTGCGTTAGCATACCTCCTCGACAGTGATATCCAGGCCAACATCGATCGAGGTTAGCTCCACTTCCAAGCTCTCCAACCCACCACTGCAGTCATTTCCTACTGCGCTTTCGCGTCGTTCGGACTCGCCCTCAAACCTATTCCTTCTCTCGCTGACACCACCGCCGAGCGTTGTGCCGGCTGCAGCCAGCACTTTTTCCACCGTTCGCCTATCCACAACCGGTCCAAACCTGAGGCCGAGACTCCTCAAGCCGCCGCAAGAAGTCCGAGGAACTCCGTCAAGTCCGCTTGGACAAGACCTCCGACAGCCGTCATTCGGGCCCTGTAGGGCAGACATTATTGCAGCGGGTCTTAACCCCATATACAACGTGCAATTTATGTTGAGTAAAACCCTTTCCAAGGGTCTTCTGTGTGTAAGCGGGGAACTTGAATGTGGTGTCGTCAACCCAAAAACAGTAGATGATATGTGGTTATGTTCCTGGTAACGTTGTCGGTGGTCATGAAATTTAAGGGATGAAGAAAGGGGTGCGCAGAGCAGCAATACTATTGCAGGAGGTGCCTGAATGCTTTTAAGACCGGGGAGAAGTGTGGGTGATGTAGTCAGCTGGGTTGGAGACGCGGATGATGTCTGTCCTTCCTCTGAGTATGTACAGGCGTTAATACGATCCAAGTATCAAGGCGGAGGACATACCATGTCGGAAGGAGTGGGGTGTAGGAAGCGGCATGCCAGATTCGACCTCTTCAATTGGGATTGTCAGGGGTACGATGATATTACCATATGGCTTAATTGGAGGTGCATCAAGCAAGTTGGGAAACATCAGCGAGGTGATGTTAATTTGACCGTCCAACCAATTGAACATCTCCACCAGGTCCTCCGTTTCCATGGTTTTGTTCAAAAACGTTAGACTTTTCAACCCGAACGCACTGTGGTGCCTCAATAAAGGGAGATCGAAGGAAGGGAGGACGAGCGTAGTTAAGTGGTGCATGCGTTGGAAGGCGAGCGTGAACGCGGTCATCGAAGATGCGATTAGGTCGAGATTCTGCCGATCCAAGGCACCGGCAGAAGGGTTAGAACTTGATGGCCAA
>KB722747.1:610484-669984 GCA_000349905.1 Volvariella volvacea V23 | reverse complement strand
TGCCGGACAAACGAAAGTATGCACTATATCCGTCAAGTCGGATCGGGAAACTAGAAGCCTGGTGAGCTTCTGGAACGCGTCTAGCTTAAGAGTTCCAATATCACCAAGGCGACCGTATAGTGTGCGTCGAACGGCTTGGGAAAGGTCCTTCGACAACACAGCTATGCGTGCAATTTCATGCCGCGGTAGTGAAGCTAAGACCAGACTCCACACCTCGATAGGCATGTCGGGGGTATTTCTTCGGGTTGGTGTCGGTGGCAGTGGAGGCGATAGTGGTAATGGCTTGTCCAAATTGTTGTGACTGGAAGTATTGGCTAGGAGGCTTGATGTTTTGACGAGGACCGATAACGGGGGAAGCGAGGCGTTTCTGGATACCTGCGATGATTTACCCTCCATTTTCAAAACCGATGACCCCAATAAATTCGGTGAACTGACCGCCCTGGACTTTTGATAAGTTGCCGTCAAACTGAACGCCCGAACAGTTGTAGCACCCCCCTCCAACCTGCCAACTCCCACTACGTCGTCAATCGAGTGCAATGGTGCGACCACACCTCCAGGTGCATCTTCCGGGAGAGACCTATGCGATGAAAACGAGACCGAACGGCCTAGCCCACTGGGTCTTCTGATATCGTCTTCGGAGTCACAAGTGGTATTCGTTGAGGTTCGGGAAAGAGAGGAGCCGAAGGGACTCGGACTCCCCGCATGAGAAGAAGCACTGGCCTCCCCTTTTTTCTTCTTTCCGCTCCTAGAGAATGAACCGCTGCTGATAGGTGCGAGTGTGCCAGTGAATGGTTTTATTCGTTTTCGGCCTGAGAAAAGTGTCGAAACGCGTTTTATCAGTTGCTCGGATTTGGATGGTGTGCGTGACAATGTCGAATCTGCTTCCGAACTTTCTTGATTGGGAGTAGAAGTAGATTGCGCGGGATCTGGCCGAGAAGGGATGTGAGATTGGGAGAGGGATTGTCGAGGGTGATCTGATGGTGAAACGGAAGTGACAGAATCCCCTGTGGAAGGAGCAAAGGAACGACGTCGACTAAGGAATGACAGCGAGCTCATGGCTCAAGAATTTGATATCAGTTTGGGAAACGAACAACAGGCGATTATTGGAAGAGAAATGTAGTCAAAGGAGTGAAAAAGAACAAGAAAAAGGGTATGCAGTGGCTGAATGCCTACGAAACAGAAGAAATGTGCTTAAAGACAGTGAGTGTGAGCGAGACGTAAACTTAGCAACCACGAAGCATGAATTCCGTTTTCTCGTTTCACGGACCACTTTTCCGATCGCTTCTGCGTCACCTACTATATTAGGAAGCGAAGCATGACAGGCAGATCCCGATCGATCAACAGACTATAATCAACTTGCACTGTCAATACACAGACATGGGAAGGGTATGATACATATACTACAGGTTTAGCTTTCAAGGGTGATATACAAGTGCCTAGTTGTCAATAAAGCTTTGGCCCCAGGAACGAGTACAATGGTTTGTGTGTTGTCGATGATCATCGCCGGACCCTCAACTTCATCCCCCACCGCCAGCTTATCCAACAGGTACACAGGCGTATCATCAACACGGCCCACTTTATCAAAATATACACTGTGTACGGCCTCTGCTGAAGCAGTGCTGACTGCTTTCTTTGAGCCTGCTGCCTCGAGGCGGTCGACTTCGCTGTATACTGACTCTCCGAGAGTATCAAATGTTTTACCAATTCCACGGACCTAACTCAATTTGAACTAGACTCTCCCACCACGAAGTAGTAGCCACACACCTTGATGTCGTCAACTATTATTGTTTTAGTTTCCAGCAGGAATCCGAACTCTGATTTGTACACCCTCTTAAAGGCCGCCTCGAAGTCCTCTTTCCCATCTCCATCCTTCTCGTTAGGAAGAACCATGAGAGCGGTATCGGTTCCCTCGAAACGCATATTTAGCATTCTCTCAACATAGATCCGCTCGTCTTCAAAACCCTGCCGTTTTAGCTCTGTCCGGACGTCATTTGTCAATCTATCCAGACGTGTCATCAAGGAGCCTCGGTTCTGAGGGGTATAAAAAGTGGAGCTGGGCTCTTGGAGCTCATATGCCCTGCAATCCAACCATGTGTCTCATTAATTGCTCGAACAGGACTAACAGGACCTCACCGATCGGCCAGAGCAAGACCATAAGCCGAGAGGATAGAGGAATAACGATGAATTAAGATCGTCTGGATGCCCAGCAGCCTTGCGATCTCACATGCATGCTGCCCTCCCGCTCCACCAAAACTTGCTAGGCTAAATAAGTTCGTTATCACATAGAACGGTAAGCGTGGCCCGGCAATTGCGACCGCAGGAATGACTTACACATGCTTCGATGTTGCATGCCCTCGAGCCTCGGTCAGTGCCCTAATTGGCCGGCACATCGTCTCATTCGCTACTTTAATGAATCTACAGGGCATATGTTACTATCAATCTGTGTATCAAGTTCGTGCACCTACCCATACACAATCTCATCAAAGCTCAACGTTTTCTCGTGATTCTCAGAATTGATCTGCTCTGCCAACTGTTCGAACAAAGTCCTGGATGCCTGAACATCCAGGGGTTCTTTTTCTGATTTCCCGAAGATCTTGGGAAAGAAGTCGGGAATCAAACGACCCAGAAGAAGATTGGCGTCCGTTACTGCGAGCGGGCCTCCTTTTCTATACGTAACTGTGTCGAGTCGAGCATTCTGCTAAAAGACATGGGAAACATACCGGTAACATGCGGGTCCAGGTTCGGCCCCCGCACTTTCGGGACCCGCAAGGAAAAGTCCATTCCTGAATGTGAGACAAGAACCACCTCCCGCAGCTACAGTGTTGATATCAAGCTGAGGAGATTGAATGGTAACGCCAGCGGTGGTCGTCTCATACACAACTTCGTAACGACCATCGAACCTTGAGACGTCTGTTGACGTTCCTCCGACATCCAGACTATTCATTGCATTACATGATTAATCAATGACAAAAGAAGGAACACAAAACCCACCCTATAATAGGCTTTTTCAGCTTTTCGTCCCAGCTTGTTAGAGCGTATCCCACAACACCGCCAGCCGGTCCACTCAGAATACTTTTCAAGCCCGAAAATCTGTCCAGATCGAGCAGCCCGCCATCACTTCCCATAAATTCTACTCTGGGGCTTCTCAACGTTCCATCTTTTAACTTCTCGTCGAACCCATTGAAAAACCCATCCAAATAATCCCTTAAGATAGGGGTAAGGTAAGCATCCGCTGTAGACGATACCCCACGGGGAACCATCTTAATCATTGGTAAGAGTTGGGCTGACTCTGATACATGGGAGAACCCAACAGATCGGGCAACTTGTCCAACCAATCGTTCGTGCTCAGGATATGTGTAGGAGTGGACGAAGACAATTGCCACGGATCGGTATCCTTCGTCGTACAATGCACGCAGGTCTCGCTCTACGGCATCAAGATCTATGAGTCGTCAAAGCTGAGCAACATTTATATGGGGAATAGAGGACTACGTACCTGGCCGTTTCAAAATTCTCACAGCTTCACCAGAAAGCCCTCGTACGACATCTCCAGGGCCTTCACCGACACTACTGCCATCCCATCCCTTTCCGCGATATCCTCTTATAACACTTCCAGCCTCATCAAAACGTACTGAGTGCTCCTCAGCCTTTGGGTCTGATGTGTATCCAACTAGTGTAACACGCTCTTCCACTTCTACGACTTTGGAATAAAGTGGTGGTGGTCGACGGATGTTGAGGTCAAATATACGAGGTCGAGACTGATTTCCAATCAAAAGGAGGTCCTTGAAGCCTTTCGTGATAAAGAGAGCATGCTTGTGTCCCTTCCGTTCAAGCAAAGCGTTCGTTGCAACAGTTGTTGAAAGCCGAATGTAGTCTATATGCGCATATACGGAGTTGATTAGTTGATGTGCAACAATAATCCACGCATACAATCCCTAACCGATCTTATCTGTGTTCAAAGTCGACCCTCGTGGAATTGATTCCCCAGTCACGATCTCAAGAACTCGCCTGATGCCTTCGGTAGGTGCATCCTGATAATTGTTGGGATCTTGAGAAACTGGATGTGTAAAACGATAAGTAAGAGAACCCACTACTGGAACCAGACGACTCAACGAAGTTTGACCACAAGTTCCTTCCTTTCTTTGGGATCCGTGGGGTCTGGATACGACCTATAGAAGTAAGGGAGTGAGATCAGTCATCAAATCAGGGTCGAACCGGTATTGCCCTGTATGCTCATATTCCCTTCTGAGCTATGGAGAAACATCGTACTCACGCGTGAACATCACAGAAAGTCCCACCACGATCGGCGCATATACGAATTGATCTGTCGGGTACCGTCATTGCCTAGCCAGAAGTCACAGTCAGAGTTGCACTGTTGCGTTAGTGTTGAGGAACAGAAGAACAAGCAAGTAGCTGAAGCTCAGGCCTTTTATTAGCTAGCGGGCAGCTAGTCAAGGTGTAGAAATTGTCTGCACCGGAAGTCGGGCGGAAGGGACAAGCCACTAAATAGCCACAAACAACACTACGACTTCCGGGGAATCCTAGTTACTTCCGTACTCTTCAACCAGAAAGTGCTTTACGTCATCAATCAGGTCACAAACTCCCCAGCACTGGCTACAGTATATGCTCACTTTTTTGGAGAGTTACAGTCATCAACCACTCCTTGAGACGCCGAAATTTTGTTTGGCTTCGTGTTTATAAACCACTTGTCATTTTCATTAGATCCAATAACAAAAAATGAGTTTACTGTATAATAATATCAAGTTGTTTGAACACAGAGACATGTGTAGACGACTAGCAAGCATAAAAAGTGAGTTAATCCGTTATCAGTCCCATGTCAATTCCTTGAGACATGTCACATCATGCCTGATCAGCTAGTTGTCTGCCTTTTCCACCTCTTCCTCAATCCTCATTCTCGGGTTCGGAATCACTTGATTTGCCAGTGGACAGCTTGAAGCACTCAACTGGTAGCTCAATTCCAACTAAATCAGGCTTCCTCCATCGAGGTCTTCATCCTTCCTGTTGTCATCTTCCAAAAGAAGTAAAGCGTGATGTGACCTGATAACACAATATTGCTTGCTCATAGCCAGACAAGCAAGACTCTACAGGTATTGTATGATATAATTGTGCTTTGAGAGAATGAGAGCTATTAATTATAACTGTACACAGTCAGTGTTCAAAAAAAGAGAAAGATTTTCTGAAGGCCATTCTGTAATAATCAACAACACAAATTTCATGTTTTTGTGATTTCACAGAGATTCATTTCTTGCTCATCGAGTTTTTGTTCGGCTGGCTTCAGACATGGTAGATTTGTAGAATATATACAACCAATGTGCCATGAAAAAACTCCGAGGTAGAAAAAGTGTGGCAGGAGTAGTTCCCATTTGTCTCAATGAACGGTTGTGTCTCAAGGAGTGGTTGATGACTGTATATGTTGTGATGCAATTTATTCTCCACCTCGGGAATCGCGAGGCACGCCGCTTGGTTTTGAAGCGTTTCAGCCTGCATGATCGCAGATAGACGGCATGTCGCAAATTGACTTTCCTTATACGCTTGCATTCATTTCACGCTCGCATTAGCACTCACAGAGTGACATCTGACGAACCTTCAAACCTGTCAAGTAAACAGGCCCGGAGTACACTTCGCTTGTCGATTCAAGTAGACTATGTCGTGCGTCCTCTTGCCTAGCGTGCTATGTGCATCTCGCTAGGTTGCCTGCATCTGCACTATCGCAGGGGCAAACACATCCTGGTACCGTCACTACAATCATTTTTAAAGCACCAAACGCAACTATCGCTACACGGACCGCGGTCAGTCTTATCTGACATGTAACCCTGTGCTACTTACGTGGCTTCTTGGCAAAGGATCGTATATCCTGACAGCAATTTGACACCTTCACTGTAATAAGGACATGCACTCATGGTGCATTTATGGCAGGTGTTCTGTTCCAAGACACAACCTTTATCCCTCTCTCGGCCTCTTCGTTCCGCTCACACATTACTACCCTGCTTAGCGATATCAGGGCGCCGACTTTGAGCCCTCGAGGCCTAATCTTCGTTCGGCCTCTCACAGGTGTGCATCCCTAGCTTTCTAAAGTGTCTTGGCAAGCGTGTATTTCCGTCAGTAAGTTCGTCTTTCGGTGTTCGCTCTTCTGCACAATGGTCATCCACGTTGTGCAATCACTACGGCTGCAACAGTTGGAGCATGGATAGGGAGGACGGAGAGCCTTGTCGAGACCATAAGGGTTCCGATGTCCTGTGTCTTCATTCTCACTCTCAAAGAGCATCAAAGCAGAGTTCGAAAGTCAACTCACCCTGAAAAGCAGTCCAATATATGTTATAAAGTGCCGCAATCATTGACGAAACCTTTCGTGATGGTGCGCCGACGTGTCCTAAGGCAACGTGCTTTACGGAGGACCGCAGACAGTGCACTGGAAGTATATATTATTTCTCCCTTCTCTTGTTTCTCACTCACCTAGTGACAACTCAAAACTGTGGAATCCCAAAACTTAGTGCAGAGCATCTCTTCTGCAACAGCCAGAGACCACCGTTGTCATGCGGGTGCATTGGGATAATGTTCTGTCCATCGCATTCTTGTTCGTCGTACTGTGTTGTTTCAACAAGCCGGTAAGGTGTCGGGAAACTGGAACAGTCGATGACTCGATTCCGACACCTACAACTAACGCAACATCGACATGCCTTGCTGAGTATTGTCCCGAGCTATTTGCAGTTCGTGACGTGCTTCCGGGTTACACGCGAAACCAAAAAACGAAAAAGCGCTATATTCCACCTGATATGACCAATGCGGAGCGGATGAGGAAAGGATTTCCGCTGAAACCACCAGTAATTAGGATGAAGGGCGGAAAGATATTTCAGAGTGAGTGCTCAGTCTCTTGATTAAGTTTTTGCAGACCTAACTGGTTTTTAGGAGGTAGAGATGACGATTACCTAGGTCCCGTGCCATCGGGTGCCCCACAGGTGACCAGAAGGGGTTATATACGAGCTCTTGATAGCAGAACAGGAGTATCGAGGGGCTACTTGTCCCGTTTCGCCTTCAGTATGGCCCAATATCGCATTCTGACTCTCCAATCAGACGCCATGATTGTACGATTCAGAGTACCACAAGACGCTACATCAGCTGGTCAGGTTAGATTGACAGTCGAAGTACGTGGGTACCATTTCCGATGTATTCATTTCATAACTCACAATATAGTGATTTCACCACCACTCAGAATTCTGAGATCGAGGATTTTCCGGTACTTGGCTTAATCGTCGGTCGAGACAACCCATCAAATGATATCGGAGCTGGTTCCTTCAAGTCCGTCTAAAAAATTTCCGCTACATTTAACTAAAGATATATCAATTCAATAGCTACCTATACCTTGGTGGTGTAACTCCAAGTAAAGGTTCCTTCACCCCCGATGCAATGTCATTAATCTTCCCCGCCTATCTAGCTGGCCCTGGGTCCACCCCTCGCGTTTTAGAAAACTCTTATTCTGAGGTTACTGGATTCTCAAGGGCAGTTGAATCCGATGTTGTGCGTATTCCTGTTCTTCTAACTGGTGCAAATCAATAATCTGGAGCCAAAAGTGGAACATCAATTTATCCAATGGGATGATTACGCCCCAGTGGATCAACTCTGATGGATGTAAGTTTCTCAATTCTATTAAGTCCACTATGCTACTATGCGTGTCCTCAAAATGAGTGTTTAAGCAACACCCGCCACCTTTCTGTGGTCACAAAACGGAGGCGCATACGCGGGCGGCGATGGTGCGGCATTTCAAGCGAGGTTTCCCACGCCGGCGATTATTCCACTGGTAAGCTTACGATTTGGGGTGTACAACGTTTCCTCATACGAACACGAACAATTTCCAGACATTCACCTTCGTGTCCATTGGTTGATCCTCTTCAACAATGCCAGCCTTCTACACCAATTCAAAGGCCTGGGTAGTCGTGCATGCTCTGCTTGATGTTATGACCATACGATTATTCATCTGTTTCATATTTGGACTTTAATGAACTACTATGCCGGGATAATTCAACTTAACTGGATTGGATTCAGTTCATGAATATAGTCATGATCAATTTGTACATAACTTCCCACTACCTCTATCACATTGGATCGAGTAATACCGAGTATCGAGTCTCGGGCAAATAGACATATAACATTATGTAGTATCGTGCGTCTTCATGTACAATGCGGCCAGCAAAAACGGGGGAATCCTCAAGGAGACAGAAAAACAACAAAGTACAAGAAAAAAATTAGTGATATTAGCCAATAGATCGGAAGCGTATGATGATGCGCTCTCCTGGAAGGCACCTATGAGAACGATCAACGAGTACGGCGATGTCAAGCTCGCCACGAGGAATAGCTAGGACACCATCCGGACTTCCACCAGAAACAGGTGGAATAACGTTGGGGGCAACTGGGGCATTTGGAGCAGCAGTGGTGCTGTCTCCCTGAGTGGACGGAAGGTGAAATCGAATGGACACTCTATCCTTTGAAAGGGTTACCATGCTCTTCGCACTAAAAATAGATCACATTAGCCCAACAGCAGAAGACACAGGGAAGCACGGACTTGAATCGGAAGGTCGATACTCTTTCAATTTCTTTCTTCGTCTGTATAATGTACTGAACAATTGCCTCTTTGCGAGCCATGACATCAAAGTCAAGTGCTACTAGGGAGAATTCGCCACTGAAGTTGAACACGTGGGTACGATCAGGTGCATTCGGCTTAAGCTGTGAATAAACCGATCGAGTCTGAAGGAAGCTGCTAAGGCGTAACTGAAAGTGGGTTAACAGTTTAGAAAGGGATTGATATTCTGGGTAGTAAATTGAATTGGCCTGGGTCTAAAAGACACGATCAAGTCAGGACTTCTTCTATTCTCCAAGAATAAAATGCCATACTTGAGATAAGGCAATGTCGGACAAGGATTGGGCAACTTGTTTTCCTTGTTGCGGGTGTGAGGATGGTGAGGAACTTTCACTGCTATCAATATTCCCCGTGCCAATCCAAATGGTCTGGCATCGAGGACACGGCGAGTTGGCTTCCTGTTTGTCTAATGGTGCTCCACAGTCAGGATTCTGACACTTACGTTTTTTGGGATAGTTCAGTGTGCAGTTAGTGTGGAAGCCATGACTTCAAATTCTCACCTGTCTTTGTCTCACCACCACACTTGGTGTATATTTGTCGACTTTTGCGGTGGCCGACGGAGATAGGGCAGGGGGACCATGAGACCTACAGCGCTTACAGCGCTTCCATTTGTACTCCGACCTTGGCAGAATCACCTGCGTGCAAAGTCGTGTCGAACAAAGTCGTGCACCAGGTACCAGCGCTAGATCACCATCAATGTGGGAGTTATGCTGATAAACGTAAGATTAATAAGGAACAAAGAATGCCATCCAGAATGGAAGATGCTATACCAGGAAATCGTCATCGGTGTTATTCTCACCCGCTACGTGCAAACTATCTTCCTCCGCGAGGCGAACATGCCTTCCTTTCAATTGTAATCGCTTGCGTTGATATTGACGCTTGCGTGCCCTGCACACGATGCAACACTTGTAAGGATAGTCACCATCCACATAGGTCTTGCAATTGGAAATTGCACATCGACGAGCTGATAGAGCGGCACGAATAGCTTCCGCAGGTAGCCGGATCTTCAGCCCACTCAATTGTCTAGGTGGCTGAGGAATTCATGACAAGGTTATTTACCATCCCTTAGGCAGTTATCTTTAGCACTTACTGCATCCTCACCGCTTTCCGCTGAAGTCTCGGAGCTACTTTCCGAGCTACTTTCCGAACTACTTTCCGAATCACATTCTGAGCTATTTGCTGAATCACCTTCCTCGGAGGAACTAAGTTCAGTGAGATCACTATCATCAAATGCAGTGGGAGCTGCCGAGAGTGTCCACGGATCATTGATATTAATGGGGCTGGAGTGAAGGGATAATGTAGGAGACTTATGCGGGGAGGAAGGGTTGGGGTTCGGTTCGCTGACGATATCAGTCTCCGGATGGTAACCCTCGTTGATGGTGTTCGGTATGACGTCATAAGAAGGCTTGCGCCTTAGGGAAGGAAGAATAATCGTGATGGGTGGGTTGCTCGCTGCTTGTGTCTGAACTGACTCGTCAATTTCGCTTTTGTCTATAACATCAGGAGCCCATGTCACAGACTTCTTGCGTTGGAGTTTAATCAGTCGCTCTTGAATCTCTGCTGGACGATTCTTCCACGAATGAGAAACGCAAGGCAAACATCGCACAGCCTGAGATGATGCTGGTATCAGTCCCGTACAGCCAGGGGTTGAACACACTCGAACGGAAGTCTGAGGCACTTCATTAAGAAAATGAGTTCCTTGTCACAGTAGCATACATACTTGTTCAGGTATGGGTGTCTGGGGTGGTGTTGGTGCAAACTTTGGGCTGTCACCGACAGGCGTGTACGTCTAAGTGCGATGATCAGAAATTCGCAGTCGAAGAAAAACTTTTTGTCTTATTACCTGATTCCTGTCTGGTTTATGAGCGCCTGTCCGATCAGGGATCTCATGATGGGATATTTGCCCTGCATCCTGCTGCGATTCGGTATTGCGGCGGCACTCCAACGTAATGGCAAGACCTACTGGATTAGGGTCACTTGATGCCGGGGTCCTACGAGCAGCTGAACCAATTTTGATAGTCAAACGAGAAGAAAGGCCCGAAGAAGACACGCTGGTTTTGGGAGAGTTGACTAGTGCAGCTGGCGGAGGCACAGTCCGAGAGTCTTGGCCCTTGCGATTGCCTAAGGTCTGGCAACGCATGCACGATGCACGAGGGTCGTAGGGTGCTAACTTTGTGTCACACCCTGACTGATTGCAAGTTCGGATATTATGTTCTGGCCGTTGTGTGGGTATCAGATTGACGCCCTTCGAATGTGCAAGCACGGGTGCTTGATACGGAATGACCAGCTCCCCTCGGGAATTGTAATGAGGTATTACATGGTGATTCTCACGAGAGCCTAATATTCTGCTTTCGGGTTGGTATTTCGTCGTAGATTGGGTTGATTCTTACATACATTGGCTGCGATAGCGTATGTCATTTGGGCTAGCGTGTCTGGGATCGAATTCGAACTCACATGAGCTTTTGCAAAATGACTGCTCCCATTCAAATGATGTCCACGGCTGTCCTGGGAATGTATGCAATATCAACACCACGTTGAAAACGTGTGGTACTTTCAATAGATCGACAAGCGCTCATGAACAAGAACCGAACAGAAGCTTGGGCGGGGGTTCGACGAACTTGACAATGGCCCACTGCAGGGTAACGGGAACATGTAGACATGCACTTCACCATAGCGAGAAATGATCTCTGAGGATTCACAAACAAACGTGCAACCCACCTTGCGCCTCTCCAATGACGTCCCTGGATGAGCGACAACTCTGCTAGACCGTTTCCGCTTTCGAGCCGATTGTAAATCCAGTGGTTCCAGAGCATCACGTATACGCGCAACTCTGCTCATGGGTGTTGTATCGCGCTGAATACGCCTCTGCTGCATAGTAATCGTATGATCCCAAACAGCCACTCCTGATGTGCAGTTTATTACATACCCCCTTCAGGATATAGCTGCCGCAAGACGGAGAGTCACTAATTCATAACCAAGAACTTGCAAGACGAGGCCAGGACCAAAGCAGATGGCGAAGAGATGAGCGGGTTCAACGAGAGAGAAAAAAAGATACGGAATTTCAACAGTGCTAAATGCCAGCCAATAGAAATCAATTGCCCCTATTCTTAAAAAGGAAAGCCCTCTCATTGGACGATGTATGATCGGTACCTTTGTGAGCCAACTGCCATCACCTCCGTTCAACCCCCGGGTTATCCAAGAACACAAAGTTCAATCAACATCAGACCCTCTTTGTTGGCGTGAATGAACTCGTGTTTTTCCTGACGAAACGAGTCTGGAACAGGTTCTTCTCCATTGGATCGTCGATTGGCGCTGGGCTTGCACCAGGACCTTAGTCTTAGTCCTATCTTCGTTATGGAACAAAACATCTATCATCCGTACGTAATCCTCCTGCAGATGTCCGAGCACAGGCTTGCATATTGACACGAGGGAACATGAAGGCCATCATCGCACTATTTGGTCGGATAATTGCATTGGGAGGACTTTCACTACCTGATCACTTGTTTGCTCTGCCACTGCCCCTTTCTCATTCTTTGCGACACCAACCAACCAACTAACTCGCATATGTCAGAAAATAGCCAACCACAGGCGCCACAGAGCTATACTTTGGGTAACATCTTGGCGACAGTTGGTATTTTAATACAGGTTGATTTCTCTTCCTCTTCATGCGTCGGTGCTAACATGAGGGCAGACCATTAAAGTTGTGCAGAAGTATTCGCAAGACCCCAACCAAGACCCAAAATTGTGGCTTGCCTTGGATGCGATAAGCCTCTCAATTTCCTACTTTCAATCTTTCGGGTCTCATCCAAGGCGAAGCCGACTGGTCCCCTTACTTGTGGTCTCGTCTGTGGTAGTTTCTTATATACTTGTTCTCCTTCTTCCGCAGCCTGCACATGCGCTGGATCCGTCTGGAGATTATGGTATGTCTCTAGCACTTCAGCAAAGGCCGCTACACTCACACTTTCAAAGCAGCTACCGGCAAGAATACCGGTTTTTCGTCATATTTCACGAGTCAGAGTGATTGTGGTTCGAATAGCAATCTGCCTGGTTGCCATGTTGTTCAGATTTCACCTGTGGCCAATGCTCAGTTGAATCCAGATAAACTCCAATTCTGTCTTTCCAATCCCTCCGACTCCGTCTTCGTCCCTATCCTCCTCAAGGGCTTATCCACTCCCAGCCATATTCGCTACTTCGTCTCTGCCAATAACCACATTGACGACTCCAGCTTTTCGGGTCGCGATCAGGTGGATCTCTCAAAGAAAGACCTCAATCGCATCGAAAAAGCACGCCAGGCAGCTGGAACTAAACGAAACGCATTCGGCAAGACTAACATGGAGCACACCTTTCTCCCATCCTCGTCTCACAGTCTAGTCTACATTCAAGTCTCAAAGCCTGGTACCATACGACTTGATCAGATTCTCGACAGCAGTAGGGTTGGAGCCCGTATTTTGTTCCCTGACCAACTCACTATCGTGCCATGCCCGCGAGCTGAATTTGCTCTACTGGATGCGTCCGTCAATTATGGAGGAGGGGCCAATCCCCGATCTTTTCGTGCCTCCGGTGGTGCCGCACAAGGGAGCGGAGCAGGGATATGGGGAGGATCAGCTGGTGGTCAAGTCAGTGTCGGCGGACCAAGGCACCGTGATTTTAGGTGTGCTGGCGAAGAAACCCATGATCAATTGTTACTTGATATTTTCGGTGTTCCTCCCCTCACGCTCAAGTGGTCCAGAACCATCAATGGTAGGACTGAGCATTACACCACAGAGGCCATCGAGGCTGGGTCTGATTTCTCTCGCGGGCGTGGATATGCCTATACTGCACCTAAAACCGGCAATTCGCACATGCAAAGGGAGCGTTATGCCTCTCAAAGTATCCAAGAATTCCAACACGCCGTAACGATCGCACTCAACCCGACTGGAGACCACCTCTATTCTCTCGAAGAGATTAGGGATGGCGTCGAAAATATCATTCGTCTGCCTCATCTGGAGATTGCCGAGGATGGGAAATCAGTCTTTCGAAAAGCTCGCACAACTCGTTCGTTTACCGTTTTGCCGAAGACTGCAATCTCATTCAAGAATTGCGACGATGAAAAAGGACTGAATATGCTCTTGGGTCACGAAGCCTTGTTGACTATCGGAGCCAACGTGACGGAAACACCTGATTCAGTTTGGGAGGTCCATATGAGGTACGAACCGCCGGAGGGCGAAGAAGCTGCTGGAGCGAGGACACGATCCCTAATTCCCTGGGAGCGCACATTCAGACCTAACACAGCGCGTCAGGAGGTTATCGTTCCGGTTGGTGCGCCTGGCTACTACTCGCTTGTGCGAGTCCAGGGTCAGGTAAGTCGCGGCATTTCTAGTTATGCAAAGTCCCTGAAAGTTTCTGTTTCCCATAGTGGTGCCCAGGAGAGATCCTCGAACCACAGGCGTGCCATGTCTCCCAGGTCGCTCTGCCGACGATGGCAATCGATTGGAGACCGCTCACAAGCTGGTAAGTCTCTTGCTGATGTAGGACCAAGCCGTGGCTTGAATTTTTTTTTTAGTTATGGTGACATTGGACTCGCGCTATCTCTGATTTTCACCGGGAGCCCTCCCTTCCACGTGGAGTATGAGTTGCAAAGAAACAAGGAGACATCCAGGACATACACCAAGAGATATGACGTTTCAAAGGCCGAATTGACCCTTCAGCCCTCTCAAGAAGGTCACTACCTTTACAACTTCCTTCACATCAGCGATTCCAACTATAGGAGGGTTAATTTACCATCCCATCCTATCGAGCAGTCAATAGCAACGCCCGCGTCCGCATCCTGGGCCGTTCGACCTTCTGAAGGGGGTAAGCGTATCATATGGAGCTGCAACTCCGGGTTCGTTCCTGTAGAGGTCAACCTAGTTGTGAGTAACCCATTTTTCTCTTTGATCAGGTTTTAATTCCATCCTTTTTTCGCTTCAGGGTACGCCCCCCTTCTCCGTTGAAGTCCGCGTCCACGGTCAAGTCTTAGAGTTCAACGAATTGAAGAAAGCTCGTTCACTTGTGGAAATTCCAATTACAGATGAATTGGAGCAAGCCCGAGGGTCATTCAATGCGGAACTTCGTGAGTAGACTGCCTGATATCGGTAGCGCTTTCATCTTATTCACATCCACCAGTAACTGTTCAAGATAGTAGGGGATGCAGGACTGAAGTAGTAGATCGACACTTACAGATAGTCCTCAAGAAGGCCCGTGTACGTTTGTCGCTCTTTTGATTGCACTGTGCAACCACTAAATCACTAACTGGTTCCAGCCCACCGTCTCTTTCATCCCGACTGATGCTGGATATAGTTTCGTCATGTTGGAGGGAGAAAATGCGAATCTCCCAATCCGACTAACTGGAGATGGAGTAAGTTTGGGCGGTGATCTGGGTTAGCCGTCTCTAACTAAGGCTTGTTATACAGCCGTGGAATATCAAGTATCGTAGGGCGGAATTGGAATGGTTCACCTTGACTGCCACACTCACGACTCCTGACGCGTTTATTCCCATCTCTGATAAGGGAACTTACGAACTGCTCGAGGTAGGGATTGTTGCGCTCCGCAGGTCATCATTTTATAGCTCTTTTCCAGGTTCAAGATGCTCATTGTTACGGAGACGTGGTCGAAGGCTCCTACAAAGTCAATTGGATCCCTCGCCCTTACGCAAAACTATCTCGCGAAACAGTCGTTACTATGGATCCCTATACATCTATCCATACATTGCGACCCGTTTGTCAAGGCCACGAGGACTTCGTCGACATCGATCTCTTTGGTATGCCCTCTGATTCATTAGCTCTTTCACTCTTATCAATCTTGTCGCAGGAAAACCTCCTTTCCAGGTTACCTACAGTATCATCCATCAATCCAGGGCTGGTATTAAAAAAGCTCTTTATTCGCCAATGTACAACAGCCCAAATTATCGTACTCAACTACCGCTGTCAACGGAGGAGCCTGGGCGCGTAACATACGAACTTAACAAAATCGGTGACGCTATTTACCCACTTTCGAAGCTGCAGTGTCTCGAAGACTGCATCGATGAAACACAAGTCCTTCAATTAGAGCAAGAGGTGACTGTCAGACCAACTGCACGATTCGAATCCCGCGTCCCCTTGTCCTACTATCTCAACGAAGCCCTCGTGCCCAAGGACAGACGCAAATCCGACGGGCTTGTTGTCTTGGAGGGCCTACCGCCATTCCAACTTCAGGTTACGATCAAACACACCAGGACGCGGCTCACGGAGACGTTGACTACTGAGGTGCATGGTAATACCTGGAAAGTCGAGTTCCCGTCATACCGCTTCAAGCATGAGGGTGAACACGTTGTCACCCTCGTGGCGGTCATGGACTCATCCACCTGTGGCCGAACCCTCGTTGATCCCCAGCACAACTCTATTACCGTCAATGTCGGACCTCTGGCTGGTATCGTACCCCTTGATGGAAGATCCCACTATTGTGTTGGAGAGGCAGCAATGTTCCAGCTCAGTGGAAAGGCTCCTTGGACTGTTGGGTTCGTCATCACTGGTTGTGACGGTTGGTTGATTAAGCTAAAGAACCCCTAGATACTCTCTCAATGGAATCACTTCTAGCAAGACTATCGATACTAACCCCTTAAGAATCTCTCTCGACACCCCAGGCGAGCTGGTTATCAGCTCTCTTACTAGCAATAATATCCAGCAAGGCCTCCCATCGGAGTATCGCTACTACATCCACCGGATTCCCCGCGCAATGGTTGGTCATGGAGGCTCCATTCATGATACCATAGATGAAGGTCAGCAAGGGTTGAAATGAGATTCTGTGATCTAACCCGTTTTCGCTAGGTGGTCAGGCAGAAATAAAATTCAGACTAGAAGGCACACCTCCGTTCACGTTCACCTATAAGCACGCGGAGCGCCTACCTGGTGATAAGCCGGGTAGGGTTCTGGAAACACACAAGGTATCACACGTTGGCGGCCACCAGTATTCGGTTCGTGCATCAATTGAAGGTAAGCAAATATGATTTCCCGTTGTGTGCGGCGCTAATACTCCATAAAGGTATTTGGACAGTCACATCGATCTCAGATAAGTATTGCGAGTACCCAGCTTCGGGAAGGACTTAGATGACGGATGGTGAATCCACCGAGTGTGATGTGTCCCAAAACAGACTCTTTTATATAAGGCTTCGTTAATTGTACAAATTTTGGCCTTTGCACGTTGTCGGCTGTCACCGAGATCCATCGACGTTTATCTTGCATCACCTTAAGGGTTTGGGTACTCCATTACGAATGAGCGCCTGGGATAAGCTTCACGGACCAATTAGGTTCCGAGTTACTGCGCCGCTACAGCGTGGTGATGACTTTGGTGTCAAAGACATGTTTAGGAGCGACCCACCTAACACCTTGTCAACAATGCGAAAGAGCACCCTCCTCATCCTAATCGCCCTTTCTGTCGTCAGGTGTTCCAACATTGACCAGTTTGCTCTCAACTTACCATGCATTTATGACGAGACCACTGGTCAGCTATTGGTGCGTCTACGAAGATAAAGCTGCTCCAGGTACATGCTAACTTGAATATTCTCTAGCTCTATCAACCACCTCCAAAACTACCTATCCCTGCACCACCGGGGGAGTCATCCTGTCGGGGGGTTATCCGTTCGTCTGCTGGTGACGCAGCATTGCTTCAACACCTACAGCGCGGGCAGTACTTGCAACCCCCTGCAGTTCACGATTACACGCCAGTCCCTACACATTCCGCACCAGAATCCGTGGTGACGACTCGAAGGCCGGACCATCACGAGTCGTATACGCTCCTTCAACCCTTAGGAGCTGCAGAAACCGCACCAGCATCCGCCTCTCGTACGACTGCTGCACGTGCTGAAAGCACACAACATATAAAGACACTAGAACGCCTACGAATCACTGGAGAAGAGCAGGTCTCACGGGATTCGCTGGTCGACGACAGCCTGTCAAAGCTACCACCTCCAAGTGCCCCAGAGCCGACAATAGATTGCAACTTACCCTGGTGCCGTCTCCGGGCTACGAGGACCAGCACCCACCCTGCAGTTACACATATTGATGCAGATCTTCTCCTGGAAAACGAATATATCGACCTCTATTACAGCCAATATCTCAAGCAGCAGAAAACTATGTCCCCCGAGTCTTCAAATCAACCGCGCCCGCCCGGGCTAGCCGCTACGGTCACAAGCGCCATTCACGTTGAAACAAACCCAGCTTCACATGAATTACGATTGGGAAATCAGTTGACTTCAAATCGAGTCCAGCCTCTTCGGCTGGATAGCTTGGGCGTTGGGGATTCACAGCATGCGGTATTTACGGAATCGGAGCGTACATCGGATTGTCACTGTGAATGTCCGATGGAAGGCAAGCGTGATGCGGGGATGGAAATCTTGACCGTCACCTCTACGATTATTCTTACGACAACTGTAGTGCTGTCGCCTAGCTCCACAGCTGCAATGACGCTAGTAGCTTAGTATGAACCGTATATACAAGTAGTTATTTGTAGACTTTGTCGCCCCAATGACCCACCTAGACTGAAATTTTCCCGATGTAATACACGAAGGACTGTTGGGAGGCTTTAAATTGGTTTGACACTACATGTGGGTACGAAGTCAGATATCCGTACAGCATACGTTCGAAATTCAACCCGTATGATGAAATCACAAATCATAAAAGTCCATAGATGTGCCAATTACACGTTATACGATATCACAAAGAAAGCCAACACAGGATAAAATTTTACGTGGCACTATGAAATCGACAGGATCACATCACGCATCCCACGTTATTATTTTATCCTTTTTATCTTTCTCGTAAATGGCACTCCAATTGAATGCTTTAGGCTTGTAGGCAAAACGCTTGTCCTCGATCCGGTCGCGAACGGAAATGTGCACGCGCACGCGATGGTCTGTGTGCGGGATATAGCGACCTCTCCCAAGGTTTCGTCTATGCGTGACATATCAATTCTAGATATGATACCAAGACAAGTGGTGACGTACCGTCGGAAGCGCATCCAACTACCATCCGGTTGCTGATGCGTATATAGCATCGGAATAAACTCCAAAATCCACCACGCAGGATGTCGCGTGAGTTGGTTATAAATTACAGAGCCTAAATCAGTAACGTCCCGCTTCCATATCCGCAATGCAAGATCTGTAAATGATGTATTCTGCTCATTTTGCCGTTCTTGTTGCTCCTGCTCCGCCTTAGCGTCCGCATCTCCAGGTCGGCTATGTATTGCTACACCCTCCGGATCAGTTTCCAGTTCGCGCGGATGGAGGCCGTATGTACGAAGAATATCCTCTCTGAATAAAATGTTAAGACCTTTCTCTTTCTTTTGTTGATAACACTCTTTGATCATCCACCGCAGTGTGATGTTGGACAAACTTTGAATGACGACGTCCTCATGCGATCCCCCACCAACATCGGCATGGCACCCTGCGTAATCATAAATTAATATATCAACAATAAGTACGGAGTTTGGTCACTTACCTGCAAACCATACCTCCTTGATGTCAGGCACGTCAGGTGGATCATACACCCACTCGTCCGCGGTGACGCCTGGACCCCGGAGAGTAACCTGTGGTTCTTCGTCCAGTTCTTCTCGTGCGCCAACCGGTTCGCCCCAGACAGAGGGTCGGAAACGGGCACGTTGTTCGTCTAACGCTAGCGCATGCCGAAAAACTTTCACACCATTGTTGTATGTGGAATGAGGTAACGATCGCGGGATGATGCCAACTGCAGATACAGTATCCCTGCGGCTACGATAAGACTAGTAACCAAACTTAATAGATATAGATGCTCACCACACACCCAAGAAATCCACGGCTACGTCGATCCTAATCGCTTTCCTAAGCGAATAGTTTGCGCACGAGATAGCCTTTACTTACGCAAAAGTTTGCTTAAATTGGCGCGCTAATCTCGCTCCATCCTTATCCGACGTATTGTACATGGTGAACGCAAAGTCCACCTGCGGCACGTTGTGCGGCGGGAGCAGCCCCACCTGCGATATCAACGTTAGCAGCCGAGCTATTCGAGTCCTGACTTGAACGTACCTTATAAACCATACCGCTAAGAGCTCGAGCAGTGTAGGCACCTCTTGAAAATCCAAATAAACAGATCTTGTCTCCTTTTCTATAGGTATGTCAGTAGTAAATCTAATATAGCTTTCTGAACATTACCTATAATTTTGCATGAGGAAGGTGTAACTGTGCCCGGGCTCAATGCGTGAAATGACATAAACAGCAGTGCGCTTACCCTTCCTTTACACGGTCGTTCAGATCCATAGCTACCGCAGAATTGATGTGGAGGTATAACTTCGCCGAGCTTTTGAAGATGAACTGTCTCTTCGTATAGGTTCCAATTCCAGGCTGCCCTTTAAATCAGCGTTACTAGTAACTTTTGAACAGAGTATACGCGCCATATAGTAGCAAAGTTGGGATTCAGGTTCATCCTTTGTGAGTGCAGTGAACAATCGAACAACGTTTGAATTCTGTTACACGTATAAGCTAGTTGAATGCTGCCTAAAATTGTTAACGTACATGCTGATGCGCCGTCAATTGCCAAACATCATCAGATAATAAAAGCAATACTTACAGTACCAAATTGGTTTCCCGTTCCGTCAAAGCAAAGTACAAGAACTTTGGGTTTGGTCTGCGTTGGGCCTTGTTCGGGGAGGGAACTGGGGCTCTCGACTTGACTCTTTGGCTGAGCAGTGTCATGTCGCCCATGATCCGCGTTCTGGCTAGTCTGGGGCTGGGCATTGGACTTTGTGCCATGGAGATTGGATGGTGTGTGCTCAGGAGTGAATGTGGTGTGGCCAGAATCGGATGCGGTATTGTTGGAATTAGTTGTGTTACTAACACCGGATGTGGGCTCTATCTTGCTGGGGTTGGGGGTGAGCGTGTGGGTGTTGGGTGAGTTAGAGGCGGGTGAGGTGGGATCGGATGAGGAGCCAGAATTACGTTGAGCGTCGGTAGGATCGGGTGTGTCGCTCGTGGAATCTACGACAGAGTAAGAAGTTGGTTAATGGGATGCCTTCCTTGCTCACCTATCATTCCCGTCGACCCCGTGATATTCGCCGAGTTGTCATAGTCATCTGTATGCAGTGTCATACCCCTTTGGAGGAGAAAGGCCAAGGCGGGATCCCACTCACCATCGTTTGCAGCCATAGCGCTTGTAGCACTTGACTTGGTAGAGGCTGCTGGAAATCGCTTTATACATTCCACGAGGTGGCCTCCTGGAAATACACAACACCAACTGTGGTGACAGTGGCCGGGGTCTCACGTCAATCTCGATCTCGATCTTCGATGGTACTTTCAGATTGGTCACTGACTCGGGGAAGCCACGTGCTAGATCCTATTTGAGATCTGCGCGTCTTTCAGTGCGTGGTGTGCACGCAAAACCTCAGCTAACCGCAGCAATATATAGCGCAATGGATTGGCAATACTAACGGATAGGTGGACGATTTGTGCCCAGCAATAACCAAGAGTCATGCCCAATCTCGCCGCCTACTTGCCCAACCCTCCCGCCGTCGTCTCCAAGTTGGTCGGCACGGTGGTCGGCACACAGCCCCCTGAAGAAACGGAGGAACTGAAGCGTGCCCGAACTAGCCTAGTGGGCTCAATTCTACTTCTACTCCTTACGATAAACTAACCCCAGGCGCAGACACAGTTTTGTGCAGTGCCGAGCTTCAACCCAGATAACCAGACTTGGGATCGCAGACTTCATGTCCGTATAAAATATCTCCTCTGCATCTCCACACTCATTCTGGACCATCACAGCATTATGAGGCATTCAAAGCCATCCACAAGTTCAAGGACACCCTAGGAAAAGATGCAGAGCGATTCAATGCCCAAGTCATCAAGATATGTGTGTACTTGGCCCTCTCCTGACTATGATGCCACCGCTGACGTTGTTCATATAGTCGAGGACAACACTCCTCGTTTATCTATTTCCAGAACCGAGCCACCCGACACCTCCTACGCCAGCCATAAAACTTCGGAGCAGTCCACTAGGCTATCGGAAGGTAGACTACCAACGGATGACGAAATCATTTCGAATCTTTTCATTAACCAGAAAAATCCTAAAAGGGAGGGGCACCACGGAGGGATTAGTGCTGTCATCTATGGCCTTCTAAACATTTTGGCTGTGAGTATTCATCCGCCTACTATTCGGTGTTGTTGTACTCACCACGTGACCCATTCAGCAAACGTTAGATGCAAGTCCCAAAAGCCAGGACAGTGATCACAATGGAACTAGTCCCTTTTTGGATCTGTCCCCGCTCTATGGACCTAATCCAAGAGACTCTCCTCTTCGCTATCAAGAAAGGACGCAACAAAGCCCGGACGGGAACGGAAGTAATCGTAGAGAGAAACTCGCAGATGGGAAAATAGACGAAAAGCAAGTATATGATAAGCTCCCGCAGACCGATGATCTGGCGCATTCGCGGGTTGCCCATGCTATTCTTTTCCTCTTCGCGCGCAATCATAACGTGGGTGATTAACCTTTGCCTCGACGGACACCATCATTGATCTCCGACCAGAGCCTGGTAGATGAGTTGAAGAAGGACAGAACTCGATGGAAGGCAAATGGCATGCCAGAAGACGATGCATTGTTTGAAGCCGCCAGAGTCATCAACTGCAAGTTGTTTATCAATCTTGTGATACAGGATTTCATGAAAGGCCTTACGGGGGTTCCAATGACGGAGAAACACTTCACTCTTAACCTGGGAGCAGGCGAGGTACGTTCTGGTCTCTGAATCATATGTATCACACCACGACCAACTTTGTCCAGAGAAAGGATAAGTTCTACCGATACAAGACCTCCTGGGCTCTTTACCAGGTGCGTAAAACACCAACCTGTTGATGCCACTTTGTGAATGCTTTCAAAGAGCCCTTCACTTTACCCCGTGCCGAATGAAGGAGAGGGGAACGCCAATACCCCTAGGCCTGCGACGCAGGACGCCAACAATACCGCCGACGAGACAGGAATGGCAATTATGAATATCCTTGTGCGGGCTACAGAAACGCTCGTTGGACGCCCGAGAGCGGGAAATGCGCCCGACATAGCGGCTATCAAGGATGAGGTAAAAAGGCTCATCAAACGCAGCCGAGACACGGGCTACACGTTTAACGAATACCGGCGGTCAATTGGACTGAAGCGTATGTGCACAGTCATGAGGGTCGTCCCTTGCTTACCTTTATTATAGCTCTGGAGAGTTTCGCTCAGTGGAACGACAGCGAAATTGGGAGAACGGCGCAGAGACTATATGGAGACATCAACAAGTTGGATTTATTCGTGAGTAGTACTGTGTCTGTTGTTGTATTGTCCAGATGTCTAATAGTGGGGTTAGGTTGGTCTTCAGGGAGAAGCTTCGGTGGATCGAGAGAATAAGGACGGATTTGGCTTTGGCTTTACACAGGTTCGTGCCTTGCGATTAGGCTAGTCTACCACTTACCCTCTTTAAGACATATGCCCTCCTCGTCGATCTTGTGAGCACAACAGCTCTTATCTCACCAATATTTTATTCTTAGTTCCCGCACTCTAGATCACCACCATACGTGCCGATCCTATCCATAAGGAAGCCATCGGTAACTCGTTCCCTATAAGATATAGTCGGAACACTAATCCCCGCTTAAGCCATTAATGTTGAAGATTTTTGCAAATCTAAAGCAGATGCCAAGCAAGGTAGTGTCTTGACGGACTGTATGTATCGTCTCGTTGCCTATTGCTTCTTTACATAACAAATCGTTCTCCCGCAGTGATACTCACGCACCTCGAGGACTGGTATACATACAATAACATATACGCACATTATCCCTTTAGCCTTCCCAAAGTGACTGAGGAACACCTCAAACGTGAGAAATCCCATACCGATTATGATACGTTATCGCCGTTAGAAGCTACGCAGCCCCTCGATATAACGAATATGACAACGATTTCCTATATTGCTAATCTACCTCAAGAATATAAGACGAACTATATGCCACGATTGAAAAAGCTTACTGGCGGATATGGGTAGGTGGCTTGTTCTAGGTTCTTTATCCACCTGCGCCGACACTTTATAGGTACCTCCTCGGCATAGATGAAGTGAGCCAGTACGTTCAGTTCGTAAATTCAGATGATTAGTTCTAATATACTACTTCGCTTCAGCCATAACTTCGACCAAATGATGGTGCGATTTGCTTTTAACCACTCCTCGTCTAATGTCCCTCATCAATCTAATAGACACTCTATGCGCTACTTCCAAACAAGCGAGTCCTGTGGGAGAATTCGGCCTATTTCTCCCACTTGGTTTCTAAAAGAGTGGCGCTCAAGAACAAGTAAGTAGCATACAATTGAGCATGCAACTGCTTTCAGGTTGCTCATGTCGTAATACTTGTCTTAGGAATAACGAGATCGATATTGCGAAAGACGTCATTTTACCCGTGTGTACCCAGTGGGTGTGCGACCAGATTGTATGTTGCGTTTCGTCCTATTGTAGCTTTTTATCAACCAGGATGACCGTTCATGTTTGCAGTTCGGACTACCAGGCGTTCACGATAACAATCCGTGGAACATATCGGGTGAAGACGTCAACAGTATAACTAACATTGATAAACGACAAAAGTTTGATGAAGAGATGCAGAAGCACGTCGCCAAGTTTGCCACCCTATTCGAGTGAGTAGTGGACGGATAAAAGGGATAAACATACACTTAACCCTTCCATTATAGGCACGTCTTCCTTCGGTCCCGTCCAAAGGAGGCGCTTGAAGTGCAAAATCAGGCGGAAAAGATTGCTAATGAGTACGCTGAGCTACTGGAGAAAGGATTCAAAGTCACGAAAGTCGATGTGCCGGTGAGCGGAATGATTTGAGTGTCACGCTGTGATTGTTGACTTTCACAGTACTGGTGGTCTTGGTGGGAGTTCTTGAGACGCATCTTTTTAGAGTGGTGGTCTGGGTTCCCTGTCAAAGGGCATGGGACCTCGGAGAGCTTCTTGCAGAGGATTACCAGAGCCAATGGGAGCGCCATAGGAGGTTTTGAGCAAGTCTTCATGAAGCATCTCGAGCAGGTTGCCGAGCTAGAAAAGCGGATGACGGAGGTGAAAAGCCCCGAAGAAAAACAGAAAAACAAACCGAAATTCGTTAATGAAGAAGAGTGGTCGAGGAAGCAAAGGCAAAATGTCGAGAAAAATCGGATAGTTGCCAATTCCCTCGGCCTGGCCGTCGTCGCCTCCGTCAATCTAGCTTCAGGTAGTCTTATCCTCTGTTCTTGGATGGCATCTAATATCTTAGCGGCTTTTTAGCTTGTATACAAGTCATCGATTTCTATTTACGTCGCAGTGAGTACTTGCAAACGTTGCACGAATTATGCGTGCAGGAAGAGGATAGATGGAAAGAGAGTGGGAGAAAGACCGTTATGGGTTATTGCCGCGAGGCTCAACGTGCGTGATCCTTTCGCCTGATGATGTTACTTATAACACTCCACAATCATTATAGGTCTCGATCAACCGTTTTCCTTGTTCCGCGTTTATGATCCTGAGACCATAACGGAAAGTTGGCGATTGGATTATAAAGACAGAGCTCACGAAAAGGAAGCGAGAGATAGAGCTACGAACGAGAGAGACCAAAGCAAGGATGATAAAACCAACGCCAAGGACGACAAGAAGAGTCTGAGCAACCAAAAAGAAGATGGAAATTCGAAGGGAAAACAGCGCGAGAATGTGAGTGAAGAAACTGCGAGTCCTAGTGCGAGTGGGTCGCATACAGGGAAGCAGCCGCAGACGAAAGTCAACGCGCTGCATGCCACCCGCGAGAAGGAAGACGTTCCGGGTGAACTCAAAGACATCACGCTGAATCGCTTGGTGCGATTGAACTTTGGTCAAGCTCATCTGAGCGTAAGTGTCGTCCTGAGCAGATCTATTGAGTGTTGCTAAATAATATTGTTTGTCAGGATTATTTCAAAGATCCTAAAAATATCGACCCGAGTCGCACAGTACACTCGGTGCAAGGACTAGGATTCCACAAATGTCCTGGGGTGTCATTTGTTGAAGAGGTGCGTAAATCTCTTGCAGTTATCTGCGTTTCGCTCACTGGTAGTGGAAGATTATGCCAGAAGTGAGACCTCACAGAATATGATGACAACAGGCTTATATTGTAAATTAAGATCGTTGGGCCTATCTTTGCATTGGAAGGCTTGAGGCGTTCACAAGGTTACACGAAAAAGCAGGCTAACCGATTGGTGCGTGTAAATCTTTTATGCGAGAGCAATTTGCGAACCTGTCACCCAGCCATATCATTATACCTTCGTAGATGAGGAAACCAACATAGAGTCTATCTACCCTCAATCCCTCAAAGTTAAAGTGAGTGGCTTAACTTCATGACGAATCCGAGTTTGCTGACTTCAAAGGCATAAAGTATCAAAGGTAAAGGCAACCTGTGTCACACCAAACTCCTTGATTCACGAGCTCTTGCACGAATTCATAGTATAAAGTTCCCGCAGAGGATGAAGAGTTGGGATATCCCAGAAAATAAGCCAAGTCGGGTAATTCAATACGTGGATAGAGGAATAACCACAGTTACCATTTTCACCATATTGTCCATGATCTGGAGTGAGTTTTGACCTCATTCCTCCCAAATTGATCTAAGCACTCCCTTCCTCCAGGGTTTATCGCATCTCTAACCTCAGTCATCGTAGACGATCATTCAGTAATTACTCGTGCAGAAGATTATTTGACGTGTAGGCCTCCGACCAGGATATTCCAAAAATGGACACCGAATACATTCCTTCCTGGACCCGACGGCTATCCGATGCCCGTCACATATACACTCGAACATCCAAGACCTCACCGACTTTCTATCATCGATCTCGATGCCCGAGACATGCAGATGGCTATCAACGTTGATGGTGTTCCAAGTGGCATCACTTCAGACTTCGTCTTGGATAAATACGTCACTTGTGGCGACAACATCTCGCGATGTGTCAACTACAATTTCAGTGGTGGTGTTGTAGTGGTCCCGCCTGGACGCCACACAGTGGAGATTACTTGGGTTGGAAAAGGTATGGCTCCCTTCGCCTTGGATGCATACATCAGATCTCAGCTGCAATTTTAGAATATATCCCCGGGACCCATGAGATGGATTGGGGTGGTGATTACTCCCGTAGGTTCGGTTGGCAGCTCGAATATTGTTCTTAGGGTCTTTGTTTCCTTCGTTTTCTTATGTATCTCTATTACTATTAATGCTGTTAATCGGACATCTTGCACTGGAACGGATATTGCATGTGTTCGCCGGCTGTCTAACCCTCTCGCAGGAGAATTCGTGGTGAAGCATAGCCAACTAGTGTAAAACCCTTTATAGTCTCTATAACTTATCCACCTGAACTACTTTTTCGTGTTTTGGATTTTTTTGTGTGCCATTGGTCTAGGTTCTTTGCAAGCCCTAAACATCATTTTCGGGTGCTTTTGGGTGTTTTTCCTGCTGTTCACCTGTTGGTCATTGTGTTTTATTGCATATGTATCTACCACCTCATTGCCATCCAAATTCAGATGCCAAAATTTCGGTAAGCACTTCACCTCTCAGCTTCTTCGACCAGTTCCACGACGGGTTAAGAGCCTTATTGCACATGACCCATGTTATGGACTTACAACAAGTGCTACCAAAATTCCACGCGGCTCGGAGTCTACAAACATGGGAATAAGCGTCTTTAGGGTTTGGTTCCATTAATGTTAAAAGAATTTATTTGAAGAAAATAAATTGTGCCTTAAATTTGCTTATCTACAGTTACAGGCTTCATTTCTGGAACTTACTGGATGAACTGGGGGGAGAAATCTGTGTTGCAACTTGAGCAATGCTCTTATGGAGCCTTTGGTACCATATCTATGTGATCCCTCTGCTGTTTGTTGTATACTTAGCTCTCCTAGCTAGCGTGAAAGGGTTCACTTGTTGTATCTTCTGACCTCCAAGAGCTTGTTATCGCGAATACCATGTTACAAAGCAGTGGCCATCGTAATCTTAAGCACTGATGAACTTAGTTATACGTTTACAGTCGTGCTCCTCACACCGATCATCAAGGTTTTTTCATAAAAATGTAACTCCCTCTCTAAAGCGTCCTTGATGTTCTCTGCTCTTCTCCATCCATGACCTTCGCCTTCATATACGTGATACTCCACCTTGCCACCTTTACTTTTAATTTTCTCAACTATCGTCTGGGCTTGCTCGATCGGTACGACTCTATCCACCTCTCCTTGAAGCACCTATATGCAGTTTAAGCAGGAAGTAATAAAGGCATTTAGTAGGTTCCGACGCAAAAAGGCGTCAGACATACCAATAAAGGCGCCACAATCTTCTCAGCGTGATTAATAGGCGACCTCTCGGCGTACACCTCCGGTATATCTTCGATCGCACCACCGAGTAATCCCTCCAAGTAATGCGATTCGAATTTATGCGTATCCTCTGAGAGCAGCTTCAAGTCCGATACTCCATAGGACGAGGTACCAGCTGCAAAAACCCCCGCATGCTGTGTGCCATCGTGATCGAGGGGAGAAGAAAGGGTCGAAAGGACAGTGAATCCCCCTGCTGAGCCACCTCGAATGACGAGTCGCTTTGGATCCGCCGCTACGACGCTAGAATCCAGGGAAGCTATAGAGGCCCCAGAAGCGGAGATGTATTTGGCAGCCCGAATGCAATCCCCCACGTCCACGATTCCCCAGTTTCCTTTTAAGCGATCCCTGTAAGCTCTTCCATATCCAGAGGAGCCACCATAGTTTACGTCCAACCTATATCACACGTTTTTAATCATCCACGAGCTTAAATTTGGTAGAAGTACTCACCATGCCCATCCTCTAGATGTATAATATTGCTTCTCCCAATGCAAGCCATGACCGAGCATCCCAGTTGGTCCGCCGTGCACATTTACCGCACAAGGCGGCCGTTCATCCGCTATATCGCTACCAGCATACTCGGGGTTGAAAGGAGGATAGTAGTTAATATACAGTTCACCCTGATTAGCCCCAGACTGGCTATTGTCAACGCTCGCGGATGGGACTGTAATTGGACGGGGACGGGAGATATATGCCCTCAAGCGGATAGCCTCTTCTGTTGTGGTGCTTCGAAGTACGGTCAATTCCACGTGATTATGGAGTTTCCCTTCATTCTGCGACTGTTCCTTCGCAGCCCCTGCAGGCAGAGCCCATCGCCCCTTCACCAACTCTTTGTCACCGTCGACTTTCCCCCCGATGAACACGAACTCCAGACCTCCAGGCAGCCCCTTAAGACAGTCTATACTTACATAGCTTTCAGCTTCCTGGATTGTCTGTGGCGTCCACGGGCCATTATGGCTAGTGGAGACCAAATATAATTGCTCTCTACCGCCGTCGCTTGATATACCCGCCCAGATAGCTGCTGTACCCCCCAGAATAGGGGTGTAAGGGAAGGTACTCAAGCTCCATGCTGGTGGAGCAAAGTCTCTATTCACGGTCGAATCAAATGGGCAAAAGGTCGTGGAGTTGTCCAAGTAGTAAACGTAAGGGGTTTGGTATCCGGAAGCCGAATCGGAGGTGAATATAAGCCTGGGGGGGCCAGGAAGCCACGAAGGATATCCTGCACTGATTTTTCCTCGCTCACCAGCTACGTGGATGAGATTTGTAGGTTTCAACTGTATATCGAGTATATCAGCACCAGTGTTTGATGTATCCGGCCGTGTTGCCTTTACGTCCGCAATGAATAACCTCGCCCCGTCCCAAGGCATATCGGGATGATTCCACTCGAGCCAAGCAACGTGGTTTCCGTCTGGGGAAAACTTGGGTTGGGCATAAAAATCTGCGCCAGAAACGAAGAGAGAGATCGTCTTGGTCTTGGTGTTTATTATATGAAGGGTAGTTACGATCGTCGCAGGGGTATCGTTTGTGTGATCTTCCAGTACCGCAATGAGTAGATGGGGATAGATAGGATGAACGTCAAAATTTGCGTAACGATAGGCAGGATTATCTAAGAGCAAGGTCAGAGATCTTCTAGGTGACTATATGCGCACCAAAGAGTTGATTGTGAGGCTCTGGAACTAAAGCACCTACCAGGCGTGACAGGTTCCGCCTCTCCAGTGAGATTACCGCTTAAATGAATTTGATATACCCTCCCATCCGTATAATTTGAGTAATATGCGCGACCATCATAGACGATGGCAGCCGCACCCCCATACTCCTGTACACCAGTCCTGACATTTGCCTCTTTTCCAACTACATCTCGTCCAGACTCGGTCTCAACTAGCACAGCCCTTCCCCGTTCAGAAGGCCGATTCTCGATATGGTAGACTTTCGAGGTCACGGAGTCAACAAGTACATCTGTGAGCTTGATAGACTAGAAGAGTCACCAGATTCAAGGTATTGTGGGGTTAAGGGTCATATGCACTTACTGATGCTGTGATTAAACTGGCTGTAATGGGAGACTCCCAGGTCCCATATGGCGCTTTCCTAACCATAGGAGCTCAAGGACTTTAATCAATCGGTGTGGTAGAGGCGAACGACATTCCCACGGCGTTGATGCGCATCACTAATTGTGTGGCGCTGGTGTTACAACGTAACCAGCGACGACACACGAAGGATTTTAGTGAGAATAAAATTGAGATTTATTCAAGCGATGAGAGACCACTTCCAGACAATTTGATCACTCGAAGAGGAGGTCGTCAATTTACAAGATGGAGGCCGAGCAGAGGTACTTTCCAGAGGCTAAACCCAACTTAATAGCGCATTGGAAAGCAGTGAGGTGCTCCTTGCACAAAGGAGAGAGCGAGACGTAAGTTTAGTTGTCATGACGAAACGCGGTTAAATGAGATAATGATTTTCATGACATCTGTCACCCAACGACCTATGTCTTATCGCATGGTCTACATGGGTACCCAATACCCTGTGTTTTGAGATCAGAGAGGTTGTCAAAGTCTGGAAGTCTACTCCAGTTGCATTAAACCCGCACTAAAATACCCATATATACGATCTGACAAACGGCCACGAGGAACAAGAACCCGATTCTTCTCCGCCTCTGAGCTGGGTTGACAGTTGCAGTGGTTGTGGGCGTTGGATTCGTGGATATTGAAATTGAAGGATCAGGCAGAACAACGCTGCGTAACGATCGTAGCTACGAACACAGAAAGGTTACACGTGGCCATACGAAAAGAAGAATGGAACGCACGAGGAAGAAAGCGTTGGCTAGGAATGCGTATAAAAAGACCAGCTTCCACAGGAAACTCGGGAACATAGGGACGAGACTTGTCGAGAGTGTCAGGATGACGCTAATTGAAGGATTAACGATGAGTAATGCATTCAAGTATAGCAACACGCACCCGATGAATTTGTATCCCGAGTAGGCAACAAGATCCACCACTTGACTCGAACCTTGGACATTGAGGAAATAGCAACCCAACTTCACGAACAAGAAATCCAATAACACAACCCCAAAAGCCCGAGACGCGGTCTCCCCGAGAACCTTGATGAGAGCACTCTTAAGAGGTGATATGAGCGCATAGATAGCTTGAAGCCTACCTTGGGGTCTTTTGTGCTTGACAATAAAGCGGCCAAAAGGACGTAGGTAAGCAGGGCCATGACTAGAACGCTAGGTGAGCTCCCAAAACAGTACGTACAGAGGATAACACGCACCTGGGATGTAAAGGTCGGGGCTGTTCACATCATCTCTAGGCGGATGCCATTCCATTTGCCCGTGTTCTAGCCGACGAATCCGTCTACTCCACGGCTTGTGCAGCCAAGGAAAAAGCAACAGGCTGATCTTCTTCACCACGTACGAATTCGAGACGTTGAAGTGGTGCTTGAATGCCGTTGAAGCAGGGAACATGCTCCCGAACTGTAAAGGAAACAGCATACAGTAAGCCTATTTGTATGCAGATTTTCAAGGAAAAAGGCTCACATTTCGTTGCACATACTCCTGTCCAGCCGCGACCGCACTCTGACCCAACTGCATACTAAATTGAGCAGTAGCATCGTTCATTCCCCATACTGGCGTTGCTGGTGGTTCTGGTATATATGCCGGGTAGGTGGGCACAGGATGCCGGAGGGGTGGTGGAGAATGAGAGGGAAAATTGGACATGGATATCAAGGATGAAGGTGGCGGGCACTGGTAAGCGCGATGGGAGCAAATTACTGCGTGCGTGTAAACATCCGCAAATAAACGAACGTGTCACCAACCAGAGCAACTCTGCACAACTGGAAATCTGATGGGTGTTGCTTGACTCGCGATGGATCAGGTTGGGAGTCTTGCTTGTACTTGAGAAGTTACGAAATCCCAAATGGCCCAAACTATTTCCCGCCTTGGGGGTATAGTTAACCACTTCGGTTCATCGTAACATATGTTAAATATTTACAAAAGGGTATAGTATAGAATAGCGACAACATACGCAAAGTACAACAATTTGCATGAAGTTACAACAATTAGAATATTACGCCTACATATCTAACAAACAATCCAATGCCAACCAAACTGACTAGACCCACACCTGTCACCACCGAAGCGGCGCTTTCCTCGTCCTCACCCTCCCCTGAACTATCTGATGAACCATCGGAATCGGCATTCACAGAGGTCCCATTAATCCTTTGAGCTAGAGTTTTAAATGCATTGATATTGTTAGGACCTGATTCGACTGCATTGATGGAGGAAACCATTCCAGCGCCACAGTGATTTGTCTGGCCACAGTAGCCCCAGATTGGTGCAGTCTAAAGTAGATGAACAAATCATGATAATTGGGAATTGAATATCACAGAGCTGTAAATGTGCACATCATTAATGAGAATCCGGAACTCTGGGAACTCCGTAGCTTCCGCCGATACAGGTTGGCTATCAACCATAATATAAGCGCGCATGACCCATCGAGGTGCTGAAACGACTTACAACCCAGAAGCAAATCCAAGATCCCTAGAGTCATTAACCAATCGCACACAGGGATTTGAGAAGCTTGATTGCGTCACAGTATGGTTCTTCGGCCTGAACTCAAAAGCGACGATATCCCCAATCGATGCTGTAATACTTTCTGGGCTAAATACGAGGTCGCCCTTTGCACCGACAACGATTCTGTGTTCAGCTGGCTCAGCAGCAAAAGTATATTCTGCAACACAAACTATCATATTTGAGTTTGATCTAGACTTACAACAAGCACACTAAAACGTACCTGGTGTATCGTATAGCTGGTGTAAATAGTTTTCCAAACTGAGCCTTGAGGATCCGTAACGATAGCGGTTGCAAGACGGCGGAGGAGGAGTGACATAAATGTCAGTCGACTCCGAGTTAGAAGCCGTCGTTGCTATCGAGGGCTTGGCGCCTGTTCCGTTGATTTGAATAGCGAGATCTCTGAAGACTGTAAACGAGTGCTCCTCGCTCTCAGGACTTGGGTTGATGGCGAAGACCATTCCTATATGGCGTGCATTGGTGAACATTGTAGCAGATCACCATTTGGCTCGGACTCATCCGCACCACAATGCCCTATTTGTGCGCAATAGAACCACGTAGGACTCGTGTCATCCATTGTTACCTCCCAGTTCGGCCGAGGGTCGGTATCTGGGGTTACTGGAATGCTAGAGAGACAATTAATCGAACGTGTCTTGAGGATACAGAGAATTAAACATAATACTTACAATCCTGAATCCAAACCCTCTGCAATCAGAACGCAGGGTGCCTCAAAGGCAGACTGGGTCACTGAGTGATTTTTTGGATTGCTACAATAGTAAAAGAAGAGTTAGTGGAATCGAATCAAGCCGAGGTCAAAAATGGGGAATAGAGACACAAGGTAAAGTTGACTATGTCACCGGTGACAGCATTTACCCACTGTGGTTCGAAGAAAAACTCGCCATCTGCACCAACAGTGACTTCATACGTAACTGCTTGCGCAGGTAACGAGAGTTGGATGGTGTTCAAGGCTAACAATAAGCTCGTATGTCGTAGCATGCTTGAGAAGGAATTTTCAGAGGCGTCAGTAGGATGAAAGGAGGGCGCAGATTAAGCCAGACAAGAAGGGAGGGCTCCTGAGGCCTGTGGCGTTTTCGCAGTTGCAGTAAAGTGGGGTTTCACCATACAGAAGCCTGCTGAATTTTATATTTCCAATGTCCCGAGACCGAGTTCTCTAGGGCATCACCCCAAGAAGGAAAGACGAATGAAAAACCAAGAGAACTTGCAACGTTCATTAAACGTTCTTATTCCTCTAAGTCATTCTTGTTATCCTTCTTTGGGTCCCGTGCTGTGATGCTTATTACTCCCGTGAGACAATTGCTGCGAATCAATAGAGTACCACCGTTTTGGAATTGAGGCTATTTTGCAAAAGAGTTCGCAGTTCGTATTATCGAAAGGAAAGGCGACTCATATTCCGCTGGATTGGGCCCGATTCGAGAGGGAAAAGATCGCTTTCGGCATTGAATTGTCAGGTTTGACGAAAGTCGAGGGACGTGGAGCCTGGGATGACGATGTGAACCCAAAAATTGGGTTCTTTGCCACCAAGAGGTAGTTCGGGGGATTACGCCTGACCGAGTCCTGCTGGGTATTCTTCTGCAGTCATGGTATTCATGTCGACACCCCAAAAGCATTAAGGCTGCACTCTGAGTACCTTGAACTGATGACCTCGAAGACAAGAGGCCGGTGATGGAGCCTCGACAGGAGCTCGAGCACATTCTATCACGAATCTCCACCACTCACCCATACCAGGGCAAAAATGCCGCCTATGCGTACCGTCGTAACGTATCGAGATGTGAACGTGACGCCCCTTGACGACGAGGACTGTATTTACGAAAGGTCCAGCCCCTCGCGGCGGGTGACGGTGCTCGAAGAGAAAGAAGCTAAGCCGGCAGGTCAGAGTCGGGTGAGTCGGCGCTTCGGCAATATCCTTCAGAAGACCGAGTCACCAAGCTCGTCGGGCCATTTGTGTTAGGGAGTACGCCCGTAGTTCTGCATTGCCACCACGAGTCAGGCAAAGTAAGCTTATATTAAATGGCTGCGAGTGGGTGGATCTATGCGCGGTAGTCGTCTGGCAAACACCAGAAAAGACTCCTAAGATCTAAAGACTTATCAGTACTCGAGGGAGAACATGGAGAATAGGATTCAAGGATTAGCTGCGCTTGCGACGGTGTCGACAATTAACCAAGCTTTTATACCTGAGTTATGTTTCATCCCATAGGTGATTCCGTGAAGCTGTCAAAGGAAGAGCTAGAAATGCTTTTCGGAGTTGAAGTGCTGGCGTCGAAGAAGGGGAAAAAAGATGTGCTTATTTCCAGGATCAGGACTGTTGACTGGAACACACTTCTCATCCGTAAAGACTACTGAAAAGCCAGAAAAATTTGTTATTAAATACTTAATGTACTTGTATGGGATACAATCAAGGGCGTTCAAGCCAAAACTTGATGTCGACATCGTGGTGTGTAAACGTGAAAGTAAACATTCAATGCCAAAAAAACACTAGGAAAAACCAAGAAAAAGAATGCCAACAACGTAAAAGAATGGTAAAAACATAAAGAACGCTGTCAAGAAAA
The DNA here is from genome assembly GCA_000349905.1 of Volvariella volvacea V23. Taxonomy (NCBI): domain Eukaryota; kingdom Fungi; phylum Basidiomycota; class Agaricomycetes; order Agaricales; family Pluteaceae; genus Volvariella; species Volvariella volvacea. The sequence continues at coordinate 634,844 of KB722747.1, read as the reverse complement.
AGAAAGGGAGCAAACTCTGAATGCTGTCAGAATCGGTATAAATGTCGTAGAACGTATCATGTGTGATGTGTGTGTAAAGAATGGCGGAACCTTCCAGTGTTCGTCTTTGTCTTCGTTGAGGGATGAGGAAAGGGGAAAGAGCCTGAGGGGATGTGATGTGGGGGATTACGGAGTGGGGACTAATATATCGCTACAAAAGTGGGATATGAAGGGATTATCAGCGATTACGGAGAAGAAAGTAGTGTATATGCAGTTATGCTGGTAATACAATATCAGGGCAAAATCCATACTTGATGGACATGGCGGAGAAGGGAAGCCGTAAGGTCAGATTCGTGCATGAAAAATCGTAAATAGGGAATATGATATGTGATGCGTGATCAATGCAAGAGAGTCCATATGTACGCGTGCAATTGTCTTTTTTTTTCATCATCATCGATGGTCATCAACAATGCAAGAAATGGGAGAGTGGGAGAAGTAAGCCGGCATACACGAACCATCCACACCTGGCGTTTGATTCATGAGGGTTTCGTCAGCATGAGCGTGAGCGTCGTCATCCAAAACGAGAGGGGATTTAAACGCGGCGTCTCCAGCTTCCGGAGGAAGTGGGCTTGCCAGAGGGTTTCTTGGAAGTGGCAGGAGAGCCGAGCATGACACCTCCAGTCAGGACAGTGCTGACGCCACCCTGGTAAAGGTACTTGGTGACCTCCTTCTTGTTCTGGTCGACGTAAACGGTGGCAGGCTCTTCATCGGAATCATCGCTCACGGGAGTTGATACAGAAGATGCGGTGGAGAATGAGGAGATGGAGGAGGAGGACGAAAGAGTGGGGCGGTGGGAGCGGACGAAAGGTGGCTTGTAAACTCCGGGCTTGAGGTGGGAGGACGAAGAGACGGAGGTGGCGTATGAGTCGTCAGAGTAGATGGAGAAACCGCTGCTGGATGCTTGAGAGGAACGCGAGCTGGGACGAGAGGAAACCTCGAGAGCCTCACGCTTGATGGGGAAAGCGTCACGTGTGGGAGTAGGGCTGATGATGTGGGTTTGGGCGAGGCAGGCAAAGAGCTCGTCTGCTTCCTTCTCTTCGTGCTCTGATGTGAGGAGCTGCTGAGCGAGAGTTCGGGTCTCGGCGCGCTTGAGGGCGGAATCGACCATGGAGCGGAGAGTGGCGCGGGTTTCCGACCTGGTGGTGGTGGCCTCGACTGAAGATGACTTGTTTGACCAAACTACGGTTTGCTTCTGACCGACGACGCGTGTCGACACGGAATCCTCCTCGATGATAAGATCGAACTCGTGTCCGCCGAGGACCATGATCCAATCAGCCCATCGGATGCCAGCTTCCATGCAAGAGGGATAGAGAGCGCGTGGCGCAACTGGACCGGGTGCAAGGGTGATAGTGAAGCGCGTGGAGGGCTTGCGTTGGGAGAAGAGAACCGAAAGGGCGGTGTAGAGGAGCATGCGCAAGGAGAAGACTTTGGCAGGAGAGTAGATGGTCAGGAGGGGTCGTGTGAGGAAGTCGACGGCTTGGATGATGCTGGTGGGGGCGGGGGTGGCAGTGGCGGCTTGAACTTGAGTGGAAGACATGATGCTAGGTTGTTGATGAGTTGGTTGAGTGGTTGTGAATGTGATGATTGAGTGCTAGACAAGTGCGATGCGAATCGTTATCGGTTGGACGTTAGGGAATCGACCGGCGATGGTATTAGGTAGTTCTATATTCCTCGTCAGCACCAAATTCTGAACAAAGCCATGCTGGTACACACCTAGAGTTGAGAGGAGAGGAGAGGCTCTGATTTGGGACGTGGAACGAAGACGACTGAACCCGAAGGTGATGAGCTGCCAGGATGCGGACTGACCAGATTATATACCCACCAAGTCCATCGCTCCAAGTATAATATCTCCAGGCTACTTCCCACCATTGTCCTCTCCTCATCACCGTCTCCTCTTCGGCAAAATCCCAACAAAGGCAAGAAGGGACACGCAGGGCCGCACGAGGCCCAACAATAACGCAACCCTAATTTGCTTTGTTTGTATCCATTCCTTCTAACCTGAATCGCTTTTTGTTCACAAGCGCCCCGTGTACACCGTACAGCTGTACCCTGACTTTGGTGTTCATTGTCTTTTGTATCCAACCCCAGTGTATCCCCATCCAGTCCACGTTCCCAAGTGTAATCTTAGCTCAGCGAATGCAATGTCTTTCTGGTCCTTGTTCTAAATCCACCTCTCGTCCCTACCCCTTTGATGGCCTTATATTCGCTCACTCCAACTCGCATGATTCACTTACAAAGCGTAATACAATTGTCTTTGAATGTTGGCGGCTGTTGCTTACCTCTCGAACATTGTACGGAGATTAAGGTCTTTCGTTATCCCATTTACGTGGACGGAGCGCGCTCAGGGTCCATCCTCCTGAATCTTGAGCTCAGCCCCGGTCTGAGCCTCAAAGAAAAGAATCATGTCATCCGACTCTTCTCATACTACCCATCATAGCACCTGTCAAAGCCACAATAATCCCATATCCACGTCTTTTTGTTCAAAGTCTCCAATGATTGCGTTGCATACCTACACCGACCAATCGACATCGCGATGGCACCTTGGTTGATAGCCTGCTGATATCGATGTCGACATCACCAGACAATGAAGAATGGAAGGCCCACATAGGTTATCTCCCCACGTATAGTATGTATATGGAACAAAGACAGCACTCCTTGACCACCCCAAACTACAAGGTATCTCGTGTGCCTCTCTTCACATTGACGGGCGCTTTCCAGTCCCACAGGGATGGTTGTGATATAAGATAATCATCAGAAGTGAGCAAGTACAAAGGCGCTCATATCGCTTCATTTTCGCATGATCAACTTCAAGGTACAGCATGAATTCTTCGAACATTCGACTGGAATTTAATTTACACGTAAAAAATCGAGACGCAGGAAGACGCGGGAATCGAATGTTCCGCCAATGCAAGTGGCGCCAAGTGCAACACCCGGGGAGATCTAATCAGAATCGCGTGGAGACGGTGCAAGTACTCGTACAACGGAAGCCAAAGGTGGAGTGGGGCTGGAGTGGTCGTGGCTATGGATGCTAGATTGGGCGATGCAGGAAGTTTTTTCAAAACTTGGTGATAGCCGTATCGGGGCGGGATCAATTCTTCGTGCTGTCCCAGCTCAGAGACCAGGGTCCAGTAATAGGATACCCTTGCAACTCTGCAGCGTTTCTCATGATCTCCTCGTGTGCGGCTGTGTCGACGTTGTATCAGCATTCGAAGTGATATACTTGGAGTCTGCGACATCTTGGGTAACCAAGACCACGACTGCGAGCACTCACTTTTTTCAAAGCGTACAGGTCCCTATTGTATTATAGCGTTTTGGTAAGCCAAGAAGCTCGAGGGGAAGTAAAGCGATCAAAGCTGTGCTTACCATCTCTTCGATTCGGTACCCTTCACTCCGAAGGCTGGGTGGGATTTGACAAAGCGTACGTAAAGAGTAAATTAACAGTCAGGCAAGAAAGGAGAATCCATAAACGCACTGGGGTCCCGGCATCTCACTGTGCTTCCCAAGCGCTACCAAAAATCGGTCCCAGTAATACCCGAGGCCCGTGCTCTCCGCCCTGTACCACGGGCGAACTTGATTCCTTTACGTTCACAACAGCACGTTAGTCACCACCACGGGCAAGGCCAGTGTACGTACCAAGCTGGGTGCAGACGTGGGCATTTACCAGGAATGATCTTGGGATCCTTCATGCTGATTGGCGCTCTACCCTCTGTTCGTGGAAGGCAGAACCAGCGTTGGACCCAGTGAACGAACTTGACCGAATTACGTGCTATAACGTGCCTATACCATGATTGCTCGGGTAGCCTATTGGGATCAAGGTCAGCTAGTGGTGCAGTTAGAAATCTCAAAGCCACACGAACATCATCGCCACTCGAACACGATCAGGAAGGAGACAAATGGCAAGTCCTCTGGCGAAATCTTTGAGCCCGAATCTTTCGGGTACGATGTAAAGGAGTTCTTCCATTGTATATTGCGCTACGTCGTGGTTGGTTTGGGCGGGGATCATGGCTCGTTCCTCGTACTCCTATTGAAGAGTTTCACGCGGGCACATACAAAGAATATCATTGACGATTCCCAAGTGAGACAGTTAGCGCCCATAGCGGGTACGAATGCAAAGTTTGAAACCTACCTTGACCCATGCGATCAATTCCTCCAAGGATTCAGGTACATCCTCTATTTTCATTCTCTTTGCAATCTCAACCCACAAGACATAATATGCCTACGGTTGCATATCAAGAAACAAAGTACGCGTCAAAGGTTGCTAAAGCAGACAAGCATTATGACGTACATATTTTTCCATATCTGATAGCTCTCTCCAGCCATATCTCTCGGCCCAGAGCTACTGAGGCTAAGCTTACGGTCGTAGAGCGGGTACAAAATCTTACCGCCGGTTCAAGTATAAACAGGCCCAACGTATAAAGGTAATCATCATTCGACTATGGGAGTATGAGCCGTCCAGAAGTATGAACAATAACAAAGTCCACTCACGATCTTGTAATGCGCGTGCAACCAATTCACGCGAGCCAGAGCAATCATGGCACGTGGATCCGCTTCTGCGCCAGGTGTCGGGGGGTCCTTGCGGCCCATAAAGCCGGAAATTGGATGAACAATCCAAGTTGCTTCGTAAAAGAAGCGAATAAGGTTCCGATGTACATGGGAACGGTGGTTGGAGGCGTACCAATCATCAACTCCGTCTGCACGATGCGTCGGAGAAAGAGAGAGGATATGTTGTGAATGTGGCCAAGAACATGAATAGGGCGAACAAGCAACCTACATCCGCATATCTCTTTGAAATATTCTGCACGCACCCCATTTCCCCCGTCTTTGAGAGCAGCTCGGAAATCGTAGGCTAAATGGACACAACATCAGCCAGCCGTACAAACGGACACGGAAACACATCCAAGTCCTGTCCAAGCGGATCAGTGTGCGTTGTGTCATGATTTGCGGGTGACAGTTTTCCCGGGTACACCACACCCTAAAATCATGACCGTATGATGCGCAATCCACCGTTGCCGTGATCAGGCCCGTGAACAAGTAGGGAAAAACGTATAATAGTCTGAACAAAACGGCAAAAAATCCCCACTGCTCATCCGTGCCAACCACAACCGCAGCACCCGCAGACCAACGCGCCAGAGAAACAAAAAATCCCGAGACTCACGATGGCATACGTCTTGAACAACGCAAATGCCAGCGAATAATCCATCAACAACGGCATATCCCAGAAGCACGACACATGCATGATTTCCTGTGCTTCTTCAGGCGTTAGGGTTTTGTCTTCATATTTCTTTTGGTACTTTTTGTGGACAGCGTCGTAGAGCTTCCAGCGCTGCGATCGGACGCGCCAGAGGTAGAGCGGGAGGGCGACAGCGAGGGCTACGAGGAATGCCGTCGACGGGGTGACGTGGGTCTGGATGAGGGACATGGGTTGAGCGCTTAGTTGGATAGGATGTTCAAGGGTGTGCAAGGGGTTGTGCAAGGGGTTGGGAAGGAGATTGGCGCTGTGGACATTAAATAGACTTACGCAGTCCTTTTTTTGAATTGACGACCCCTAGACAACCCTAAAATAAGCTCCTCAACCGAGAAGGCATCGTAACGATATATGATATGTGGGAAAATAGTTGGCACCAAGACATCAAGTGAATATGTTTATTTAGTGTACTACTCTTACACTGCGGCCTGGTCAAGGTCCTAAATTTAGCGCGTCGGGCAGATGTACAACTTTGAGGCCACCAGCACTGACTCCGCGGGAAGTAGCCTTAGGGGAATTTCAATCTTGCTGCTCAATGCGGTGCCGAGCATTGGTCTCATGACACTCATGCACGGGCCACCACCTGCCGCTATTGGTGGCGTGCGGAGGGCAGTACATCTGAATGCTCAAGGAGATGTCCACTCAACACCTATTAGACGATGCCGGCGGCATAATATGTAAACTTACTTCCGCGCGAGTTGCCATGCGCCCTCGCGAACACAACGGAGTAGTGCACATTATTCAACGCCCTCAAATTCTGAAACTCAGAAATTAACGAGGCCCCACAGTAGACCGTCAGACATGAACGTGAATTTCAAAATGAGGGCAAACCTCCAGTCTAAATAAAAAACTGCAGGCCACAAACCTCCGCTCAGCAAGCAATCCTATTAGTTGTGGTGCTGCCTGAATTCAAAAAAGACATTACGACTGAAATCTACGCCGATCGCCCTGGACTTACACCTCTCTCGGTACATCATTGACCATCAACGATCGACGACGACGTTGCTGAGAGAGCTTTAACTATTCATATCGCTAACACACTCCCAAACGCCCTTCAAGTTCTCCTTCCACAACGTCACCTTGCCATCTCCACAACTAACCGCCAACAGGTTCCCTGCAAGACTCCACGACACTCTCCAAACCACATCGGGGAATTTCCCAGGTGTAGGTGGTGCGCCACCTGCACCCGCCGCGGGAGATGACAAGGCCGAGGAAGGATCGAGTGCGGTTTTCACCCAAGGCGAGGTGGGGGTATCCTTCGTCCAGATCAAGACCGTCTTGTCTTGCGAAGCTGTCGCGATGTAACTCCTTGGCAAACCGATGTTAGGTGCCCAAGCCACATCTCGAACCCAATCGGTATGCCCCTCCAAAACCTCTTCCTCTACCCAAGACTGCGTGTCCTCTTTGTATCCCCAAATCTTGACTAGATTGTCGCATCCAGCACTGGCAAAGCGCTTAATAGGTGGTGTGGATTGTGTAGCTGATTGTTGGCCTGGTTGGCTTTGGCTGGGGGCGGATTGGACTTGCTGGGGGGTGATGAGCGAGCCAGGTTGAGTGGCAGGCGCCCATGAAACGGCGTTGCATCCGATAGCGTGGCCGTTGAAGATGTCGGCAGTCCATTGACCATCGTCTGCGGGAGAAACACATTTGAGATGGCGGATGACGTCAACGAAAGGCGGGACGTACTTTTGAAAGTCAAAACGGAAAGCTTTCCATCTGAAGAAGCACACGCCAGCATCGCTCCAAGTTCATGCGGTGCCCAAGATACGGAATTAACTTGATAACCGCCTGATCAGCACACGTAGCTAGAGAAGTGATAAGGATACGCACCTGATGCGGTATGTAGAGTATGCTCCCCAACTTTGGACCAGCCACCCGATGGGCCCTGCCCTTGCTGTTCCTTCCAAATCAAAACTTTTCCATCGTACGAACAAGACGCCAGGATGCTGCCATATTTCGGGTGCGCCCAGGCGACTTGCCACACGGGACCTGAATGTCTGTTATTCACGAGTTAGAAAGCGTTTCACGAAAGAGGGAGATGAATGTGGAGGGAAAAAGATGCGTACCCTTTGAGCGTATGCCCGCCTCCTGTCCGCTGGGGTTCCCCATCAACAACGTCGAACACCTTCACCGTTCTATCAGAAGAGCAAGTCGCTAATCGTTTCCCGTAATAGTCCAGTTGTGCATCATGCTACATTCCCAGGATTGATTTTAACCCAAAATCAGAGGACAACGGCAGAGTCAAAGGCGTATTAGAATCCGTAAATGCGAATTTGAGGAAGTGAATCGTACAATCATATCCTCGTGAGCAGTCTCAATTGGGACTGACTCTGAGGTTTTTGCTGATGCCTACGGGGGAAACGCAAGACAGTTAGCGCTTGTCGACGTTGGGCACCGCGATGAGCGACGACGTACCATGGCTGCTGATGGTGGTGGTGAGCTGTTTCTGTGTTAGCCAACGTGGCGCGTCTCCCGTGATGGTGTCACACATCTGTCACACATGTTACCGTGACGTGACGTAGCGCGAGCCGGCATTCCTCCCTAAGAGTGATTGAAGGGCCCATTTTTTGTCCGATGCTTCCTGCCACCACCCTCTTCCACCACATACACCAAAGGCTTAGCCTTCTTATAGAGTTCTACTCTCAGTGCATCCAACCTTCCGTCTCTTCGCCCTCTTGATTGGGTCTACCTTGCGGAGCAGCGTGGATTATCATGTCGAGTTGAACGATGCCAGGCCAATATGGTTGCAGACCAAAGATGCAATCGATCAAGGAACGATACCAGGCCTTTTTCCAGAGGATCACCGCATGGTACTGATGGACAAGTGAAACGAATCCAGTTGGCTCTATTTAAGACAAAATTCGTGGTATTGAGTAAATAACAAACGGGATTAAAGGCCAACCCTGAGGGTCGTTTTATTGCCTTTCAGCACACCGATAACACCTATGGTTATCCACCTCTTGCGGTTTTTATGCACAGAGCAGGACGAATGCTTTGACCCACAATCTGCTCGCGTAACGCAACATCTAAAGCAACATCTTACGTCATATTGTTTCGGCGCTCTTGTTCTATCTCACTCAGAAAGGTATGATCGATGCTCAATTGTCTGGGTTGAGTGGCTAGGGTGGGACGCATGTGTTGGGTCATCATGTACCACTAACAGACGTGCCAATATAAGTGCCAAGCAGATAGAAGAACGCCTCGTCACATTCAGGTTGTCAGATTCCCGTTCTACGGATGTTGCTTGTTATTGCGACCGGGTCTCGTGCTCTCCCTATTGGGCACCAACATATAGAGATGACATACTGAATTAGGATCAGAAGGTGCGTTGATGGAAGAATCGATATCAGGGAGGCTATTCAAATACCTGACACAGCCATCCGGGGTGCTTAAAGGCCGTACATAAGACGCTGGTTTGGCTCATATCCGGCGCATAGCAAGTCCGGGTGTTCGATTAAGCATGCAAGAACGAGAAATTGGGGTGGAACAGCCATTAGCAACTGCCCAAATCGATACAACAGTTCACAAGGTGACAAACCCATCGTGCTCCTAAACCAAGTAAGGTTCATTTGTTGGCGCACCAGTCTGCTTAATTGAGCTTTTGGAACCAGTTGCATATCTATCGTACTGCTGTTGTTGGCGCTTCCCTTGCAAATCTGCCGTCATGGAAGGGCAACTGGCTCTGCATGTGCCGCTAGGCCTCTTTGGGTCGTTTACTCGCGTAACAAGTCATTTAATATGGGTGAGGAACATACTGATCCGTCCCTCAAACCATACAAATGAGCCATTGAGAGCTGTGTTTGATGCACTGCGTTCGTCATTTTGTAAGCACCTGCCATATTTCCATTCAAAGCTTAGTCCCTTCACCACGGTTCTACAGCTGGCCAATAATGAATGCTACTAAAAAGAGTCCCAGGGACTTTCTTCGCTAATTTATATATCCAGCTTGCTTGAACGCTCGCCTCCCCAATTCACCTACCCAGCAATGCCTGATCGACCTACATTTTCACCCCCCGTTGGCGGTACAGTCAAGATTACTGTCCCACCTGAATGGGTCTTCAATATCTCTGCCGTCAGTTCCTTCATCGAACTCATTATCGAGTATTGAACGCTGAATCTAAGCACGACCCGTCCATGTAGATTTCACGGCGGAACTATCACCAAGCTGTCTTCGTCCAAACTAACATCCGTCACAGCTCGACCACGTTTAAGAGCGACTATGGGACTAGCGGGACTATGGAAGACGCAGTCTCGGGAACGACCTATTTCTCGCCTGAACCTCGACAAGTTCTCGTGGAGTTGGATATCTCTGCTTATTATGCCGATACCTCTGCCAAATTATCTGCGAAGGCTATCAGGGATCCCACATACGCCTCGAGTAAACTGGATGTTCAACTGGTAAATAATTACAATCTTTAATTGGGACGATGGACTAAATGATTGATCTGCCAGTCGACGAAGCCGACAACTGCTGGGCCTGAATTTCCCGACTACGTTAATTACTTTGTAAGCTGATACAAAGGATTCGTCATTACACACTCACGGCATCGCTTTGATAGGTCTTTGTGGAAGATGCCCTGGACGGCGTACAAGCATCTGGGAGCAGTAAATTCGGCGATGCGTAATACAGCTCTTGTTTAAATCCTTAATCAATGACTAACCTCTCATATCAGTGTCGTGACCATCAACCTCGTCAGAACAAACCCGAATCCCACACCTCCACCCCCACCCAATAATGTTATTTCGGGCTATAATCCTGTTCTTGACCGCCCCAGGCCATCCACTTTGCCCAACTATCTAAAGGCGTACGACGTCGTGTTCTTATTAGATGATTCTGGCTCGGTAAGCCTTTATTCTAGTTTTATTATAGATGCGTCTCTGATGGGTATAATCGCCATAGATGGCGGGAAGCCTCTGGTCGGAGGCCAAGAATGCGCTTGACGGTCTTGCAAATTATATTCTTGAGAACAAGTGGGACTCGGACGGCATTGATCTTCGCTTCCTTAATTCCGACAACCTTTTCCAATTCAAGGAGCTTTCCGGTGTTCAGGTACGCCTTTTATCGTGCCTTCCATTTTTGCACTGAGTCTGCAAACAGGACAAGGGGAAGGTGGCGGATGCGATCAATAGAGTGACACCTAATGGAGGCACGCCAACGGGGTATCGCACACAACAAATTCTCAGTGCCCACATCGACAAGCTTAATGCAGCTAAGGGTACACCCAGTTACGGCGAGATCAAGCCACTAGATATGATTTGCATTACCGACGGAGAGCCGAGTACGTTTGTCTACTATTCTAACGTCAATTCCATAGTAAACGGCCGATTCTCATCCACGTGCAAATTTGATGACCTTTAGATGACGATAACGAGCACGAACTGACCAAGGTGCTCGTCGAAGTTGGAAAGAAGCTCAAAGCAGGTCCGCACCACCCCAACTCGCTCGGTGTCCAGTTTGTCCAGATTGGTGGGGACAAGGCAGCCGCACAGGCGCTGGCCAAGTTGATGGAAGCCGACACTGGGGTATGTCCTATGCTCACCTTTTCCCGGGGTGGTAATAGCTGAAACCACAAACAGAACATCGTCGACACAGTTCCTTATTCTGGTCCGGGAAGCATTTCCGCAGACAAGCTGGAGAGAATTTTGCTGGGCGGTTTACATCCTAATATTCGCGCGCAGCGGTGATCGCGCTCACTTCCTTCAGTTGATAAATTCTACCTAAAGTTGTATTCATACTCGTGCAAAATAAACGCTATTTGCTTCTGTCATACAGAAACTATCACTGACCAAGTAATTTTAGCTGAACGTGCACGATGCATCATTTACTCATCAGCACTTCCCAATGCCTCTTTGAACCGTCTAACGATCACCTCCATTCCTCCCTCATCGCGTACGAATCCTAAACCCAGGGCATAATCTACATCAAACCTCGCAGGCCAACTCTCAACCAATCTTCGACTAATTAGGTCTTCTTCACCCTCCTTGTTGAATTGGATCAATTTCTGTACTATCTCCCTTGCGGTTCTAGTGCCCCCGACCCCAACGTGACTGTCCTTTATAACCTTCTCTAAAGCATCTAGCTCCTCTCGAAGAGTGGTCGTGAATCCAGGAACGCATACGACACGGGTGTGAGGTAGAAATTTGGAAGAAGGAATTGCACGCGCGATGATTAGATTTCGAACGGTTGTTTCTGGGCTCGCTACCCATATCTGAAGGGAAGAAAGGACCGGCGAGTCGAGCGCCGTGCCTATGGGACAGGTTGTAGCGTTACCCCGAAGGGGTTCTCGAACAATCGCTATGGTCCCGGATAAGAGATGAAACAAATCGATAGTTGAGGAGCACATACCCGAGATGAAAGCCGATCCAGCGGCTGCAGGTGGACCAGGGCGTACGACTATAGTCGGGAGTCGCAGGATCCGACCGTCTATGAGTCCACGCCGTGTGTACTCGTTGATGAACAGCTCTACAGTCAGCTTGGCCATCCCATATGCTCCTTGGGGCGTGGCAGTCGTGTCGGGCTTGATGACATCGGGCTAATATCGTAATGGGCAAGAGCGCAACCTGCATGTAAACCTGCAATCGTACCAGGGGTCCACCATATACCGCCAACGAAGAAGTAAAAATGAACTTGATGAGGTCTCCATTCGCAGCGCGATAACGACGCGTGGCATCCAGCAAATAACGGACAGAATCAAAGTTGACCTAGCACAATCACGGGTTTCACGTCATTCCATCATCCCTACCGAGAGCGCTTGGGGGCAAGACGGCCACTGACCTGCAGGCCCTTGTCGAAATCCTCCTCCGATCCTTTGGACATTATCCCATGCAAACAGTATATCGTGTCCGGAATCCCAAACGACGTGTTGAACAGCGCATCTGCTTGTGCTGGATCCGCGAGGTTGGCCTGGACAGATATCACGCGAGATCCAACACCCGAGCCGCCTCCCATCTCTCTCGGCATCTTTGGCTGAAAAATGTCCGCCAGAATGAGACGAGCATTCGGGATGTATAGTTTGGAATCGGACAAGATCGTTCGCGCCAGCTGTCCGCAGCGAACAAGGGCAAAGGGTTGGGGCATCTGGTGAGATTGCTAGAATGACGAGAGGGCTGTTGTGCTTACAACGCTGCCCAGCCAGCCACCTGCACCGGTTATAAGGACGACTTCACCTTCGTTCGGCATGTTGCAAGTAGCGATCTTGATGAGAAGCCCCTAATAGTTGGGTAGTCAAGGGGCCCGGCGCGGGCCGTGATCCAGCAGTATTGTTTAGCGAGCCGGGAGGTCAGGGGAACCTGCGACGATGACCACGCGAATGGCGATGAACGCACACGAGAAAAAAAATAGGTGCTGATGGACAGCGCTTTGGAGGGCACCCCAGCCAGCATCGGCGGGTTCATCAAGTCCGACTTTGCTGGACACATGGCGAATCACTTGGCTCATCGTGTACGACAAGAACACAAATCGCCCGTCCAGGGCAAACTCCATCAAAATGTACAACAGATAAAACCACGCACAATCCAGACGACGTATATCCGCAAGACAGACTGATGACCTAACTATACTTGACTCTAGACCACATGATGCTGCACAAATGCACACCTCTACTCGACATACACATCCTCACTCCACCTCTCATACTCCCTCGCCACCTCCTTCATCCTCCTCGCCCTCTCCCTCGTAGCCTCAACCACCATCCGATGCACCGGAATCGTCAGCGGCGGGTCCTCAACCTTGGCGAGCTTGTAAAACACGTTCTCGACGGCCTTCTTCGCGTCCCCGTCGTAGTTTTCGTATTTGAACCACGCGCGAAATTGGGCGCTCGCGAGGGCGGGGTTGGTGGCGTATTCCGGGGGTGGGGGTGGGAGGATGCTGGATGCGACGGCGTTGGTGCGGAAGGGGCCGGGTTGGATGATTGTTACCTGGGTGGTTGCGAGTGAGTGGAGGAGGGAGTGGGAGGGAGTGGGACTTGCCTTGATGTTCCATTCGGGGTCCAGTTCAGCCGCTAGAGCTTCGCTGAATCCTTCGAGGGCTGGGGGAAGAGATTGAGCGCCGCGGTCGTATCCTTCGAAATAAATAACATACCTAATTTACTGTGGGCATCCAAAACAAGAGCGCGAAGGAGCAAGTCAGCAGCGGGACAAAAAAGTTCGAGCGCAAGGAATGACCTAGCAACGTAATACCCAGCTCCAGGCGAGGCTGTAACAGAAGCAGCAGACGAAAGCTGGAGCAACCTCCCCCCAACAGGCTTATTCTGCCTGAAATACCTGACGGCCTCACGGGAGACAGTCGTCGCGCCCCAAAAGTTGATCTAGACAGAACGACGCATCAGCACTACAACCAACTGCAAAGCTCCCACAGCACCTACCTCCAACATGCGCCTCGCCATCGCCTCCTCCGTCCCCTCGACCTCGCCGAGCACAAACTCGGCCGCATTGTTGAACACCACGTCGATCCTCCCAAAGTGTTCCTTTCCCTTTGCGAACGCGTCCAGGATCTGGTCTTTGTTTGCGACGTCCAGCTGGAGGACGAGGAGTCTGGTCGAGGGCCAGAGGGACTTGAGGTCGTCGAGGACGGCGGGGCGCCGGAGGGTCGCGATGACGCTGTCCCCGTTTCGGAGCGCGGTTTCGGTCATGTGGCGGCCAAAGCCGGAGGAGGAGCCTGTGACTGTACATAGGTTAGATACGGAATGAGTGCAGAGGAGTGAGTGGATATGTACTGAACCACACTTGTGCCGCCATTTGCGATTGAGTTCGCTGGTCCGGAAGACGAGTTGGTGAGCGAGTTGCTGCAAGTCGATGGTGACAGCAGCAACAGCAGTCCTCGTCTTATATACACCCTCCATGAGCGCCGTCGAGTCCATCGTCGCGTCGGGTGCAGGCTCGACGTCCTCAAACCCGTTGGCAGAGTTGACAGTTCCAACGGACGCAAATCAAGTTCCGTCGGAAGCCTGGGAGAGTTGCGTCATGGCGGTCGCCCAAACCGGAAAGCCAGCAGGGGTGTGGATGCGACTCAAGAAATGAGATTCAATGTGCGCAACGTACTTTACCAGTCGGGCTAGCCTTTTGCGCGCAGTATAGTTGGAATCGTCTGGTCTGGAAAGGCCCGCGACACGAATGTCTGCGCGACTGTGTCAAAACCGCCCGCGATTTTGAGATTCTTCGCAAGATGATTGATTGGAGTTGTATTCAAGCTTTGCTTACACGAAAAATAGTAATGTGGCTAACTGCTAGCAACCAAGGCAAAAGACGACAGGATCAAGGACCACTACAGAAAGGGTATGCAAATAGAATAGAATAAAGACGCGGAGAATATGCAGAAAGTGAAACGAAATCCATGAACGAAGAGTAGGCATACCAGGCAGAAGACTAAATAAAGCACGAAACCAGTACAACCCCCACGAGCGCATGGGATCATCGTCTATGCGCGGCAGCCAATATCAACTCTGGCCGGTTCTCCTTCCCCATCGCGCTCGTCTTTCGGCCGCGCTTCAACTTGGCGTTGCCAGTTTTGGTCGTAGTAGTCACTCCAAGACCGGCGTTCGCTCCGCCCGTAGAATTGGAAAAGAGACCATATGCGTGGCTGGACGCGTGGGACTTGTTGGAATCGGGCTTGTTGGTGATATCCCGCAGAGCAAAGTGGCGTTGGTGCTTGCGATGATTGAGCAGTTGAGAATCGGCCTCGGACGATTGATCGCGGGCAGTCGGGTGCTGTTGAGCAGATTGAGAAGGCAGAGAGAGATCGTCGGGTTTGCCAGAGAGACCGTTGAGAGACGGAGGCATCGATACGTTGGCGCCGGGAGTGGGAGACGGAACGACGTTGACCGAGTCTTCATTGACCAGGATTTCGTCGTTAGTGACATTGATTTCGACGCCGTTCTGGAGGAACTGAGGGGGCTTGCTGGTCCCTTCGCCCCATGGACAGGCTCCGACATGTCCAAAGGTCGGGGTCGTGCGCATATAGGGAGAGATGCCGCCAGGCTGGATCCTCTGCGCCGAGTGCAGAGGCTGTTGGTACAAGAGCGGAGTCAAGCCGGGGTGGATGCCGACGACGAGCTCGGCGGCGTTGTACCATTCGTGGTGGTAGTTGTGTGGTCGAGTGTGCGTCGTGGTGTGAGAAGGACCGGTGGAGCGCTGCTCGGTGTCTTGGCCGTCGATGAACATCCCAGAGTTTGAGGGAGTGAATGGGAACCGAGGGGTGGACCATGGGTCGGTTGGGGTTCCGGGAGTGAGATGGGTTCGAGGGAATGATTGAGGGGTCGTTAGTGCTCGAGCTCTCCCAAAGCCGGCTCCTCTGATGCTTCCGGTGTTGCTTGCGTTGGTTCCACTTCCTAGTCCGGGAGAGGGAGCGATGTCGCCACGAGAAGTATAACGCGCAGAGACGGTAGGAAGAGCAACTGTAGAGCCAAAGTATGTCTTGTACATGTGTATCCTTTGATCATAGCCAGACGGAGAGTCTTGATACGTCGAGTCGTTCATGATGAAGCAGCCTTAGAATAACGAATGGGCGATGGTGTACAGCGGAAAGGATGGCTCGAGGGTCCCAGCAGTCGAGAGACCAGAACGAGGTGGTTGCAACACAAGGAGAGGAAGAAGAGGGGTACGGTGCATGCTCGGAAGCGGCTGACAGAGTGGTCAAGACACTTGAGGGCAGGCCAGCACTCGCAAAGGGGAAACGAGTTTTTGGCGCAATGCCAGGCAGACCGAGTGATAGACGCCGAGCAGCATGCCTGGCAGGGACGCGCATGGCATCCTCGCCACATCGCCAGCCAATTCATGACTGGGCTAATGAACAAACCCTCGCAAGACAAAGCCTATCGTCGAAATGGCAGTCCGTGGCGCGGAGGTGCAGCCACCCCGATTTGTCGACCCACTGACCGCATCAATCACCACAACGCCCAGGCCCACGAGTTCTCCATCCCTGGTGCGCACGACACGCGCGTTACAGCACGATAGACACAAACAACACGCAATCTCTGCCTCATACGAGCACGTTCTCCAACGCCTCTTGCCCTTTGCCCATTCTTCGCTTCACTCTTCCCCGCACAGCACTAGACACCATACCACCCACCGACACCCAATAATGCCTCCCACTCAGGCCAACCTGCAACAACGACGCCAGGCCACCAAACCGGCTTCAACCTCCTCAACCACCACCGCAACACGCACCACCACCGCCCCAGCTCCTAGATCTGGTGGCAGCAGCGCACGAGCAACAGGCGCTGCAGGAGCACGCACCACCGGGGGATCGCAGATCAACGTCAAGATCCTGCTCATAGGCAACTCGTCCGTCGGCAAGACGAGTCTGCTCTCGAGGTTCTCGGACGAGCAGTGGATACCGGAGGACGAGAGCAGCGCGACGATTGGCGTGGATTTCAAGGTGCATCAGATGGAGGTCAAGGGGAAGAAGGTGAAGCTGAGTATTTGGGTGAGTGGCCCTTTTTTCTTTTTTTTGGTGGTGGGGGGATGGAGGCTTATCCGACCCCGTGTTGTCCCTCTTTTTTGTACGGGCGTGCATAGGATACGGCTGGACAAGAACGGTTTAGAGCCATAACTGCATCGTATTATCGCGGAGCGCAAGGAATCATTCTCGGTACGCGACCTCTTCCCTCCCGCGCTGCAGATCACTCAGATGTGCCACATACAGTGTACGACGTGGCCAATAGAGAGACATTCGATGCACTACCTAGATGGTACTCCGAGCTGGACACCTACGTCTCCTCATCCGTAGTCAAGATCCTAGTCGGCAACAAAGTCGACAAGGTACGCCCCGCCGCCATCCCGTCCTCCAATCTCACTCACCGCCCGTCCACTACCAGGAACTCGCCCGCCAAGTCCCAACGTCCGAAGCCTCCGCCTTTGCGCAGCGGATGAACTCGATCTTCATCGAGACGTCCGCCAAATCCGACATCAACGTCCGCGAGGCGTTCGTCCAGGTCGTCGAGCAGATCCTCGACACCCCCGAGCTCTGGGTCGACAAGAAGGGCGACGGCAGAGTGGGGGGCGTGCAGAGCACGAGTGGGGGGAACGGAGGTGTGCCCGGGGGCGTGCAGATTGTGGGGCTGAGCGATTTGAGGGAGGGGGAGGCGCAGGGGCAGGAGGCGGGCGGGTGTGGATGCTGAGTGGGTGTTTTGGATGGCTCGTTGGGCCTACTTTGGAGAGTGGGTGATGATGGAGAGGATGACCATGAACACGAACTAACGATGGCGACGAGACTGGCAGTATCACACACCTTATGAACGGATTTTCCCTAATCTCCATGCTGCTGGTCGATTTGCCCGGCATTTACCCGTTACATGTACTCCTGTCTAGTTTGCTGTGCGGCTTTGCAATTTAATGTTATTCACCGGCACGGCCCGATTCTCCGTGACGTCAGAACGCGAGTACAGCACATGTCGCATTGAGACTCAAACGCAAAGCCACTCCTCTCTCTCTCCACACGACATGACACAGCTGTACGGCGAGGACATACCCCAGGGACACCCAACTCCCTCCCAGCCCTCCTCATCCCAAGCCCAGGCAAGAGCCACAGGCGCCAGCACCCCGCCTGCTGCGGAGACTGGCAGCAGCGGCCCACTGCCACGGCCAGCAGCACAGCGCCCGCGCCCACGTCCGGCGAGGGAGGAAGGCCAAGGGCCACAGAGGACCATCAAGCTCATCCTGCTCGGGAACCCGTCCGTCGGCAAGACGAGTCTGCTGCTGAGGTTCCTGGACAAGGAGTGGAGGAGCACCGCAGCGAACACGGGCGTGGACACGACGGTGAGGGGGATGGCTGTGCGGGGGCAGAGGGTCAAGCTGGTGATCTGGGTGAGTCGGGCGTTGGATTTTGAGCTTGGGATGGTCTTTGATGATGGGTGATGCTGTTTTAAAGGATACAGCAGGGTCGGAGCGGTTTAGGACTTTGACGTCGCAGTACTATCGTCGGGCGCAAGGGGTCATTCTAGGTGCGGAATGGTTTGATTCTCACGTAGCCGAGTCGCTGAGACGGTGATATGATAGTGTACGATGTAACGGACAAGGAGAGCTTTGACAGCTTGAGCCACTGGTACTCCGAATTGGAGAAGCACGCTGCCACACCGCTGGTAAAGATGCTGGTCGGTAACAAGACTGACAAGGTACATAACACCAAGTCGTCACTTTATTCTTTCCAAATCTAATGGATATCACACAGGAGGAATACCTCCACCAAATATCGGCGACAGAAGGACACCTCTACGCTAGCCGCATGAACTCGCTTTTCATGGAGACATCCGTCGAGTCGGGTATAAATGTGCATGAGATGTTTACGGAGCTGGTTGAGAATATTTTGGATAATGTGGCGGAAATTCCGGAAGAGGGGAGCGGTGGGACGCCCTTGGGGGGTGGCAGGGGGGGCTGGGGCTGGGGCTGAAGGAAGGGGGAATGGATGTGCTTGTTGAGGTGGATACGGTGGAAATGGAGGTTGTACAATTCAAGGTTACTTGTAGTTTATATGAAATCGAGTGCATATGCAACTTATAGGCTAGTACCCATGAGTGCAGCAGAGGAGTGGAAGATGTGTCGTCAAATCACGGATCGGGTAAGTGACCGCGTAGTCAAGATTCCTCTGCACGAGGAGTTGGTAATTCTTACGGCTGTATCCCCCGTCAAACGACGACGATCTATGCACCTACCTTCGTTCGACTCTAGCATGCCAGTGCCTGTACAACCCCCTCGCGTGCCATTCAAGTTGACACCTCCTTTACTCGAGGAGGTTTTCCGCTATCTATCTATCGGGCATGCAGACCAGCAGCAACGCAACAGACGAGAACTACTTCATTCCGCCCTGATTTGTCAACAATTCAAGGAACCGGCTCTTAACGTTCTATGGAGGTCATTGGATTCGCTGCTCCCCCTCTTTCATCTACTACCCCAGTTTCAGCAGACCGGAAACGATGGACAATTCGCGAGTTTGTTTTAGCCCTCCCATGACTGCTAATGCTGGCGAATTATTAGTTTCTGCTCCACAGCGGTCATACTCTTGAACGAGATGGGGACGACAGGTACTACGCTCTCAAGGTCCAGGAATTCAATCTGCATCCCCCTACGGGCACTGCAAGCAAGATCCACCCAACGGTGTACACGAGCACCCTCCAAGCGCGAGGCCCGATCCTGCCAAACCTTAGGTCGCTGGAGATACACCTCGGAAGAGCCTCTCCCGACTCGCTTCGCCACCTCGAACACTCGCTTCCCGCTCTCCTCCAGCCGTCGTTGCATCATGTAGGGATCTACACGTGGCACAGAGGCGACATCGACATCCTTCCCTTTGTCTACACCATTCGGTTCTGCACGGCCGGGATACAGTCCCTCACCATCAAAGGCCGCGCATCGACCGCCGCCCTCGAAGCCGCCGCCTCGATCCAGACGTTGCGCCGCTCTCGTCTCGCGATTTTCAGGGCATTCGAGCGGGATAAGACCCTTACCCCTGCTTCTGCCCACTTCCACAGCCGCGTCCTGCGAAGGCTGTCGCATTGCGCGGGATTGACAGCGCTTTGCCTGAACCTGGGCAACTTGTACGAGCCTCCGCGAGAAGGGAGGGCGCTGGACTTTGCGTCGCTGTGCGGCCACCCGGCGTCTGTGAGCGATTTCGTGGATCGGGTCGGGTACAGGCCTCTTGTGGAGCTGGATTTGGAGCTGCAAAAGATCCAGACGGACAATGCGACCGTGACGCCCTCGAGCCTGGCCCGGAAGACTCGGTGGGAGCATGTAGATGCGCTGGTGTGCACCGTCGCGGAGAGGTGGAGTGGGTGCATGGAGTCGCTCCGCGTCTGTCTCGTGGGACGTGCTATCCGCGGGACGTTTCCGGGTGATTTGGTGTTGCCGCTTGCGAGAATGAAGGCGCTGCGCTCGCTTCGGATGTCGTTACCGCCCGAAGCTGGGAACCTGTTCGCGATGCCCTCTTCCTCGCGCAGCTCCGGGTGCTTCATCTTCCGCAATCTAGCGTGGCGACGCTTTCCCAAATCCACGATCTAGCATCCCACCTCCAGCGTTTGTGCACTCTCGGTGTGACCATTTCGGTGGAGGATAAGGATGTACCACGGCCTGAATCGCTTCCAAGGTTGTGGCATGGGCTGAAGGTGCTTTCGGTGGGCAGGTCGGCTCGTTTTGATGTTGAGAGGGACGATGACAAGGTGAATTCAGTTGGGAGGAATCTTGTTCGGATGTTTCCGGAGCTGGAAGAGATTGAGTGTGTGCTGTCTCCGACTTGGTTGGAGGTGTTCAAGTCTATGCGTTCTCTTGGCTCTGGTTGATCGTAATGAGCTTGTTGTGTGGCACTTATTTTGTAGAATGAATTGATGAAATTTAATGCCAACTTTGAAGGAGTGGTGCGAACACGAGTGCGTTGGTGTCAGACGGGATAATGCAGCATGGCTCTGCGTCATATCTCGCACAAAGTGCAGGATATGAATTTGTACCATCAATAGGTTGCATGAAGTCTGCTACACAGACTTACATACATTTTAATTTCTACGCAAATTTCTGGCCTTAATCCATTGGTGCACACCATTACTTGGGTGTATCTTGCCTAGTCGTCCGACGCCAAACGAGGTTAATAAACGGCGCTGGGTTGAACGGACATGCCGCGTAACAGCTTCAACGATTGGAGTAGCCTATGACTAACCAGGACTAGAGATCGTCAATCTGCGGGCTCGCCACTCGTCACTGGCAATGGCTTTAGCATGCAGGGGCGGATTTCATGAGCCACCACCCCACCGAAAAGCTCGGAATGATGATCAATAACATTAGACTGTGTGGACCGAATCAAAGTAAAATTGTCATACCAAGAGTCACTCGAGCCGTTTGCAAATGAGAAATTGGGCTGGCGGTTTTCTCCCAGACCAAGGATCCTTAGGCGCTACTAGAATCACGGTTCATTAACGTTTCAGCGTCGCTGTTCGATGGGGGTGGTAACGAATCATCCTGCGTCCGTCAGAGTGGAGCCCTTGACTGCGCGATTGCTTACTAGAATTGGTGGACCACGAGCACGTTGCCAAAGAAGGTGCGGCGATTGTCCTCTTTATTCCTCGACTCTCATCTCGAGGGCTCTCGTCGTACACTTTACCTTCATAGTACCTATACCACCCGTTGACTCTTATGGTTCAAGCCTACGAACTACGATAGGTTGATCGGCATTCCGCACGCACGGGCGAGTCTTCATCCCATGCAAGCACTACTGCTACGTCTGTGGCTCATCACGGTGATGGCGACACACAGAGATTGGCTTCATCGGGTGCTGCGAGAGAAGGTCCAAGAGCTAGGAAGAAATTCAAAGTTATTCTAGTCGGCGACTCATCTGTTGGAAAGACAAGTCTGGCGCTAAGGTTCTTGGGTAAGAAGTGGAGCAATACTCGGGCCAATACCGACGTGGATGTCGCTCTTCATAACATGGAAGTCAGAGGTGAACTAGTACGATTGACAATATGGGTGAGCGCTTGAAGTTTCCTAGTAGTGGATGCATTTGCTTGAAGCTAACGTGCAGATTTAAGGATACGGCAGGGACGGAGCGGTTTCGATCCCTAGCAACTCAATTCTATCGGCGTGCGCGAGGTGCGATTCTTGGTGAGAGATCGTCTATTTCACGAATGCATGCATAGAGTTGACAAGAATTGCTCCGGAAAGTGTACGACACTACGCAAAGAGACGTTCGATTCTTTACGCGAATGGTACTCTGAGTTGGAAAAGCAAGCCACATCGCCGATGGTGAAGGTCGTGGTTGGTAATAAGATTGACAAGGTATGTCGAAAAACACACGTTTTATGAGACACTCGAACTGAGATATCACTGAAGGAATCTTCCCGAGAAGTCAGGACATCTGAAGGACTATCCTTTGCAGAAGATATGGATTCCCTGTTTATCGAAACATCCCTTGAATGGGGTCGGAATGTCGACAATTTGTTTGTTGAGTTGGGAGGGGATATGTTGGATAACGCTGCGGTGGATGCTGAGCAGAATAAAGAGACCAATGTTAACTTGGGCGCCCCACAGGTAGCTGCCAGTCAAGGGTGTCGTTGTTAGTGACGCTGTAATGGAATTACTATATTTGTATTACCCCGGCCGATCCGGAGCAACGGCGCTAAGCGGACCGAACCAACGACCGAACTCGTTCTCACCACGCCACCACGCCCACAATCAGAGCAACCGAACTCGCCACTCTTGCTCTGTACACCCATCTTCCTCAGCGCGTCGTGGCTGTGGGCAGCCCACCAGACATACACCAGAATGGCCTCCAATTTCAGTCGAGGAGCGAGAGGAACCGACTCAAACTTTCCATGGGAGTCACTCAAGGCTGAAACACTGCGAGCGATCTTTAGGGATTTGGACTTGTCTAAACAAGTCAAATTCACGAAACGGGAGGAGTACATTGGCTTTTTTGAGGCGATCGAGACGAAAGGGCGTGAGTAGACGCGTTTCCTCGTTTTCTCTTCGTGCAATGTAGGTTGGATGTGGTGTTGGATGCCGAGTTGTGAAGTGGAACAAGCCTTCGGGCGGGGCGCTTTATCATGAGCGCTAGGGGGATACACGCGTTTCTGTCCATCTTCTCTTCCGTATCGCTTCGTCCTGTCTCGAATATTCTACAACAGTGACGTGCTCCGTTTAACTAACACTACAATCATCTCCTCAATACCCTGCTCTCTTGTCGTTTATAGTATCTGAAGCGCTCGAAGAGGATACCTCAATTGTCACCAAAGATGCGCCACGACCACCACAGCCCAAACGCGAAGCTAAGAGCAATAAGTCTGCGCCCAAGCCTACCACCAGGTCGACTTCGACTTCTCCTACTACACGAAGATCAGCCCTACCCTCCAGCTCTTTCAAACCAAGGAAGCCAGCGGCTTCTTCAGCAGGAACAACGCGAAAACGCAAAGCTGATACTGCGCAATTGGAAGAGGAAGAAACGAGCACTAGACCGAAAAGTCCTGGAAAGAGAATAAAAGTTGAAGATTCTGGAAGTGGCGAGAAAAAGAACACTGGCGATGATGCTGGTGCAGCTGTCACTAGGAGTCGAGCAAATTCAGGTGTCGCTCCCCCGGATAATAGCGCTGCTAAGAGACCCAGAGGGCGGCCCAGAAAGAAGCAGGGGGACGAGCCAAAGGAAGAACAAGGCACCCCTAGTCGGAAAAAGGAAAAGACATCGCAGTCTGTTGTTGCTACTGCCGTCGTTGAGGGAGAAGCAGAGGGAGAGCCAACCGAAGAGCAAGAAGTAATTACACACTCCGATTTCGACTTTGGCACGTCTGTTTCTGCGCTCGGGAGGCCTGCGAGAGTCCGAAAAAAATCCAGCAAGTTGATCCAAGCCGAGCAGGACGCTGTTACACCCATTGTCAGGGTTCTCAGACGATCGAGGAGCCGAAAATCCGTGGGTGGACCTAATGAAGTTCCACCTGAGCAGAAAAGGGGGAGGGGGAGACCGAGGAAGTCTGGCGAGGCTGCGGAGGGTGCTGATGACGCGAAGGCGAGGGCATTGAAACGGAAGACGAGCAAAGGGAAAATGAAAGAGGGGAATGGGGGGAAGATGTTGTTTGAAGGAGTTGTACTCGCTACATCCAAGACGAATTATTCAATTGTCGGTGGTGCTAATCAAGGTTAGTCAAATATCTGCGCGTCATGATTATGCTCCGTTGAATGTTTAATGCCTTGAATTGTTTGTAACCATTGCACTTATGCTTTTCGTATTTTTGCTAATAGACGAAAACGATTTAGCGGGTGCTCAAGCTGCAGGCTTCTCGGTCGGTATCAGCACAAATGCAAATCTACACGGAAACAAGCAGGAGCAAGAACACGATGCGGATAGGGATGCGGAGGGTGATCCTGATCCCGATGCACCTCCCGCGTCAGGGATTAATGGCGCGAATGACAACATCCCTCGCCCCGAGCCAAGAACTGGAAATGGGAACGAGAGTAGTCATCCTCCCGAAAGGGACTCTGTGACCGGCTCCGTAAATGGACCTCCAATCGATGTCCAAGGTCACCCCAATGGCTTCGGGTACGCATACAACTATGGTAACAATGTTCGGAATGCCAACGTTAATTATATCCTCAGACCTGTATACCCACCACCTGCA
>KB722747.1:593139-610384 GCA_000349905.1 Volvariella volvacea V23 | reverse complement strand
CCACACCCGGGACCAGGTTCTCCCAATGCATCTCTACCTCCCCCGCCTAATGGCGGAAACATGCTGGGATTCAATGTAGGATTTGGATTTGGCGGATTTGACCCACCGCCTGTATGGAAACATCCTCCACCTCCACAACCGTTGCCAGGTGATAGGGTGCCCTCACAGTGGAGGATACCTTCAATGGCCCCAGGCCCGGGCACTCCTCCTGCTTTTATGCCCCCTCCACCCCATGTCACTCCTTCCCCGTCCCTTCACGGTCCTGGGCGCGTTATCTCTCCTGATCAGAGTGAGGCCCACGCACCCCCTCCACCCCCTCCTCATCTATCTCCACCTCCTCGTCCAGGATCTAACCCCGACATTCGACACCCAATCCCAGTTCAAGCACTACCACCTCCGCCCCATCAAGCACCTTCGCATAGCCCCATCCCACCGGGCCCGCCCCCGGTCCTGACACTACCGCCGTTAGGTCCTCTAGTGTCCTTACCACCACCGCCACCGCCGCCCCAGCACCACCCACACCCATACCCGCATCCTCATGCGCCGCCCGTTCCACATGGCTACCAAATTTCACCGTACGCTGGGTACTTTAATCCTGACGCCTATCCTCCTCCACCTCATCTACAGCAGCACGGACACGGGCCGGCGTATGTTTACTATAATGGCCCCGGCCAAGAGCATGGCCCTCCGTATGGACCTCCGTCGGGTCATAGTTCGCCTCCACCGCCTCCACCTCCGCACCCGTACCCCGCTCAAGACTATCACCATCACCAGCCACAACCACCAGCACAAAGATCGCCACGGCCGTTACCCCCGCCAAGCCGGAGTGGAAGCAGGAGCGACCGAAACCGAGAGGGAGGGGTGGAGGGACATGGTGGTCGAGGTGGCAGCGGTGGGCATAATACGCCAACGCCGACACCGACGCCGCCTGTGCCTACACCTGTATCAGGACCTGGCCAGGGGTCGGGGCCTAGTGTCGTCCAGGGCCATCCTCATGAGCAGTATCACGGTGCGGGTTTTGGTCAACTAGAAGATGGGCAGAAGGCGCATGATTCCAATTCAGGAGCGGGCGCCGGGGCCGGAGCTGGGGGGAATGCATATACACCCGAGAATGGGGCGAGGTGGAGGCCTTGGGGATAGGACTGTGGGGGTGAATGACGACATAATTTCAGATTTTAACTTAATAACTCAAGAAAAGAGAATGGCGGCGCTTGTGTGGATAAGGACGTGATGCACGATGATACTTACGACCTGGTGACCTATTCTCTTATTTATGATTCCCCTTGCATTGTCATTCCAAGACTTTTCTTTTCTTCCTGGCCTCGCGAGCGCGTTTGCTAACCTATTGGCTTGTTGAGTTTTGCTTTTTTGGCTTACCTTTGCATGTAACTTACTACCTTTCGTTGACTATAGTTGGTTGCTAACTCGAGATGCGATGCTTAGATCGTTTGAACACCAATTAATGTGGTTGAAAATTTAATGCTATTCGACAATATTAACTCTGAACGAATGGACGATTGCTGGGGTCGTTTTAGCAACACCGACATCGCTCGCAGATAACTTGGATTTCAATTAACCCCCATTTCATGATGTTTCCCAGATATGTGGCAGTCACGTAAGGGACCCATGGGGAGATCTCAGCGAATGGGCGGTGTTATGACACATAACTTCGTAAGTGTACACATTCCTCGGAAAATCGCATATGAGCAAAATAATTGTGGATAACCCTGTGGCGCGAATTGCGGTGCAATTGTGACGCTAGAGATACCAGCTAGTCTGGAAAGGGAGAGGCATAGTATGGATCACCGCATGATGCTGTTATGTGGACCTTTCAGGTCTAATACAAGTGCGCATAATCC
Organism: Volvariella volvacea V23; assembly: GCA_000349905.1. NCBI lineage: Eukaryota > Fungi > Basidiomycota > Agaricomycetes > Agaricales > Pluteaceae > Volvariella > Volvariella volvacea. Next base: position 608,525 of record KB722747.1, on the reverse strand, counting down.
TGTGCTTGAATGCCACGATGTCCGAATAATGCAAGGAACAATGTGGGTGTCTCTACAGTGAATTAATAGAAAATTCCAATAACACAGTCCTTGTTCCATAGTTCCCCAGTTGACAATTGGATTTTGCGATCTTGGAGTTATCCTTGGATTCTGTCCCTGTACGTCAATCTACAATACTTACCAAACGTCCTCTCTTAACATCATTCAACCTCTATCTAGGGATCCACCTGAGGGCATGTCAGATGTTCGCGTCATGAATGATGCCATACTGCGGTTGCTTCGACGACTCCCCAAAAATCACCATCACCACGAACTTAATGCAAAGAATGTTCGTTCTTGGTTAAACGTTGGTGCGCCGCACATTCAATTGATACTAGTCTAATATCTGCTTCAGTCGTATTTTCCATCCGCTCGTAGCCTCATATCTCACTGGGAAACAGATGAATGCCGCACCCACAAGAAGTTATCCTAGGTCCGTGCTGGCGGCCTTATCTCTAGCCAGGTCAAACAACTCGTCTCGATTTAACCAATTGGGATCCCTATTCGAGATCTCTGTTAAGGCAGTTTCGTGACTGAAAACGAACCGCTCTTCGGCAGAGGTTAAGCGCTCAACGCAACGAGCGCTTACACCAACCATATGCTCCTCCACCACACGGACCCATATACACTTATCAAAACCTCGCAGTTTCAGCTCGTGAATCCCTTAGCATAGCTCTCGCCCTCACCCTCCTCAATACCCAATCTAGACTGACATGATTACGTCCTATTGTCTCCAAAAGCAGATATCCTATCGATCACTCTGCTTCAGCTGTTCCGCCACGCCATCCGTAATTGTCACCTAGTTTTTTAATCGGGTCCCTATGAAGGTCCACACGGGTGACCTTCAATCATCCGGAATCATTATTAGATTTGCTACATAATACCCCAACCCCAATGCACACGCCGCCATGTGTCTACACCTATATTGGGTCCTAATGCCATGCAAGCCGCTCTCATGAGCGGTATCATAGAACAGACTTTAATCAACCAGGAGACGGGGAGATAATGCAAGACTTGAATTCGTGAGCTGGAGGTGGAGGAAGGAGTGGGATGAGATGGCGGCCTTAGGATGGGACATGAAGACTCCAGGTCCTCGAACTAATCAGGAAGAGAGAATAGGGGTGCTCGTGTGGATGAGGATGTGATGTGTGATAATACTTACAACCTGGTGACATATTCTCTGGTTTAGGATTACTCTTTTCTTACCCCTCCATTTCAACGCTTTCTTTACCTTCTGGTCTCGTGAGCCTGCTTTGACGAAGGTCACCAATCTCCTGCGCGTTGAGTTCGCTCGTTTGTTCATCTTTGTATCTAATTTACTCATTTTCCTTGATTGTAGTTCGTTGATGACTCAAGGAGCAATGCTTAGATCATTTGAGCGACAATTCATGTGCTTGGTTACCTGATATCATTTACTTTGAATAAACGAAGGTCGCTCAGGTTACTTTCAGACTACCTCATCACCCTTGATTTCGTGTTCGTGGCCTAGGTGCTTGCCAGTGGCAATGTACGGAAATGAGCTCTTGGCGAATGAGCAAGGCATAGCCATATGACTTTGTGAACGTGAGTACTGCTGGAGATAACAAATGGCTGAACCGAATGTGCTGTGCATAGTTGCGATGCAAGAGACTGGCACGAGCTGGCGCACAAGGGGAGAAACCTGTCATGAGGTCAACATAATACATGGAGACATTTTCCTTATGACTGCAATGAGGGCATTTCAGGTACGTCAGCTAGACGTATGCTGTCCCTGGGCGCCCCGAAGTCTTTCGTTTTCACTGCGTGGTGTGCAGCCGCAACCCAGGAACCACCCACTCTTGCTCTTCCCCAGCTCTCTCTGAAGTGACTCTTTTGGACAGGAAGCCATAGATCTCACATTCTCCGGGAAATTGGTGCGGGGTTCTCTCTAGCGACGCAATCGTGTCAACGACTTCAGATGGTAATTGCGTCATACTCTCCGTCGCCTCCGACACACCAAAACAGCATCTCACTGCTTGAGCCACTTATCCCAGAGCACAAGAGAGTGGGAATAAAGTCCATCCTCCGAGAAATTCAGTCGCAGCTGTTCAACACACCATCAAGCAGGCTAGGTGCTTTGGGTCGCATGGAAATACAAGAGACAATTAAGACGCACTTACCCACCCTGAGCCCTTTCTGAATGGTGTGCGGCGCTCTTTCGGTAGGCAAAATGACTTATCACCAAATCTCTGGGTTCAGGTGCCCTCGAAAACGCTAACCGGATATATCCAAGTGTACTACCTTTTGGCTTTCACAAACTGATGCTTTACAGCAATTCGATTAAAGGCATACCGAACATGACCTGTGATGATGTGTTAAGGTCGAGGGGTATGCGGAAGCAACGAGGCCGCGTCTCATCCCATGTACAGCCCATTGTACAGCCCACTGGACAGCTCCACTCGAGAAACTTTAGAACCTTGGCGAGATTCCCAAAGAGGCCTATGCCTTGTACCCCACATTCCTTCACGTTACAATGGGATCAGACCAGTCGCGCCCCTTGCGTCTACTGTTTCGACCCAAACGTTGCTCCAAGAGTCGTCCCCTCAAGAAAGGGAGAATCGTTAACCGGATTTCCCCTAACGATGAAGTCTCATTGCTTCCTTCTGGCGAGCCACAGACAGCTTTCCTTAGAGGCGCGAACGTGGATAATGCAGGAGGAATCCTCATCAATAACGCTGGGCGTGGGGGTGTTCGAGTTAGTAATCGTTCCTCAAAATTCGAAATGGACATCCAGCGAGGTAGATTTCTATGTCTAATTCCATGGTGATTATTAACTTGTAACTTATTCCTAGCGAGAGGCGCTCTCCAAGCTCTTGTCGTAGTAAACGCGATGCACACGGGTGAAGTGCGTGAAGAACCACCTCGATGTCACCCCGACACTCGTTTGGCCATCATTTCCAATATTATCTCGTGGATTCAAGACCCACACAGGGCGAAGAATGTGCTTTGGTTGTTCGGCCCTGCAGGGATAGGAAAGTCAGCAATCGCGACGAGTGTTGGAGAAAGGTTAGATAGGAGGGGATCGACAGCCAAAGTAGCCGGTTCCTTTTTCTTCTTCTCGACAGACTTTCAACGCAATAACCTCCGTAATTTCGTTGCGACAATCGCCTATCGTCTAGCAGTATGTATAGAAGGGGTTGGAAGAGAGATTGATAAAGCGATAGCGAAGGATCCAAAGATATTGGAGGCCACAGTAGAGATTCAGTGGAAGACACTGATCGTTAATACAGTGCGCATCGTCCGCAAAGTCCCGCGCGCTGTCATTATCATTGACGGGCTAGATGAATGCGAAGGCACAAAAGACCAACTCAAGGTTCTCAACCTGATTTCATCGTGCGGCCCCGACTTCCCTCTGGCATTTCTGGTTTCCAGCCGGCCTGAACCGCACCTCGTGAACTTCTTCAAGGCAAAGCCGTTGTCTTCCCTGTGTAGATCCTCGATTAACCTTTCCCAGTTCAAAGATTCTCAAGAAATGCGACGATTTATTAGACACGGTTTCTCCAGCATATACAATAAGCACCACGACCTGCTGCACCCTCACTTAAAGGATGGAGTATGGCCCTCGGATAGGGACGTGGATTTTATCACATCGAGAGCCGATGGACAGTTTATCTATCCCGTCACACTTTTCAAGTTTATTGATAACGACGACGCTGATCCCCACGATCAACTGTAAGCATGCCTTCGACAAACACCTGAAGCACTCTCTCCCCTCGACGCACTTTACAAACAGATTCTCCAGTCATCACATCCACCAGATGACAAACAGATCCAAGACTTACTCTTTCTTGTCTGCACCCTTCATCGTCAGGCAGTAACCATTTCCCGATAACACTCGAAAAGCTGGCATTATTCTTCTTTAACAATGAGGCCCGCATTCGCCTCCATCTCCGAAAGCTCCATTCGATCCTTAGTATCCCGCGAGAGGGTCGACATACGATCGGTGTTCATCACAAGTCATTCAGTGACTTTTTGAACGACCGCCCACGCAGTGGTCGTTATCATGTCAATCAGCAAACACACGCTAGTAGAATAACGGAGCTTTGTCTAACTCAATTGAACCAGGCTCGATTAAGCGTCCATAGTTTTGAATTTTTTTTGCGTTGCTGGTGGCGCTGCTGTTCACTCTTGGCGACTGGCATCCCAAAGAGTTTGGAGTCGCAATTGACGGAATTTGATTTTGATAGGTGCCTGAAGCGCATGATGGGGGCACCCTTCGCAAATATTAATGCATTGGAGAAGGATTACCAGGATTTCTCAGCGACGATTGTACTCTGGGTCAGCAATTTTGTTCATTTCATATCGACGTGAGCTCACCTGTTTTCAGAAAAATCAATCGTTAGCCACAAAGTTCGATAAAAATGAACTGACGCACGCAGAAATGGCGCTTGCACTACAGGAATACTATGCCAAAGACTTGATGACGGTATCAAGGCTACCCACTCAATCTTTCTTGGAACGCATCCATGTCGCTCTCTAGGGCTTACGAGAAGTATCTAGCAACGTCAAGAATAGCAGCAGTACCCTGGACAAACAACACTGTTGTTCTTGCATCCTTATTAGTTCTAACCGATGTCCAAATGCAAAGGACATTGTGGCGTCCTTCGACTGAACATTTGGATTTAGCACTGACACAACGCCCGTTTTGTAGGTCCCCGAGCGATAATCGAGTTTTGAATGCTTGGAGCTATCCTTGGGCTCTGCCGCTGTATGTAAATCTGCAATTTATTTGCGAGGTTCCTCCCTTGATATACTCGCTGTTCTGTAGGGATCCACGTGAAAGCATATCGAATATTTTCGGCGTCATGGGTAATGCCATATTAGGGTTGCTTCAACAACTCCCTGAGCATCATCACCACCACGAGCTCAATGCAAAGAATGTCCTCTCTTGGTTGAATGTTGGTGTGTCGCCCATCCAGTCAATACTGGTCTGACATCCATTTTAGTGGTATTTCCCATCTGCTCGTAGCCTCATAGCGCACTGGAAAACAAATGAATGTCGCATCCGTAAGGAGTGATGCAAGCGCTATGCAGATAGGCTGGACCAACAAACGTGAACATATATCGTCAGGTGTTATGACTCAGCGTTTTGACCACGGTCAAGCGGACATAAACCACGAGACTTACGACGTTCATTCAGCTCGGATTAATATCCAAAATTTCTATTAGGCCACCCTCACGATAAACAAGTGTATTTTCCTGTCTAAGTTATGGGTTTGAGCATCAGGCATAATTACCAGCCCCACATCCCCTCTATCACACAGACCTACGTACACTTCCTAAAACCCCACCTACCCAGCTCGTAAATTCCTCAGCCCACTCCTCGCCTTCCCCAATTCCTAATCCGAAAACCGGGCTGACATGATTATGTCCCATAGCCTCCACAAAGCGGATATCTGGTCGACCAGTTTGGTTCAGCTCTCCCACCACGCCATCCGTGATTGTCAAACCCAGTTTTTCAGTTAGGTCCCTAAGAAGATCCACACGGGCGACCTTCAACCACTCGGCATCCCTCTCAGACTCGATAAACAGGACATTCGGTGGGAAGTGCCTCTTTGCGTCAGCGAAAATGTCGCCGCCACCGCCACCGTTACCGGTACTCTGGTCGCGAGCACTAGTGGCCTCGGCTCGAGCTACGAGCTGCAACAGAAACCCCCTCGGACAATTCTTATGCGCGCTCTCCATGTCACCCCAATGGCTCTCACAATTAGCCTCAAAGTTGTGGTCCGGCATCGAGAAGTGATATCCGCCCGCAAATAGAGCCAGTCCGGCCACCTTGGAACGGATCGACGATAGAACAGAAGGCGGTTGGAGGATGTCAGGGTGTAGGAAGATGCTGAGGGCATGGGAAGCACCGGCTGATTGTGACAACACGATCAAGCTGTCCGTGTCCGGTTGTGGTGGGACGAACCCGGGTGTTCTCCCTTGCCCGCTGGGGTCAACTAGTTCAGATGGATGATTGACCACCCAGTGGAGGGCATCCCGAATGTCCTCTAGGGCACTAGGGTATTTAAAGTCTGGGGCGAGGCGATAGTCGGCGATGACGACTATGAACCCCCGAGAGCCAAAATAGGCGCCAAAGTTGCCGTAGACCAGATCTGCGGGGGGAGGGAGTGTGCGGGACCCGGTGGTGAATCCACAAAGAACAGAACTGGCGTTTCAGTGAGCGTGGCCGATTTGAACGGCGAAGTGGGGTAGTACACATCAAGCTGCGATGACAATAAGGGGGTAGGAGAACGTGTGAATTGGGTGTAGATACCTGATGACGGTCAGTTGGACCGTATTTGAATGTCCGTTTGGGGTAGGAGGTTATGACCTCCCTACGTGCCTCCTGAAGCGGGAGCAATGCATTTACGGCTGTAGTTGCCGCGATAAGCACTGGTATGATAGATTTGGTTATGAGATCGAAGTAGGACTCACTCGGGTGGTATACTTCAACGAGCTCAGTGAGTTCAAGTTTTGAAACAAAGTCCATCTTATCGCTAGACCTGCGCCTTCGATGTCTCAGCGATTTGGTTGCTGAGCTAGCTCGAATTAGCAGATGTTAGGATTCGTAGATCATGTGATATCACTACGCAACGCGGACTGCACCACGAAGTCGATATACTGACGGAGTGGAGACGGAACGGTGTGAGGAGTATTCAAAGCTGGAATTAGAACACAACACACAATACAAGCACCGATAAGTTAGTACATCCCGACGTCATGTCTTTGCGTATAAGTGGTATAAAATGATGTGTAGTAAGATCATTTTACCCGCACGTTAGCAGCCCCATCGACCTCATCAGCCCTCCAGCACTAAATCGCGTCCTTTTGAGATGCGCTGCGACTCCGTGTAAACAGTGCGATGGCACCCCACATCAGTACAGATCCCCCTACCAAGACGCCAGCACCGACTGCTCCCACACCCGCAGCTTGCTCCACCGTCAACAATTCGCCGCTTTTATTTGCACTTGCACTACTCCCAAGACACTTGACGCCCAACACACCAGCTAGAGGACCGACTCCAAAGGCCAAGAGGAAGCAAACAACTCGACCAATGACGACGGGAGAAGAGCGAGAGTGCTGTCTTTCGTGAGTGTCACTAGCAGCCGAGTCGTCTTCGAAGAAGTCATCTGCGTGTCGTTGCCTCTGTTGTCTTTCTTGTATTGTCCGCTTCAGGTTCTGTTCCTGTTCGTGTCGTTGGGTAGGGGAAGGCTTGGGGCGGGATTTGCCTGGGTTTTGGTATCTCTCCTTCTCTGTCAACGTGGAGAGGATCGAAAACCGCGAAACGGGTTGGGATGACCCAGTAGAGGTGTTGGAATCATTAGGATGAAGGTGAGTACTGGACGGAGGAATTTGGAGGGTGTTTGGGGCGCGTGGGGGAGTTTCCGCAAAGGGCCGTTCGACGGGAATGTCGAGCTCATCAGAAGACGAACGCGATCGAGACTTTGAGAAGCAGAGCTGGTGTATGACGTAGAACGCGCACGCAAGGGGCAGGGAGAGGATCGCTCCACCGGTAGCTCCGGTGTGTGTTGCCATTAAAAGGGAAGGGCGTGCTGTAAGGGGTGTCGGAGGGTGTGAATCAAGGAATGACGAGGTTTGTAGGATAGAGTGTCCAATAACGAGGTACAGTATCGCGAGAAGGGGCGGTATAGGGAGAAAAAGGAGGATTAGGATGAGGGGGCGAGAGATGAGATAATCGCGCAATGGAACTAGGCGACTACTCCTAGAGCTTGCCACCTCCATACTACGGTTCTTGGCCTCGATAGGAACAGATGGCCAAGCTAGCTGGGGCGCGGGGCCGGGGTCCGGGACTAGGCCATGCATGAAATCAGAGCCCAAGTGCGCACGATTCGAAGAGAAGGGTCGTTCGCTGTTGACAATTATCGGAGGTGATACGATCTGCTGGGTCTGGACAGGTGGGCGTGATACCGGTTTTTCGCGCTTCAGCGAATCGTCCGATTCCGTCCTTCGTGCATAGTACCCCGCCATCTGGTATGGATGTGGAATCAACCGTCCCACCATCGGTGTATCCGAAGCTGCTGAAGACGACATCCCGGACAAGGGCGAAGTGAGGGCGAAAGAGGGGGTGATGGTGTCGGATTCGGGCTCTTGGTCTTGGGCAGCGATGAGTGCGTCCACAGGATGGGGGGTGCTCGGCGACAAGGGTGGGTAGAAAAAAACGCGCTCGGTTGACGTCCTGGAAACAGCGCAATCGTCATCTTCGACTGAGAGTGGATGCATCTTCGAACCGGGCATGAAAGCCGAATCGCTAGTGTTGGCGCCCTTTTTGCCTTTGCCTGGTGGCGGTTGCAGCCATCGTGAGTGGGAAGATGAATGAGGCATAACGGATGTACTGGGGTGGACAACGGGTAGCAACCAGAAGGAAACAAGATGAGGAAGCTTGAGTCTAAACAGCCTTTGTCGACGCTTCCGTTGTCGAGAATGCGTTTGGAAATCGACGGGCACGAAGGGAAAGCAAAAACGGCCAAGAATCGGCGCGTTCTTGTCAATAGGCTATCTCCGTCGACAGCCCAGGAGGCTATAGGTGGCGAGCCCAGCAAAACGGGGACATTGAAAGGCGGGAGCAGGCCTGAAGGAAGCTGGAGAGAGGGGAGGGAAGCGATTTGATTCCAACATGTTGGAAAAGCCCTGGATGGAATGGACACCCGGTCGCTGACGACCCCCTATCATTTTTGTCTTATCGCCCGTGCGAACATCATCGGACGACATAGCGACATGCCTTCTTGTGCCCGACGTGTCCTGAAACTAACTGCAAAGTGTTACCAGAAGCCTCCCAAGCCATGCGCTGCTGTCATCGCTTGTTGGAGCGCGAGACTGGCCTGAAAAACGTTCGCTACCTATTGCAAGTCGTTGGTAACAGGAAAGGCGGTGCTGCGATACACGTGTCTCCGCATCAGGCGGATCGCTTCTCGCGACGTCACGGTTTGCAATTGCAAGAAAAACAGGATAAAATTGGCTACGATACAACTACACGACGATAAAAGTACGCGAAATCTCCCGTGTAAGCCACGGTATATACGATGAACCCAAGTACAAAAAGCACGGAAAACCTATAAAGCACAAATTCCAATTATACATAATGTCAACTACCCTCCGTCTATTGGTAGAACATGCTGTCTCTAATCGTCGGATGCAGCTGGTGCAGGAGACAGCAGTAGTCAGGAACGCCGGAATCAGAAAACAACCAAGAGGGCTTACCCCTTGACCCCAAGCTTCGACCGCCGCCTGGAACACCAAATCCATCTCCTCCTCACGGCTTCTCTTCTTTCCTTTCCCTTTCCCGCTGCCGATGGTACTTGCAATCTCGCTATTCGCGTCGAAGAAGTTGTTCAGATAGAACCTCGCCCGTTCACAAGCTAGGTCGGCGTAGTAGGCCGGGGGCACGAGGCTGACGGCCCTAGTCGCTCTGGCGTACAGGTGGCTTGCGTTGTGAGTGCCTTGTTGGATTTCGTCGGCGGTGAACTTGTTTTCGTCGTAGACGACGGTGTAGTGGGTCCCTTTTGCATGCCCCTTGATACCAGCATGTGACTGGAGATAGAAGTCAAAGTCATAACTATGCAATGGTGGTTAGATGCGATGAAATGAGAGGAGAGTTGGAGCTTACACGGCGGTGATCCCTTTGTCGTTCACGGTGCCGGGCCGAGTGTTCCCACCCTTGTCCGCAAACTGAGCATCGGTGGGCGCCATTCTGAAGAGAAGCGTTAGATGGTCGTCAATCCCGTTAACGAGATCAGTCACCTAGCGTGGTGTCGCTTTCTGCAGGACACGAACCGATGTCAGTCGTAGTTCATATATACCCGTAGGTGAAGACATACCCGCATATAATGATGGACAAGACCGGGCGATACGCTTTGTTGCCCTGTCCCTTGAACTTTGGATTTGCAAATGCCTTCAGTATACCCTTCAGCTCTTCCGCGAGGACAATGTCGAATTGACCCTGCGCAAATGAAGTTGCCCTCAGCTATTGAAATAAGGTCACGTAGGACGATCCTCACCTCAGATACACCGTCTCTGAACACAAAGACCCGCTCGGGCAGCACCTTGTTCTTCTTCTGATACAACTCCAGTCGTTCGATCAGCATCGCCTCGATATCGTCGACCATCTCCTTGGGCCTTTCACCTCGGTTGCTGCTCTGCAACTTGAGGCTGGCCGGGAACTGGACAAACGTGTCGTCTGTATTGGCAACCATAGCTGCTATCGACGGTGTTCCTTCTCTGCTCCCAGGTCCACGATGCGTAACATCGATGCCGACGAGCATCGTCTTCTTCTTGGTCAGCCACGTCATCGCGCTTGGGTCAAGCTGGTGAGGAAAGGAATCGATGAGGAACAGGCGATTGATGCGAGATGAATGCACTTACGAGGTGGTTGACTCCACCCAGTTTTGCATTAACTTTCAAGGCAACATTTGAAAAGTATTGGTCTTGTTTCCTGGGGTCTCCCGTCGCTTTGTCAATTTGCATGTGAACCGTATGAACGCCTAAATCGACGTCACCGAGGCGCTATAAGACAAAGGAGACATTAATGTAAACCCAAGTAACGAGGCAAAGGACGCCGGAGGAGAAACTAGGAGAAAACCTACCTTCAACGCCGGGTATATGAAATTATCTCTATTCTCCAGTATGACCAGTACAAAATCCGGACGCCCAGCCTCATTCACCTGCCTCGTCAACAACTCCCTCAACTTCCTAATCGACTCCGCCCTCCCAGGGTCTCTGCGCGGGTTGACGAGTTGCACGCTGAAAGTTCTCGGATTCGCAGCTGGCATCGTCATACCGCTACTAATGCACTTATTTTTGAATCCATTAACCAGTCCGACTAGTATGGGATCATCGGGACTCGAAATCGAAGGGTTCGGCGAATCCTGGACCACCAGCACCCACCAACTGTTGACTCTCGCTCCACGGTGGAACTTGACGTTCAGAATATTCCAACCACCGTTCCGAATGTCCGCACGGCCTTGTTTATAGCTGATTCGAGGCGGGGGAAGCTCTCGGCTGGGTATAACGATAGGATTAGGGTCGACGGAGAGCTTGAACCCCGCCAACGAGTCTGGGGCGTTGCTGCCGGCGATCTTCTTGAAGCCGAGGATGGGGAGGCCTTCGTTGACGATGGACTCAAAGTTGGTGCGGGGGTCGTTGCAGGCGTAGCGGATCATTTGGGCGGTTTCCCTGTCGTTGAGTTTGCCGCGGTAGGCGCAGCCAGGGAGGATGTCGCAGAGCTCGGGAGGGACCCAGATGGTTTTGGCTCTCGTGCCTACGTCGACGACGGGGAGGTCAGCTGGGAATTTGAGTTGGATGTTGTATTCTAGAGAAATTAGTACACCGTCAGCATGGTTCGAAGGAAAAGGGGGAGAATAAGGGGAAGAATAAGAGAAATCGACACACTTTTCTTGAAATACTGCTCCACCGATATCTGCCCGCCAAACTCGGCGCAATCAAAGTAAGTATCGCGCGGAGTCTTCGTTCCAATAGCAAACAACTTTTTATGATAACCTAGATGACGCAATTTCACCTTGATGCTGCTGACCATCTGCTTGGGTAGAGTCGGCATCGCGCCCCTAGAGTTGGCGTTGAAGGCATTGAGGGCGTCGGCGAGATTACCGGGTACAACAAAGGCCGCCCAGCAAACATTCCTGTCCGCCATGGTACTTAGCGCTACACGTCAAACACAGGGAAGGGTGTGCTTACACGTTGACCAGCAGTTGGCCGTAGGAAGGTCGAGTGGAGATTGAGAAGCCTTTCCAGGCTTCGATACCAGTACTTAGCCTGAGGGACTGCGATAATTGCTGGAAGAAATATCGGTTCTTTCCGACACGGACACCCGTACGGCTAGCGAGTTGTTGAAGGAAGAGGTTCGTTGCGGAGGCATAGGGTTGTATATCAAAGTCGCGTTTGTCGAGACTGCCTTCTAGGTAGCTGTATAGTGGCTTCATCAGCCCGTAGCGAATGGGGAGTGGAGTCGGTAGACTTACCTTTTGCTGTCTTCTGGTTTAAGCTCGCGCTCAAACTTGATCGAGACGAGGTACGTATCGGCATTTGGCTTGGGCTTATCCTCGTCTTCATCATAGTACGTAATGTCCAAATCCAATGGTTGTGGGAGTTGTTTTGATGACACGAGTCGTTGGGTGTAGTCGTGTGCAATGTTTGTGATATAGGGTTTGATGGCACCCTCTTGTTCGAGGAGCTTGAACAGCCGTCTCTTCTTCGCGTTAGCTACGCCCGTCGCTGCAGAAGACTTGGAGCCGGAACCCTTGCCGCTGGACTGGGTGATAGTGACTGTATAGTCATAAATGGGGCCTTCATGCTTGACAGCAAAGAAGTTGGCACGGACTACGCTGGGCGCACCAGCCGAACCAAACCCCGGACGAAGAGGTCGATGTGGGCGGTGTGGGACACTATTGTACGACCGAATCAACGCGCCGAGCTTGTCGTTGGAGAGATGCGAAGGAACAGCGGCAGGAGCGCCCTCATTGAAGATCACAGAGCCGTCGCGATGGCCGCCGCCTACATTACCTCCGCCACCGCGCCCCCTGCTCCCCCCATAACCACGGCCGCCTCTGTCGCCGCCCCGAAAACCACCCCGAGGAGCAAAGCCGCCTCGAGATGGTCCCGAGGGAGCGGGGCTGGTGTTATGGGGGTGGGTACTGCCGCTCCCTCCTGGAGGGGGACCAGCACTACCACGGCCACGACCGGATCCTCGACCACGGTTGGAAGACATTGGGTTGATACTTTGCGGGTGGGTTGTTTGAAAAGATAATGATGGGATAGGTGGCTTGGAGTACGTGCTCTTTATGTGCGCGTAGAGGTTATACCCGATTGGCCGATTCGGGTTCTTAACATGTGCCAGGAGGGTCGACGTCATCTGCTTCCGAGCGAGTGGGAATATTAGTGGCTGAACGCCAGCTCTAGAACTTGCAAATTGATGTGTTTCAGCAGCCACCTCGGATGTGCGCAGCAGGAGTTGGCTTTCTTGAACGGCAGTTTTGGGGGCTGAAAGTTACAGTACAATAACCCTCGTGCGGCCGGTGGGGTCGCGGTTCCAAATCCAGATCGCGCAGACATTGATCGCTAGACTGAACCGCAGCTTAAACGCGGTCAATTGGATCCTCGTTTCTTCATGAGATGTAGGCGCGTGTTCGGGTTGACGCGCGTCCGTAGCATATCGAAGCCACTCAATGGAAGCTTTCATGCGATAATGTGCTCATGAGGCTGGTCCAAACTTAAAGGTCAAGGCGCAATCACATCGATGGCTGCGCAAATTCACTGTATTGAATGGAACTTGATGCTAGCAGTTTGACTTGTCCACAGTATGGAAACAATCAACTATGCACTCCACCTGAGTATTGATCAATATATTGATCGAGGAGCCCGACTAATCTGTTACTTGAGAAGAGGAGGATAAAAAGGCAGATGTATAATATGTAGATGTCTAACACGTATGCAAGTAAGGCGAGAAAACGTGGAATAACACGAGGGACAGCCGCAGTGGCCAAAGGTAAGATGTACCAATAAGCTGATTGGCATTTGATCAAACGTGCGGTGGTGAATATGATGGAAGAGTGAGCTTCAAGCTCATGCATTCCATGAAGATCCGTCATCAAGGCGCAGCCTGGATGCACAGCTCCATAATGCAGCCTTTCCATTAGAGAACGCGAAAGGAAGTACATACGGAATGGAATTGTTGGAAGGGGATCTCATGTTGGAGGTGAGACGAGGATCGAAGAAACTAAAAAGATCTGAATGTGGTCGTGAAAAGTTGGGATCCGCAGGCGGAGGAGACTATCAGAGAGAAGGCTAAAAAGGCCGAATCGCGAAGAACAAATGAGTCACGAGGCCTGAGTCAGGATATGAAGCAATATAGCTGTAACGGTTAGTGGCAGTGTTTATCGGATTCAAGGACGGAAGGGTAGAATGGGCAGGAAGCAGATGGAGTTTTGGTCGGCACAGAGCGCTGATATGAAGCGATGTCAAATGATCGCGCATTTGACTTGATCTCTAGTCTCCAAGGCGTTGATAGACACTCATTCATCGATGGTTCTCATTCAACGACTGCGTGTCCATGGTTTAGTGAAGGCGACCTGGACCACCACCGGGTGTTGCTGGCATGCGTTGAACAAGAACGACAGGGGTCATGCAGGAACTTGGACAGGGGAGCCTACGAACGCCTTGGTGTTGGCATCGATCGCAAATGGGATCCGGTGGCGGCGTTCATACTGCGAGTAACTGGCCATACTACCAACACGTAGAATCCAAAAACGATGTATGGGAAGCATACTCGTAAGGTAGACGACGTGGGGAAACCAGTTGATCACATGACCAAAGTGTTACTGTGGGAATTCAGGTAGTTGGCCAGACCAGGTAGTTAGCCATTTGCGATTTGTGAGCGGACGGAGGAACATATCATGGGTATTGGTGTATGTACTTCAAGGGTACCTATGTGCCCTTCTCCATGCCAATTTTTGACCACATTCATCCAAGGACATTTAACAACAGCCTGACACCAAGCTCGAAGGTGATGTCATCAATATTTCATAAGCATGCCATGGTGGCATTGTCAGTGTCCACACAGCTCATCTCCAGCCACCTGCTTGTTGAGGAAAAAGTGAATACTCAGATTCTATTCCCAAGCAAAGAATAGTAAGTAAAGAGTGTAAGTAAAGAGGCTAGCTCATAGTTGCTTATCTATTCCCAAGCAAAGAATCTTTAAAGCTGGGGAATAGGTGGCAAAAGCAGTATGGTATATATACTACTCGAAGGTAAATAAAGATAAATAATCTCTCTGGTGGAGAGAAGTGGGGGGTAAGAATGAAAGTATCAAAGTGGGAGTCCTGAGTGAAGAGTGTAGTGCACAGACTAAGAAGATGCGTAAGCTAGGTTGGCATATACACATAAGCCCGAGTCATGCGCAGTCAAGGTGGGAGTGGACAGAGTCATATGAAGTCATAGGTGATCTTCTGACTCAACACATGCTCATCTAGAACATGATCAAGTCATCAGATGCAATAAAGAACAAAGGGTATATCATATATGAAAGACGGGGATGGGTAGAGTGAGAATGGGCATAGTGGGTAAGGGTATAGGATACAGATGAACGGATGGATATAGAGTAAGAGGCTGGTGAAAAGCTGACTATGGGATGGCCCTGAAAACTGTGGGATGTGCATGCTCTTGAGATCTGTTCCTGAAGCACTAGAGGTGATATGCAACACACACACAACTCCAAAAACACCCAAATCAAGCTTAAGTTCATGGGGGCAGCTAGACTGGCATCTACTTGGCTTGATAAACTTCCTCTTGGTGATTCCCAGATGACGTTAAAAGCG
>KB722747.1:503308-584218 GCA_000349905.1 Volvariella volvacea V23 | reverse complement strand
CTAATAGAATTCAATCCTAACAAAAAAACCAAACTTGGACCTGCCAGGTGCCAGCCATAGCCTATTATCCTAAGTTTAGATAAGGTGCTTAAGTTACCCAGTAGTAATAGTAGTAAAGCCTACTTTTCTGAATAATATAGAATTATAGGTCTGAAACTATTACAGTAGAATAAAGCTATTCACTATTTCACATGTTAGAGAAATGTAAATATAGCTACTTCTAAATAATATTCTAACTGTAAGGACTAGCATGGATATCCATCAAATAAACAAAGAAATTGAAATTTTGTATCCATTTCTTGTATTTGTATATATACTCAACACGGTTTTGCAGAGGGTGTCAGGGCTTATAAGAGCCCTCAACATAAATGCCCAACATTCAGATGCCCATTAAGTGTCTACACACTATCAATAGGCACCAACTAAGCATCTACACCCACAACCAGATGTCCACCAAGCGTTTTCATTATTTCACTCCTCTTTTTCTTCTTCTTTTCCATTACACCCTCTTTACCATATCTTTGATACATAATACAAATTACCCCATCTTCTTCTTATACACCACCATTACCTACATACATCTGCTCATCCATACCCTACACTCTTATCTACAATACCCATTCCCACTTTACCCATCTCCATCTTCCTACATATGGTATATCCTTTGTTCTCTTATTACATCTGGTAATCCGATCATGTTCTAGATGGACATGTGTCAGGTCAGAAGATCACTTATGCTTCCAAATAACTCTGTCCATTGACTACACATGACATGGGCTTACACATACATGCTGACCCAGCTTACACATCCCCTGGTCTGTGCACTATACTCTTCACTCAAGACTCCTACTTTATTACCTTTATTCTTACTCCCTCACTTCTCTCCACTAGAGAGATTATATTCCTTTATTTATCTTTATTTATCTTCAAGTAGTATATATACCATACTGCTCTCACCACCTATTCCCCAGCTTTAAAGATTCTTCACTTGAGAATAGGTAAGCAACTATGAGCTAGCCTCTTCACTTACACCCTTTACTTACTATTCTTCACTTGGGAATAGAATCTGAGTATTCACTTTCTCCCTCACAGAGAGTCTTCTTTTATTGGTTCCATTCTGAAACTCCTTCTGTGATAGAGAGTCTGGTAATTTTACTAAATAATCCTAGATTTTAGGCAATGAATCTTTGACAATGTATTAAGGTCACAGTTGCCCTAACAATATGTGTCCATAATACTAATTAGGAATATGGTGTGAAATATAATGAAAAGTAAAAAAAAAGGTAATACACATAAGGTTTAGCATATACAATTATTAGCTTTTAGATTTTAATCTCCAATGTAAGAATTATTCTAATAAGGTAGTTTATGAATAATACTGAATATTTCCATATATATTCAAAATCATCCTCAAGATAGAATTTTAACCTATAGGATTCATTTTAAGGTTTATAAGGTCATTATTGTGTTTGACCTGGTTTCTTGAGGTCTATCTACTAGTATTTTTGCTTTTACATACTGAATAGGCTATTAGCCCTTCTTATCTCAGCAGCCTTGAAATATTAGTTCTTCTTGCAGCCTAACAACAGCAAGATAATCAGTATTTATAGTAGTTAGCTACTATGTACTAAATAATGTCAGTAATAACATAGGGCTCAGGTAACTAAAAGAACAATATTTACAAAACAGTTATGAGTCTATTTGTGCTGGCACTTGTAATGTTTACAACCACTCACAATTTTGCTTAAGACAAGACTTTAGTATTTTTGTCTGAATAAAGCCTGTCATACTATCCAGACATCTACTCTATTTGAGTTTTGTAACCTGGCCATGTTAACATGAAGTGTGGCCAATGCAAGCAGCCCATCATACTATGTAGAACCTGGAAATAACATGCTGAATGCTGGCACCCGAATACCAGATTTCCAAAAGTGATATAGATCACTTGCCTCAGCAGTGGAACAGGTGGTGATGGTTGATGCGCGGTCAATCCGGTTCCGGTAACGGACGGAACGGGAATTCACGTGTGCGGGGGATGGAATGCCGGATGGTGATAAAAAGCAGCGAGCGCGTAAGCAGCGGGTGTGGTGGGCGAATCTACCTGCCTGTCATCTGAGCCCAGTTGACCTCGCCGGACTTCTTCTCTATCTCCACTTTTTACCGATAAATTCCAGCTGGTCTCTCATTTATTGGCAGTAAGGATTCTGGAATTGTGCCCACTCCCTTCTGCCCATCTCCCCCATCCACTTTCCGGCTTTTGGTTATGCTCAGATTGTCAACTAGACTAACCTCAAGGCTTGTAGGTTCTCGTTTGATGACTCCTCATTCCCCTGGTTGATCATGGCGTAGAGACCCTTACCAGCGACCGCCCCTCCCATCCTAATGCCGAAGCATAGATCCTCGTCCTCTTCCGCCCCTCCCGACCCTCCTCCAGGATATTTGGTTGATCCTTCAGTAGGCCCAATGTTACGCTATCAGGCCTCCCTACCTCGTCTTCCCGTTCCTACCCTCGCCTCGACTGCAACCAAGTACTTGGAGACTGTGAAGCCACACCTTACTCCTACCGAATATGCGCGTACAGAATCGACGGTCAAAGATTTCGTGGCGTCTCCCCAGGCAGCCGAGCTGCAGCGGCGTCTGGAAGAAAGGGCTGCTAACCCCGAGGTGAAGAACTGGCTGGCGGATTGGTGGAACGATGTCGCGTACATGGGCTACCGTGATCCTGTTGTGGTGTTCGTGAGCTACTTCTACGTCCATGTCGACGACAAACTACGCCGTGAACCGGCTCAGAGAGCTGCCAGCCTCATAAAGGCGATGATGGCATTCCGGGATTTGACTGAGAGGTGAGTTCTGCAGGGGGTTGTGTTTCTGCCATATTTATCCCACCCCTACAGTCAAATCCTAGAACCTGAAAAGGTCAAGGGCGCACCCTTATGTATGACGTCCTACAAGTGGCTGTGAGTACTCGGCCGTCTCTTTACGCGATGTGACAAGGACACCAGCGAAATAGATTCCACTCCTCCCGTTACCCAGTGATACCCTCTGATACTGCTCGCAAGTTCGATGCCAAATCCCACAATCATATCGCCGTACTCCGCAAGAATAAATTCTTCATTATACCCCTCACGGATTCAAATGGCCAAGAATTGACTGCCGCAGAGCTCGAGGTGTATGTGCACTTTCCCAACTCATGAGTGCTGAGCCTCAGATCCCGTTTTCAGGCAATTTGAACGCGTTATCGCTCAGGCGGGCAGCACTCCAGCTACCGCCCTCGGTGCGTTGACCTCAGATAACCGCGACAAATGGACGCACGCGCGCCACGCCCTCCTCTCTGCCTCCCCAAGCGGACTTAACGCCGAAAATTTGGAAGCAATTGAAAGTGCTATGATTGTAGTCTGCTTGGATGATACTCGGCCTGTGACTCGAGAGGATATAAGCTGGAAATGTTGGGTTGGAGATGGTAAAAACAGGTTCTACGACAAACACCAGCGTGAGTCTTCATTTACTTGGACATTCATTCCTCTGCGTTGGAAGATGGCATTCTTACATGTATATGCAGTTGTTGTGTTTGACAATGGGCGCTCCGGTTTTTTGGGCGAGCATTCGTGCATGGACGGAACACCCACCCTGAGGATGAATGAATTCACGCTGGCTAGCATTGCAAACAACAAAGTGGATCTTGGACCTGCGCGTACCTTACAAACAGCGGTTAACCTACCTCCCCCGATTGAGCTTAAGTTTGACATAAACTCTGAGGTTGAAGGTCTGGTTAGTGAGGCCGAGAACCGCTTCAATGATCTCGTTGGACAACACGACTTGCACGTAAGTCGGTACCTCTATTGCTTGGATACTCGATATTCATTACGAGTCTCTACGATCCAGGTCCTTCATTATGAAGGTTACGGAAAGGAACTCATTAAGAAGTTCAAAGTTTCGCCCGATGCATGGGCTCAACTGGTCAAACAGCTGGCTTTCCATAAGATGTTCGGTAGACCCGGAGTCACCTACGAGAGTTGTCAAACACGTAAATACCAACTCGGACGGACGGAAGTCATAAGGAGTGCAAGCAGTGAATCAAAGGCATGGGCAGAAGCGATGTTGGATCCACAACAAAAGGTACATATGCAACAGGCCTTTCATTGTATTTCAGTTCTTTCTAAGCGTGCAGGGGTGCACGCTTTCGTCTCCCTTACTAGATAACTTATTTCCCGTTTACAGGATGCCACACACCTCGCATCTCTTTTCAGAGCGGCTGCCAAACGACACCTACAATACGCCGCCTGGGCTGCTGATGGCCAAGGAGTCGACCGCCACCTGTTTGGTTTGAAGAAGCTTCTCAAGGAAGGGGAGCCCCTTCCAGAGATATACAAAGATAAGGCATTCAGCTTCACTTCACACTGGGAACTGAGCACAAGTCAGCTCAGCAGCCCTTATGTTGATGGCTGGGGTTACGGCGAAGGTAAGCCCAGGAAGTTCTTCGCATTCAACATTCATCAATTTCTAACCTTGCAAATAGTTGTTCCTGATGGATACGGATTATCTTATGCTATTGGCGATGATTACATTCGCTGGACCATCACAAGTCTAAAACGTCAGACTGCGGAGTTGAAGCACTATTTGGCAGAAGCGGCAACCGAGACGCGACAGATGATGGAGCGGGCAGAAAAGGAAGCCAAAAATCTAAATCCAAAACTATGATCGCAGTGCTACGTGGCCGTTCAATAGCAAATTTAGGTTTTGTGATAGAAAATGAGCGATAGTAGTAGATGCTAAGTATTTTACAGTTTGTGATGTTTATTTTTAAATACTACCTTGGTTCAATCAGCAGATTCACGGTAATAATTACTTCCACCATTTAGGTGCACTTCAACACCAGACACATCGATTTCAATTCACCAGCGGAGTACGAAATTTTCTTTGTATTCCACCACGCCCCAACCCTTAAAACCACCCGCCTTGAAACGCTGCCCGCCATACAGTAGCACTTAGAACGCGAAAGGTTGTGGTGCGCATGTTGACCCTCGATTGAATTCACCGGTTAAATATGCATATGATCGCAGCGCTCCCTATTCTTGTCCTCAACAGATCCTTACAAACCCCGCTTCCCCGTGCTCCGAATAATGCTTAACAACTAAGGTAGTTTCCCAGTAATTTCGGGGCTATTTAATATGACTATGCATACTCCCTCGGGAAACGACACCGCACTGGACATGGGCCCGCATGGTGCGTGGTGTAGCAATCATACACAGAGTGAGAGCAAATATTCATTCTTATTAGTACCACTCACTTGATAAGTCGCATGCGCCAACTCTTGATTACGATCATTATCCCAGCGGCACAAGTTATTGAGGATACCGTTCAAGGACCTTTGTTTCTTGGCTACGACGTCATTTGAATCACGAGTGAACAAAGGCACAACCTGCAACACCCGACTCGCTTTTATGAACCAGGAAGTGATCAACTATCAAGCGAGCAGTGAGAATACACCGAGAGCAGGCAATCCGCAAACTGATGGTTAGAGCCATCATGCTTCCCCAGATATTGGTACTACCAACTGTCTAAGTCACTAAAAGCCCTTCCCGATCCCTTTCTGTCCTGAATGCGACACTACGGACGAGACGATCGATGCCAATCTTTGACTGAGTGCCTAGCGCAGTGTAAAAGGTGCTCGTGTTCCCGTTGATCTCGCAATGCACCTGATCTCAACCAGAACCCTGGCTCGGTACTAAATACTTTATTTGGCCTATTCCTGAAGCGCGTCATCACCTACTAAACAGGGACTTGTGATAAACCTGGAGCAAAAAACGTACCATACAAGCACCCCGTACAGTGCATGCAGGACTGTTGCCACAGAACCTCCACAGCGAAGAGGCTGCGGGACACGCTTTGGAGTCAGAAGGGCTTCCAGCTGTCCAAATTGGCCTTGTCGGGATCTATTGTGTCTCACCGTTTTCATTTCGTCCTCCAAGTGAACTTACCCAGTGAGCAGCAGTGCCAACTAATTCTTATCGTGACGACACTCCGTTCTAGATTGGAGAGGCATGAAGTGTCACATGTACGTGTCAAACGACGTGCGAGTTCCTTGGAGTCAATTGGCTGGTAACTGCCTTCCTTGAAACCTTACCGTCGCCGGAATCAAATCAAGGCAATTTTCATCAGCCGCATTGCCCCTGATGAAGAACGGAATCTTCTTGAAGGCTTTTGTTATTGTGACTTTATGAGCTAGCCCCGCCTAAGTTCCCTTTCTCATGCCTCCACAGGGCGGCAAACTGGCGTATGCTGGCTGCAAAATTGTTTCACCCTCCCGGCCATCCAGGAACGGGAATTTGTGCATCTTAACCATGCCACTCACGGGCTTCAGATGCTATTTGTAGCCCTTCACTTCCAAGAGAAGAAGCCATTCGATTTGTCAACTGAGCAAGGGCATTCGCTCCAATCGACAGCTCTTCAAACCCTCCCATGTGATGTCCAACGCAGGTATAGACTCGGAACAGGGATACGAGACCTTGTGTCGGATATAAGGGGAACGGAGTGATTTACAGTACGACAGAAGGGGTCAATCCACTAACCTACGGGTTATCTCTCGGGCTTGATATACGTTCGAGAGCTGTTCGCGGCAATTCCCTCTATGTAATTCAGGAACAAGACCAATACGATTGCTGGTTGGATAGTGCTAGAAAGTTGCATCACGACCCCAACAGCGCAGGAGCTCCGTAACTACTGACATTCAATCCAGATTCGCCTTTATCAGGTGAGTGCGACAATACGTGCTTCCAATTGTGCTTGAAGTATCGCCTTCCCGTCTTATCACTAGACAACGTAATTGGGAAATCCTTCAGCCCCTCACCATCCAGGTGACAGGTCTGCAGGGTCTCCTGGGCCACTTTGACCAGCCCACCTCCTGATTTATACGTGACGTGAGGTTAATTAAACCGTAGTGGACTCGGGATGTTTGCGGTCTTGTTGGTCCGCTCCACGAAACATGCCACTTGGGAACGACTGAATTTTCGTGATTGACGACGCTTTTACTGCACTCTGTTAACTTCTGCTAAGCTCACACACCCACGCCTCTTTTCAGCATGGTCAAATGACATACAGCCGAGGGCGAGTGGACAGGATATTTCCGTGGCCGGAGGCCGGCGAAAGCTGATGATATTCCTACCAATCGGAGCACACCTCCCGAATGTTTCGGTAATTGCTTTGTGATCTTTAAGTAAATCTGTCTTCGGACTCCACAGGTTGCGACGGATGGAATGGGGACCCTGGCCTGGCATCGATGCCACCCAGCTGAATTGTAGAAACGCCTGACCCCGGATTATTGCACTGCGCATCCTAGTGTGCCTAGGCTTCGTATGCTCTCCCAGTAGCAAACGAGTGTCGGTCCAGTTATTATCTGAGCTCACCACGATCGTTCAAACCCGTACATCCTCCACGCCGTAATCATTATGACGCTGTTCCCCGTGAGTCCCTGCACTATCGCCCGCTCTTTTTCCTACGATTGCTCACCTCAAAGTTGCAATCGATTTCTCACCGTACCTGAGCATTGTTGGTGACTCCCCAGTTGCTGGACACTTAATATATGCTAGTAGCCGAAAGCCAATCAATGTCCGAGGATCGCTCCCCGCCACTCGAAAAAGATGGGACATACATCGCGAGTTGAAGGCTTCCCATCCATGCAAGACTGTCATCATTCCGAACGGCACGCATGTGGAGGGTTAGAAGAGTAGTGTCAGTAGCTCATTCTGGGCATTGCATTAGGGTGCTCATCACCCACACACCATCAACAACATTCATCTCAAATTGTATAAACTGAATGAAGCTGCCAGCCCTGTATGACGAACCTGCAGGGCAAGTTCTGGCATGTCAGCATAAGATGGTGCCGAAAGGCTTTTTTTGATTGCGGATGGCAAAATGTCGCCATATAAGTCCCGAGGGGCATGAATTGCAAATTGGCTACGACTCCCTGACAGAATGCAGTAATTTGCTCCCTCGCTCCTTCCGGAGACCAACATGAGCCAACATGATGGAAGTTGCTGCACGTTCCACACACAGGATGCATGATGCTGTTCTGCTGTAAAGGAGATAGTGCATTCATCTGCCGTGTGGGTTTGTATTGTCGGTGGCAATGTCATGGGTAGCCCTTGAATTCCTTGCGTCTCGGGGACCAGGATCAAGGAACATGGTTGATATTGTGATTTTCCTTGCATTTTATCCTTATTTGCGTGTTGTTGAAAGTAGAACACCGGGCGAGGCATGGGCAATTGATCTGTATACTTCCTTCTTCCGGTGTCACGGGTTCCGTTGGCTTTACCTTTAAACTCGACCAAGGTACATCCCAAAACTCTCCCAAGGCCCATTCCCTCCGTTTGTACCTCCTGGCCCTCTGTGCTCTGCCACCGGACGGCACCACTCGCGCTCAGGTTCAACTACCTCGCCGCTTTCCCACTGCCTGTGCAATACCGTCCACCCTCAATATTACCCCCACACTGCTGCCCAATCACGACATTGCTCGCCCTGGAAGATCAGAATACTAATCGTTTATCTACACACATTTGGTGTCCGCGATCGATATGCTTGGTAACTCACCGCAGTCGAGGGAGCGGCAGGAGGAAGGCGGTAAGGATGCACGCCCATCCAAGAGGCAGCGCGCAAACCCAACACCTAATGCACCAAGCCCCATAACGGAGACTATGCATGATACGCCGCAGAACCAACAATACCAGTACCCACCACCTCAGAGACACCCCCAGCAACACTATCGCGACTCCGGTCACATCGGAGGAGGTGAAAACCCCTTTCCCTCCCGCGAGCCGTTAGTTCCGTCATTGAAAAGTGCCCAATGGGATCAACAATCGACATTGCCGAAGCTCTTACCTCTACCAAGCCACGGAAGCGCACCATCGGCGCCCTCGGCGAGTCCAACAAACCCAATAACTAAGCCACTGGGAGAGAAAGAAAAGGGAAGAAAGCTTTCTTGTCGGGAATGTCGGAGGTAAGCTTGCATGCCACCCTTATAGGTGTTGAATGGCAGTACATGTGTATATCAACGAATTAACAGGCTCAAGTTAAAGGTAATGAATTCTCTTTCCAAGTGCTGGGAGCAATGCTGAGGGTTTCGCCTTTGATTCAGTGTGACCGCAACTTCCCCTGTCAGGTGCGTTATTACCCGCCCTCGTCTACAGGTCAGGTTCAGGTTCAAATGTCCTGATCCTTGCTCTGCTGCTGCAGTCTTGCGTCAAGAGGGGCTGTGGTAGTCTATGTCCGGAGGGTGAGTTGTTTTGATACCGGGGTTGACGCTCTGTACCTCTCATACATATGTGCAAGGTGCCCTCACTTCTGGACGAGGAAGCAGGTGCGCCACCCTTCACTTAAATGGCGAGCGTCGGTTGAAGCATTATCAACAGGTTTATTCTTGCAAATACTGAGCAGTTGCACGACAAAATCCTTCAGCTGAGCGACCGCGTTCGGCAACTTGAAGACGCTCTCGAGGTGCTACAATCATCTTGCTCGAATCAACCGCATCCTTTACTCGCACCAGAACTGCTCCGGATTAAAACCTCGCAAGACCTTTATGGAGCATCACCGCAGCCAATGGCACCGGACCGTCCACTGGGTCCGAAAGATGAGCCGCTGCGGGAGTCTGTTGCTACTTTATCCATAAGTCAAACACCTGAACACTGTTACGTCACGAAGTCAGAGGTACGTTTAATTATGGAGATACGATGACACATTTCCATGCTGACTAGACTTCGAATTTGTCCAATTCGTCACCATACTTTTCAATTTCCTACTCCTTCCGCCTGACTTGTGGATGACTCATCCTCCTGTTACATAGGGTCAAGAATCCACAGTGAGCATTATAAAAATATTCCCTAAATGTCGTAGGCATTGTATTGACCTTTTCGAGCAGGCTTCTGATCCCGATCTCCAACGGAACAGAGAGCCAACTCCACCTCGAGTGCCTCCTGACATTCTGCAGCTCAGTGCGACATTTCCCTTTCCCTGGGTCGTCGATTTAAAAATCAGGCAGCGGATAAGAGACGCTTTGCCACCACGGAAGGAGGCACATCAAATCTGCCAGGAGGCGCGGAGGAACGCTCTTTGGCAGTGAGTGTCGTCGTCATTATACATCATTATTTAGCATCAATTACTCCACTATTGTTCTTTCCCTTTCACTGTACTGATGAACGACTTTTAGGTATAATTTCGACCCCTCAGAAACCTTTATTGAGAATTTACTACATCATTGCTATACTGTGCCGATCGAGGAGCTCAGCCCGAGACGCTTAGCACTGCTCCTCATGGTTCTATCAATAGGTTCCCTCGTGGATCTGAATCAACCCCTCGGGTCGGTTAATGGAGAGGCATATCACCACCTTGCACGTGCGGCTGTCTGTGAGATTCCTCTCATGGAGGAACCTGACTTCGATGTGCTGCACGCACTTGTAAGTCTGCACATGTCAGGTCATTCACTCAGTATTCTAACAATCTCGTCAATGAAGTTTTTCATGGTCTGGTATCATCTCATATTTTCTGACAATAAAAAGGCTATTGGGTATGCATGGAATCTGGTTGGCTTCGTTGCAAAGCTTGCACAGGGTGTAAGTTGGATTGAACCTAATTCCTATGGATTTCATGACCTGATTCTTCAATCTTCCTTCAGCTCGGTCTACGTATGCTGTTTATATTCCTATCACCTGGGAGTTTGCTGACTAAATGTGATTATTCCCTGTAACGAATTGCTCAGATCGAGATAATTCTCGCTTAAAGATGATTCCCGAAGAATATGAGAAGAGAAAGGCGATGCTTTGGGAGCTTCTAAACTTGGATTGCCGAATGGTAGGTTGGTACATTAATATCCGAAAATTTATCCTTAACAACCACTTTTGCATAGAGTCTATCTTTAGGCAGACCCCCTTCGATATGTTTGACACATGTTGATATTAAGCCGCCCGATTATACGAGTGCCGGCCTTTATGTGCCAAAGGAGGAAGCCATTTGTACGTCAACATTTTCTTTCACTGCCATGGCCTTGACCTGGGATATGAGTCATTCCCTGGTTCAAGTGCAGGCGTAATTTCAGGACTGAATGGTCGACTATAGACCATGAGTGGAAAAACTCTTTTTTCATTCATTGCCTAAGCCCAATATTGGAAGCCATTGTCACCGTGCATCCTCCGGACTATGAACGTATTATCGAACTTGATAAGACCGTTCGAGACTATGAAACTCCTAGGATTCTTGAAGGACCTACAGCTGACGGAGTGAGCCCCCGGTTTCTTGTTATGCAGCGGGGTCTTGTAGCGATGAGTCGAGCAATTGGTTAGGCTATTTCCTACCCTCATACACTAAACACTGACGAGAAACATTGAAGCGCTTCTGCAATTGCATAGGCGTCACTTCACAGAAGCAATGAACGGGCCGGAACCGTTTACTTTACACCACCAGCACGCACCTTCAGTACTCGCGACTTACCTTGGGACGTCTTCACTAATCGGTGCTGTTGAAGAGCTGTATGAACAAGAACAGCAGTTAAGCGTCAGATTTTTACACTTCTGGTTTAATGCATTCTCTGCTGCAGTAAGTCAGGCTACCCACCATTCCGAGGTAGGTTGATTGCGGACTATATTCAGGTAACCCTTGCCCTGTTCATTTCCCGTGCGCCTTCGACATCGTTGGCACCCCATGCGTTGAAAGACTTAGAACGCGTCTGCCGGCTCTTCCGCCGTGCTGCAGCAATTCTTCCGTTCAGCAGCAAGTCTTTAGTAAGTCGAACACCACTCACAATGTCTGTGAAGTAACCCAATTCTCTTCCCCCCTCTGTCCGGTTGACTCGACGTCTCCTTACTCCCTTTGTCCGTGGACATGCAGCCTGTAATGGAGAAACTAGCCGATAAAGCGCGCCGATCGTGTGTGCAATGGCACTCTCCACAAAGCATGGAACACAGTGCAACCCCCGTTATATCATCAGTAACCACAGGCTTGCCAGATGGCGCACATTCCTCGCAGCTGCCATCAGCATTCACAAGCGTCCACCCACACCTTGCTAACTACGCGGAGCAGGTAAGATTTACCACCCCGCCCCAGGTACAGAAACTACTTCCTGTACCAGCTTCTCGACTGAATTTGGTCTAGCAACAGGACCAGCCAAACTTCACAGCGGCTTCAGAAACATGGCTCCCAGAGATATACGAATTCAATTGCGCTGGAGTCGGAATTGAGGAACGATATGTCTCTCAAGCATCCCCTTTTACCCCATCTTCCCCACGGGTTGCAGAGAACGCTAATTTCAACTTTGATCACGGTGCGCTAAACGTAGATTTGACGGAAACGAGTTATATGGCTTGGTTTTGAGTGGAATGCTTTGCTTGTCTGTAGTATATGTCCCATGCTTTGTCACCAGCTGTTGTGATCATCTATACCATTCGTAATATATGTTGTATACAACCGAGTCCGGTTGACCAGGGCCCGATAATTGCTTATGTAATCGTAGTGGAGAGTGTTCTGAACTGTTACACTGTTTCGATCACACTCATCGTTTCGTCTAGCGTCTGCTTAATGGCCCGAATACGAGAAGTATGGTCGACGAACCTAGAAGCCGAGATACGCAATATCCGTGAAGTCATTGACAAATATCCCTACATTGCAATGGTCATTCCTTCACACCGTGCCAGCCAGGTCGTCCGTTGCTGAATCTATTTCTCTCCTTTCCTCATCAAATCTAGGACACCGAATTCCCTGGCGTAGTTGCGAGGCCTATAGGTACATTCAAGGCGTCCTCAGATTATCACTACCAAACGATGCGTTGCAATGTGGATTTACTCAAGATTATACAAGTCGGGATCACCCTTGCCGACGATAACGGGAGTTATCCACAAGAGGGTTCGACATGGCAATTCAATTTTCGATTTAGTGTGAAGTGTGTGTTCCCCCGACTTTGTATCTCGAATGGGCAAAGTGACGATACCCTTCCCAAACCTTAGCGACGACATGTACTCCCCAGAGTCTATCGAATACCTACAAAAATCGGGGATTGACTTCCAGAAGCACGAGGAGTATGGCATAGCACCCAATGACTTTGCGGAGCTCATGATAACGTCGGGAATGGTATTGGCGCCCGAGACCAAGTGGATCTCCTTTCATAGGTGAGTGGATAGATGCTAGGCTCCGTGAGTTTCTTCATGTGCTTTGTCAGTGGTTACGACTTTGGCTACTTCCTGAAGCTGCTGACGGCAGAGTCCCTGCCCACAACAGAGGATGAATTTTTCGACTTGCTCAAAATTTGGTTCCCCACGGTCTACGACATCAAGTTTTTGATGCGCGCATCTAAGAACCTCAAAGGGGGACTCCAAGAAGTTGCTGACGATTTGGGGGTATGTATCCAATTACTCTATATTGGGATCTTGCTTCATTCTCTTATAGGTCATGCGCATTGGGCCTTCACATCAAGCAGGCTCGGATTCCCTCCTCACCGCTTCAACATTTTTCAAGATCAGGGAGTTGTATTTCAACGACCGCATCGACGACGCTGAGTATTCTGGGAAATTGTATGGTCTAGGGCAGACTTTCGTCCCTACCAACGGTCTTGATCCAAGTCGCGGTGGAGCCACACTTGCAGAACGAGATGACAGAGGACCACCCAGGGAGCTTCATAATCAGACACCAGGTACGAATAGCGCTTCTCAGAGTCAAGGTATACCGCTTGGGTTGGGTTCCATACCGGGCAGTATGCCAACGCCACTACCCTACCCTCCTTTAGCCAATGGGCACTACCTCAGAAATCCCTTAGTCACGGGAACCCGTTAGAATTTTTCTCTGTTGATTTCGCACATGTTGTCATCACGCCTCGGACCTGCACTGTGTAACTTGTTTATTGCAATGTATAAATCCGCTGTATAGCCCTCCATCAATCCCACGATTGTACAAGTATTCGGCGCACTTCAGAGGTGGTATGCTCCTTCTCACACACTACATTATGTCAGTGCGCTCGCTTCTGTGTCGTTTCCATATTACGAGACATTTATACACGCGCAGTGTCCTTCGAAACCGTCCCAAGTGGTGGGTATAGAGGTGGTGATCGGTTCGGCATTTTCCAGAGATCCGCTTCCAGAAAGTATAAGTTCATCTACTTCAGATTGGTGTCTAAATCAACCAAGCCCTGTTGCGGCGACCCTCGTGAGTTTGCCAGCAACACCGAAACAGGGTGCACCCTTTTCTTATGTGAGGACGGCTACAGTTCGGTAGTCCTTTATCTAGCGCCGCACCTCGCAACAACTACGCGCTCTTTCTATTCTCAATCTCGCAAGCCAATCTTTAGGAAAATAAGATGACGCGCTGAACATCACGAGTTGCGCAAACAATCAGATAACCTTCACAGATATACGGCAACATTGATATCAGAAAGCGTAATGGACCCTGAGCTCCTATTAAGTTCTAATCAACCTCGCACGTCATCTTTGGGCTATCCCATTCTCGTGTCGCCTGTGATGTATGCCGTCGCCCAATTAATTGCTTGTCGCCTTGTGCAGTCATCCATCGCAAGAGTTCGATACCGTGACCCGAACAGCTCCTAAGTTGGTGCAACGCGGGCGACACAGACACTCGCACTCGAGATGGATCTGCAAGCAAGGTGATTTACAAATCCTCTGAGCGGCATCAGGCACGGCGACAAGCAACCCCACTGTCAACAAGGGCTGATCCTCCATGGGCATGCCTACGACCTCCGGCAGTCAAGTAATATCCGAGGACCATGAAGAGTAAAAGCTTACCCACCCTGTCGTGAAAGTCATGGCGTTCGAATACCTTGTTCAACTCAAGGGATGAAATATACGTGGATTGGCGTAATATCCTGGTCTAGACTACCAAGAAGCAGGGTATGAGAGTGACGACGCTCCGAGGAATTTAACAGCTTGCAGTGCAGCTTGCGTGGAGGTGGGGGGTTAGAATTGCTCTCACTGGACTATGGTAGCTAGTCGCTCCAATATATGTCTCTGAAGAAATAAAAATCTACTAAAATATGTGTCCACATTTTCCAATGCAGGAAGCTACCCCATTTCGCCCATGTGCGTCTTGCTATTTTTCCGTGAATCGAAGGTCTTTGCCTCATTGCTCACTGCGTGTAAGGAATCCGTTCATCGATAGGAACATCAAACCTTTGGTTTGCAGGCTTCGCCGGTGTTCGGCGTCATCAATTCACAGGAATGACACTATCAGAATATTAAGTTTCCCGGTCAAGCACTCACCGGGATGTGCATCACATTTATGGCTGCCGTTCCAAGAAGTAGGTAGTGATCACATCAAGCTTTCCTACTGAAGGCATGCACGTCGATATCAGGGTTCATGAGCCCTCGAGGGTATGCATGCTCGTTTGATGGACAAGCACCATTACCTTCCTATATGCGAATTTAGGACTGACTACTATGGTCTAGCTCTTAACAATTTTCCGTGGCCGCAATATTTCCAGGAAAGGGTACTGGGCCATATTTCTGGCTCCTGTTTTTGGGGCGATATTGACCTTGTCCACCGTAAAGCCATTGCTTGTTATTTCATCACCCTTAGTTATCATCACACCTCGTTTGGGAGTAATTAGGGGTGTGCAAACCTGACAGGCGGTCATGGTTGCTGAAGAGGCTTGCAAAACTACGAAGACAAATTTATCCCTAGAGCAGCAATAAAATAGCTGGGACTGAAAGAAATGAGATTCCGACAGTTGGCAACCAACTGTGAGATCCCGCTCTTGCGTAACATCTCGCTCGGCCTCTCACCAAACGTCCCAAATTTTCCAACCGCTGCTTCCACCTCCATGGGGGAAATTTGTGTTACTCTGTGAAGATTTATCACGCAGTCCGGATGGATACTAGCCCCAACACTACTCAAATACAGACGCCAGGGCCTATAGTTAAATCTCGCGACTCGACGAGAAGGCATCACAATTACTTCCTGCACCTCAGCGACACCGCCAGGACGGCAAATCCAGTAAGCGTGGGCACGATGAGCAGACGGGAGGCCAGTTACGCCATCTCCACCTGTCTAATGTGAGCAAAAAAAAAAAAAAGATATGTTAACTTTGTGCTCACATAATTACTAGGAAATATACCCCTCCTTCCCGACGAATTGATTCCTAGAATACGTGTACTTAGCTTTTTCTGCTGACACCGATTTTGGAACCTACCCTCCCACCACCCGTCCCCATAGTTTTGTCCTCCATGTGGCCCGCTCGTGAGCTGAATCAGTTCTCCTTCTTTCAGACTCAGTTCGTCCGCGCCTTGCGATTGGTACGGATATATGGCGCGAACTGCAATACAGTTCAGTACTGATCATCATTCGTATGAGTCAGTTCAGGCCGTTTGCATACCATGCTGTCCTTCAGTATCCCCGGATGACGGAGTATTCTCAGACCCAAGATAAGATGCGGGAACCAAACCATGTTTTCCAATGGAATTCATCACCTTGACCCAACCAGAACCATCATCGGGCTCAATCACCCTCACCGTATCACCGTCTGACTGTGGTGAGATGGCGTTGATGAGCACTCGTAAAGACCTACCTGCTATACTCAGCTCAAATTCCGAAGTCGCCGTGTAATCGAAGAGAACGCGAGAACTGGGATATTCCGGCTCCAATGAATCGTCCGTAGCGACGGATCGGGTGAAGGAAGAGGGCGTAGGGGTTTGTTGAGAGCGACCTAGTGCCACAGTGAGCTAAGTTGTGCCATAATTCTTCCTCTTCCACCCTACCTGCCTCAGGCTGCGAAAGCTGCTCATTCTTAGGAAACGCAGACGTGTTGTGACGGCCACCACCAGCACCCCCAGGGTGCTGACAATCCGCAGGAACCTTACATCGCGCAAAATGAGGAGCTTGCAATGCGGACAAATATTACCCACCTTCAGTTCGCACTTCAAATGAACTGCCAACCCACAAGTCTTACAAGTCTTTCCTTGCTTGCTCAATCCCCATATCGATGACTATGAAGTAACATATTTGCTCTGAGCGGTGCTGAGCATCGGAGATTGGCGTACCTTACAATAGCCACACGTAGCGGGAATAGAAAACGAGGTGCTCTTAAAGGCATGAGGGTATTGTCCGCCCACATCGCCTATGATTTGTGAGCAAAATGACGCTGCCCCGCTGTCAAGAGGATGGCCTACCTCCCACGGCAGCAACAATCGTGTCTATTTCCGCTTGCAAGACGCACTCGGAGCTCGTAAATAGGGTTAGTTGATGCAATGCATCCAAGTATTTCTAGAATTCTGATGAGAGAGTCCTCTGCACTCCGTGTGTTGTCCTCACATCATTAATGTCATCAATATTGCCGACAGTGTGGTCAAGATTGTAGGTCTGGATTTGTTTCTCAAAATGCTCAGCTTCCCCACCTGATCGTGAGTCAGTAAATTTTCAAATTCATTTTGGTAAGCGTCCATACGCTTTGTCTTCATCAAGGGTCCTAGTTCCTGCATCTTAGATTTACATTTCGCCAGCTTGTTTTGGAGGAAAATCTTGGGAGTCGGCTCGATACTCATATCTCCCTGTATCAGCTGGGAGTTAGAAGTGGATTATCGGATAAACGCAATCATACCGTGTCGTAATGCGTCGAACAAGGCTCAAATTTCCAGTCGGAAGGGGCAGTGAACGCCCGAATATTATAATCTATGAAAAGATCCTGGTCCTGTGCCGGGTTAACCTGCTGGAATATATTCTGCACCTGTTCTATACGTGATTTAAGTTGATTGAGGTGTTTGGCCTGCAGGTTTTGTGAATGGACAATGATCCTGACGAATCTGCCCACGAGCCTGGTTTGTAAGTCCTCTGTCAAGCATTAGTACACTGGAACCTCTTTTCACAAGGTTTTGCCTACGAAATTGCTGTTACTCAAAAAGTTAGCGCTCCGAATGAGCCACGGAACAAAAGGAGTAACATACATTTTCTAATTCCGGCAAATCCTGACTGTAAAATTTTGCCTTGGTTCGATTAGCGACTGCGGTCGAAATGAGATAGACACTGATGTGATTCAGGTTGGATACAAATCAGAAAAAAAAACACGGAAGCACTTCTTGCTCGTCAACATGTCATTTCGTTGCTGTTCTGCTTGTTTTGCAGCGCGTTCCACATGCTTGTCATCTTGTGCGCGACCCTGACAGACCAACCTGATAAACATCCTAGCAAACTAGAAGCCAAGATGGTGCCCACCTGCTTTTGGCGGTGCACTTCAATTTCTGAGCACTCTTCGTCATACTAAGCTTTCGGGTTAACTCGTGTCATTCGCCACTTCTAATGCCTCACCTTGGCCTTGTGCTACAGACGTGAGGAACAATCTGTCAATGATCACACCACAAAATCTATAGACTAGCCTTTGTTCGGTCCGCATAGACACGATCTCTATCTCCAACGAGCTTCTGGAAGAATTGGATTTCCTGTACCAGGCATATCAGTATCAGCAAACATCGGCCACGATAGCTGATGCCGACCTTCTTCTTTGCCTCGTTACTTCTCAGTTCGAGCAGCCGTAAGACCTCAACTATTTGAGATGTGACTGCGTCAGCGAGGTCAACATGGTCCTGAGCTGTGCCGATCAGGGAATCGATAAGGCCTCCATATGCAACATTCAACGTGCTGTGGCGACCACTAAGTTGCTTGAACCCCGAGACCTGGTTGATGACACTGACTTTTTCCGCAAGGTGCTGGAATCCCAGGCCTTTGTGGGGTCATCACCAAGAACAAGAGCAACTTCGAGTTTGCTCTTCCTTTCCACGGCCTTTCTTGTCAATGCTTGTAATTTGGTCGCATATTCA
Source organism: Volvariella volvacea V23 (assembly GCA_000349905.1). Lineage (NCBI taxonomy): Eukaryota > Fungi > Basidiomycota > Agaricomycetes > Agaricales > Pluteaceae > Volvariella > Volvariella volvacea. The sequence goes on along the minus strand of KB722747.1, from coordinate 565,430 downwards.
CGCTCCAGAGCAGCGCGTTCCCGATATAGCTCGCGTACCTAAGCTATTGGTTAGCAAATGGTCTTCTCTACACCTCCCATTGCGCACATCACTTATCAAATTGACATGTGTATCAAACAGCGTTGCGATTCGGTCTACTTGGTCCTTCCAAGGATGAGGAACGTGATTTCTTCCTGTAGAGTATACTTACTGGCAAGGACCTCCCATAGTTGCGATCCTCGTGCACCATGTGTCTATCTCAAAGGTTGCGTCAATGTTTATTGCGTGCTCCTATGGCCTGACTACCTTACCAAGAATCAGTAAGCAGATTGAGAGCCTGAGGGTCGCGGATGGCGATGCCGCGACCTTGTTTGAGCGGAGTTTAGATGCCCGCACAGCATCAACCCGGCTAAGTACCGATCAATCGTTCCGTGTGGTGTGGCTACCAACTCCCAACTCCAAAGAGGCCGTCCTCCGTCTGGCAATACGGCAGCGGGGTGTTCTACCAAGTCACCTACTCTTTGCTAAAGTATTTGTGATTGACGCCATTTATCAAACTGTCCCTTTGCCACCCGGTAGTAATCTGTTTTCTTTCAGCCTCGAGGCTGTTGACAACTGGTATGCAGCATGCCATTGTTCCTTTGTTTTGACCTATCCACTGTCTTGGCAACTATGCACATACTCCCCGCGCACTACCTAATTATAATTGGTTGCGGATTTATATATGACATCCGTGACATTCAGCCTCCAATTAATAGCGTGAGTGGTCGAGGTATTCTACTCAAATGACTTACAATACACCTAACATATATTATCATACTCTCAGAGAATTGTTCTACTGGGGTGGCCATGGCCATTCAGTACGAAAAACGGGCCCTTTCGATTCAAACAGAGAATTCGAGCCGTCTTCTGTTAAATGTCCGGCATTCCGTGAAGTAGGGTTCACGGCATGGCTGTCCACTCGCATTCTGCAATTTTTTCATTGTCATTTCGGGGTTGACACCCCGCATTCATCCCGTTTTTACAGCGAAAACGCGGACGCCTGCCATCTCAGGGCGTACGCAATTCATGCATATATGAAGGCGACTGCTCCTCACGGAGGCAAAGCAACACCCCCTTTTTTGCATTTCGAGAACCGTCTTACGGAACGTTATGCTCGCCGTTATTCGCATTGTGCTCTTCTTTCTCTTCCTCTTCGCAACTGCAGTAAGCTTGTCACTCGCCTCGCCCATCAACAGTACCACCACTACAGAAAGCCGTCAAAATATCGAGAAACGAATTGTCAATAGCGGACAGGTATGTGACAAAGTATTCTGATCGGAGTGGCGTGTGTCTGATGAGACTCGCTACACACCAGGCGACGTGGTTCTATCCAGGTATTTAATAGGCCTCTTGAAAAAATCAATCCACTTAATACTAAGTTGGCAGGCCTAGGAAATTGTGGTCAAACTGATACAGCAGACAGGCCCATTGTAGCCATTGCAAAATCTCGTTACGACAGAAATGGAGGCGGTAACTGCGATCAGGTATGTATCGTGCCGCCTGTCCTGTGCGCAATTTTAACATTGACACTACCTAGTGGATTGAGATTACCAACGCTAGAACCGGAAAGAAAGTTTATGGTCTCATACGGGATAGCTGCCCATCCTGTGCGGACGGTGACCTAGGTCATTTACTTATTAAGATCTTTGTCCAACCACTAACGCGTTTCTGTCGAATATTTCACCAGACCTCTCCCCATCACTGTTCACAGAACTGGATGGTAGTCTCGATCGAGGACGTATTGGTATCACGTGGCACTTCATGAATAGGGCATGGCATCCGCGATCCCTTGGTTCTGAAAGCGAGCATGAACTACGTGCGGATGGACAGGGAGAGATCTAGGCTCATGGACTGGGCGAAATTCCACGTTCTAATGGCGCAGTAGGGTAGCGCACACAGCTGGATGCTAGCATCTTTCCCCAACACAACACGTTCCAATATAGAGCACATTTTGGGGACAGGCAATCCCCGTGGCCTCAGGTCTCTTTGTTGGGAGCTGGTGGGTCCTCCCATTCCTTGTAACCGGTTGCTTTTATTAGATATACCTTACATACCTCCTTTGGCCTCAATTTGACGCGCGGGCGCATTCTCTGATAATGTAGAACACATGTATACCAGACGTTGTGTATTCGATTGAATATTAATGCAACATGTGGTATTAGCCTAGCTGTTTCGTATACATATCAATCACGATGTGCACAAAGTCCCGATGGCGCAAATAAGGATAGACAAAGCGCGCGACGCGTAAACACGGTGTGACAGACGGTAAGCGTTGGCGTGACAAACCCATTGATCACAATTCCCGTGTCTGTTGACGAACCAGCTTGAAGGGGCGGGGCGGCCTCATAGTATTCTCTTTTCTTCTGCTATTTTCCTGCTATTTTCCTCTTTTTTCTTTGCCGTGCAACTATGACGGACGATGTTTTCTTGGGGAAAAATTCAATCCCCACCTTGAACCTACCCACGCCCCCGAGTACAGCTCATCGTGACAAGGAGAACCGCGCTGTGATTCCTGGTGGCTCTCGTGTTGCCTGGTCCCTTCACAATAAATACCACAGTCTCGCCGCGCCCCTTAAGCCGAGGTCGCTCAACAACCTTACCAACTCGACGCCGTCGCGGTCTATTCTCAAGCAGCCCACTGTTGCGTTGCTACCAGTCCCAGAAACAAAAGAACGCGAGATTACGCCAGAGCCCTCTGACCCCTTGATCAACCTTACATACCTCGAGTATCCTGTCTCCAAGATTGTCGCCCTGGATGCTTCGTTGCGGGACTTGATTGAGGGATACAACATCCTCGCCGCACGCCTTCGTTCCTCTGTCACAAGCTCAACCGATGCAGACTCGTCATGGCCACTATTTCAGCCAATGAGGAAGAACAAGGAGTCGTTCGTAAAAGCGCTTGCTCGCGATTTGGGACGCGCGTTGCAGGATCCTAGCCACCTCCAAACTTCACCATTGCTAGAGCCAGAGGAAGATGTTGTGTGCGTGGACCTGCCAGAAGGCTCGTTGCCTTCTCCCAAAAGCACGCCAAAGAAGAAGAAAAGAGGAATGACCGCGGAGCAGGTCAAATACGCCAGGGATTTATGCACCATCAGCCATTCTGTCATCAAGCTTCTGGCCATTCTCTTCACTACTCCTGCTATCCATAGGATATTTACAGGTACTCATTCACCCTATGTCATCTTTGGGATTTGCGACTGAAGGACACGGGCTGCATACTCACCTTGTAGATAATCAGCTACGGATAATACTCGAACAGGCTTTAGAAATACCACTTGCGGAAGAACTGCCCACGCCAAATGCACGCAAAACGAATGCCCTCGTCATATGGCTTATCCAGGTCCAAAGACTTCCTGCAGAGGTGTTAATGCCACTAAGGGAAAAAATTGCTATGGCATTGCAAAGGGGAATGGACGGTCAGCTAGGCAAGGAAGGGAAAAAGGGATCCGCGAGCGATGGACTGAAGGTGAAGTATGAACTATTCCGTGCTATACCCCTGTGACTCACTCTAGCGCTGATAATAGGCAATTCATGACTTGTGCCTCTTTCAACCACGCACATTTGCCCCTTCTTTTGTAGATCTTCTTCCCTCAATTCTTTCCAACCTTTTGGCTCCTACGCTCGCCTTACGGACTCAGAGCTGCCACGCCCTTGGGGGATTAGTGCTCGGCATAACATCGATACCTCAGTCTCATCTGCATACTCGCGCATCACGCGCCGTAGCCCATTTTCTCCTGTCTGTCGAATCGTCTCCCAAGCGACAAGCAACCACACCACTATCATCACCAACAAAACTCACAACGGAATCGGTGATCGTCCGCACATTGAGAACGACACTTAACGCGCATGAGCCAGAACAAGCAGCACAGGGGCCTGTTTGGGCATTAAGCATCCTCGGCAGTTTTGTCGTCCTTTTGAGTTCCACACTTTGTAACAATGCCAAGCTGTCGCGCGTAATTTATTCGCTCCTCTCCCTGGCAATGCGGCATAAGAAGTCTTCTGTGAGGGCACTGGCTTGTATAGTGTGGAGGTGCATGGCATGGGTTTACCTCCAGCCTCCGTTGCCTCCCCACCCGGACGGAGAGTCAGAGGTGGAGTCGGATCAGGACACAGGATCTGGGAAGGAACAGGAGACTTCCCCAAGGGAATACTACTGGAAGGTGCTCAAGTCTGTTGTCGAGTTACAAGCAGGTGTGGCCACCATTGCTGCCTTGCTAGGTGACGAGGAGGGTGGAGACGATGCTATACAGCGTTCATTATACCTATTGAAGGTGATGATGAGCAAAGGAGGGCGTACTTGCTCGGATGCGATGGAAACAATGCGTCAGCTTGTCGGTCTTGGATCTCCCAGCTTGACAACATGGAATTGCAATCATCTCCTCTCAAAGTCGCTATTTTCGTCAAATCCAGGGTTGCTAACAGTCGAGTTCAAGTCCCTGGCCTCGGTTGTGCAGCCGATGTTTGACGAAACACCCGGCATCGAGGATGTGCGCCCATTGACAAGAGAGGAGCTCGCTAAGGATTGGGTATTCGAGGGATTGCTGGGAATATGGCGAGATGCTTTAAGCTGTTTGGAGATGTTCGACGAGAATGAAGTTCCTGTACGTGTTCTCCCTTGTACTTCAGTTGCCGATGTATTAATTCCGCAACAGTCTGAGGTCGTCGCGGTCTGGGATGGGTTACTGAAGGCAAACGTGAGCATGCTACAAGGTAAGGCCAACCCCTAACCACAATTTAGGTGTACAAGAGCAGAAGCTGATTTGTGCAATCAGAGTCCGGTGATAATTCTGGCATATCCGAATTTGCGATCAAAGCAGTCGATGTCTTAATCGAGATCCTACAAGATGGCAACTTCGTGGTGACGCCCCGTAGCACACCCCCAAATACAAATGCAGTCGATGCCATTCTCGATGCCCCCGACCGACCACAACTAGTTGCATCGGGAGAGCTCACCAATGGGTTGCTGAAGCTTCGCATCATCCGGGAATTGTGGATGTCCGCACGTAATGCTGTGCCCACTGATCAACTTGACCCGGCAGGAGAGAGACTATTGGCATGTCTAATGAAGAATGAGGACGAGTTCGCCGACTCAAGTGATCACGCTCGAAGTGTCTGGGCGGCTTTGTGTGCTGAGGTGGTGGTGGTATGTGAGGAAGACGCTCTCAAGGCATTTTGGGGTTATATCCCTGCGATCGAGGATAAGATATGGGATTGGAGTTGGAGTACCGAAGCAAGATCATTAGTTTGGAGAACGTTCGTGAAGACGTGGCAGACCGATGGGGAAAGCAAATGGGAAGGATTCGTGAACTTATTGGGTGTCCCGCTCATGTGCGTTTGAATATTCTTTTTTTTCATTAGCTCATAGAATCTTCTAGGTCTTCCGATCCATGGGAGCTCAGCACCGATGACCTCAATGCCTGGGAGGACTTCCTCTTACAAACAACGAGCAAAGCCTTGGATTATGGTGTAGATTCATTTACTGTGCTCGACACCGTCGCTCGGTCTATCATCCAAAACCGTTTCGACACTCAACCCCTACCAGCCCGTGTCGCAGACATCTTGGTTTCACAACTGGAAATGAGTGACGCCCGAGAGGTCCCTGCTGCTATCTTCGAGTTCATGAATGCCACTATCGCACATAACTACCCAATCGAACGTGGAGATGTTTTGCCTTTGATGTGGATGATACGTTCTGTTACTCGGGCGGTTACTGCTACCCCTGGAACACTAGTGAAAGAAGTCTTGGAGCTGCTCCAGGATGGATTCTCGTTATGGATTGCAGATAAACACCGCGTCTGGTCCCAGAGCGAATACACTTATGATGTATGTATGGCGTCAACACTGGACATGGATAACGCACTTACCATACAATTTAGATCATTCCTTTATATGAGGCTTGCCTAGTCGCTCTCCAATCGCTGCCCCCTTCGGTCGAAATACTGAGAACATTTGCAACCCTCCTAGACTCTGCATTTATAGACCGCGACGTACCCACCCCAGCAGCAAAAGATGCCTTCATTGAATTCTGGAGCTCCAAATACGCTGACATGCTGGAGTCATCCATGGGGTGGCCCAGGCCCCTGCTACATTGTTTAGATGTTTGCGACCTCAAGCCACCACCCGCACCAGGACCAGTCGCCGAGATGCACGACGTCATCGAAATCTACAGCAGTGATGAAGAAGTGGTTGCAGATGGTACCGACTCCCTTCAAACGACCATTAAGCAAAGTTCGGATACTTTAATATCCCCTCCAGCATCCCCTCAGAGGGTTGCTCCACGCTCAATCGCATCATCACCATTTGTTGGAGTACTCAAGCCAGCCTTCTTCCCATCACCTTCCGCCTCCCCCACACCGCCGCCTAAGCCATCTGGTACAAAGGTGCAAGTTGTTCAAGAGCCATCGCTGCCCCCGCGTTTTAAATCCTCCACATTTGTTGTCCCTTCAACACCACAGTCATCATCAAGGTTCCTTCTCCGCGCCTGTACACCCCCACGCCCGACTAAGGCATCACCATCGCCATTCCCGAGAGGACCTGCTAGCGGCTCCCCACCCAGCTCCCCTGTGCACACGCCACTGCGCATGTTCCTTCCAGAAACCCCGAAGAGGAATGCGTCCAATACCTCTCGATCTCCATTTAAGCGTAGACGAGTTACACCAGAAAGAGATGGCGGAGACAAAGAGAATGACAGCACAGGCGCCATTAACTCTATACCAGCGACTACCTCTGTGCTCACGCCATTGAGGGAGCGTGCATATATTGGTACAGGGAAGTGGCTCAAGCCCCGATCGAGTAACAAGAAGAAACGGCCCTTATCGACGATCGATGAGGACGCAGAAGAGTCAGAGCGGCCTTTGAAGAGGAATAAAGTAGCGACAGAGCCTGTGCTATTATCGATGACCAACATGCCAGAGAAAGAAAGCGACAGCGATTTCGAGGACGAACAGTTAGTGGCTGATAGCCTGCTCTCCGAGTCCACAACTCTCGTTTCAACATTACATGTCCAGGACGCAAAGTCGAGCTCGTCTGGTACTGCAACGCCTGCATCATCTCGCGATATACCCGATAAAGGGGCTGAGGAGGTCCCCCAGGCCAAAAAAGCTGTAAAAGCGGGACGGAGGATTACTGTGCGTAAACGATACAAGATGGTGCTGGATGCAGTGGTCGTACCTAGACTACGAGACCTATATGGCGAACATATCGTAGTTGAAGACAATCAAGAGAGCGATATTACTCAGCCAGCACCTGTTTTCACCGACGCCCCAACGACGCCAACCAAAGGAAGCCGGGGTGGTACTGCAAGAGTTATCGAAACAACTGTCGCCGCTTCCTTGGTTTCTGCCGAACTTGGACTCAAAGACTTCGCATACGAGTTCACGACACCCACTAACCCTCGTAGAGAAGCCATGAGGAAGGCGAGGACTCAAGCTAATGCCAACGAAGGGGATTTGGTTGATGAAGTTGCTGATGGTAATGCATCCAGGAAACGAAGGCGTTCTAAAGAATATGACGGCCAAGGCCGGCAGTCAGAGTCTGGAGATATGATTGAGGAAGACCCATTCCAAGCCGCATCGTTAACACCAACAGCGCCTGATAATGTTGCCAGTTCTGCACCATCTTCCCCTATCAGTGCGTTGCACATTGTCCCTGGAAGTGGTAGGTCCGAGTTTTATCACCCTTTGAGGTGTTATTTACTACTACTTCGGTTATGCAGATGATTCAATCTCCTTTCCCGTCAAAGGGCGAGTTAGTTCTCTGAAGAGCATTCCCGAGTCTACCGAGGTGCCATCCTCGGACGACGACCCCCACTTGGGGCAGGTTACGCCACACCACTTGATTTCCCCTGTTATCCGCAGGACACGCACGATCCACGATAGTCGGTTGGGAACGAGAAACGTTGATCCGCCCAGTGACGACTCGATTGTGAGTGCTGGAAGTCCGTCAAGAGAGGTGGCCACAAGAAGGCTAAGGAGGTTCGGATCGTCTGGGGGCCCCATGACGCCCAAGACTGAAGGTAGCAAACTGAGGTTATTCTAGCCCTACGGATCGTAGGGATAGTCATTTTGCTTGTTTTATTACCCGATCTGCATATATCCGCTGTGTTGAAACTTGGATAGCTGTGGCATGTTTGCGCGTATTTGTAGTTGGAAACCGAGAAGAAATGAATGAGGCTGATGGATTCCCTTGAGGAACCAGCATTTCATTGGAAGCCGAAGTCGGAATGCATCCTTCCATTTCTTTCCTCGTTCTGCATCTGCAAATCAAGAGGTGATAGACAGCCAACGCACACTTCCGTCCGACGTCCTCCTTTTCCTCAACAACCTTCCCCCCTTCTTTGCCTTGCACAGAGTGCAAACGAATGGCGTTTAGTGCATTTTCCGAACACCCTCGGCCTCTGTCTACACTACTCAACCATGCATGGCACAGCGTCTCCGAAACTGCCTTTGCTACTGCAGCCCGACTCACATGGACCCCGTTCTCAAAACTCGCAGAGGCTACGGCTATTTCGTGAGTAATAGTCATATCTGCTCTTGGGCCCTATTGAATCCGTGCCATCTGCTAGCTTCCTAAGCAACATTACAGTGGGGGAGCTGCGCATTATTACGCCATCTGGGCAGATTTACACGTTCCCTGATCGACAAAACCACGCCGACGAGGTCAGAGGCCACCAGGAGACACCGACTCCAGATTCCCCGAGGACAACCTCCTTAACAAATGAAGCACAACACCCACTGGAGACTTATCCAGGTCACATAGATTCGGGCTCATCGGACACAGATGTTGATTCCGTGTGTTTGCCTGGAAGTGGAAATTTTACCCCTGCCGCACCCCAAGGTATTCGAAAGGGGGGGCGTGCGAAGGTCAGAAGCGATAACGTTCAAGCGTCCGACTTTCCTCGGGCAAAAATACGCGTCATGAATGAAACATTCTGGATCAGGCTATGCACGATGGGTGATCTTGGGTTTGGCGAAGCATACATGTACGGCGAAGTCGAGTGTGACGACCTTGTTGGCGTCTTCGAGGTGTGTTAGAAAATATATGCGCAATATTTATGCTAATATAGCCTAGCTTTTCCTCGCGAATAAGGAGACCCTGACTGCTAATCTCAATACGAGTTTAATCTATGTTTTAGGGAGACTGCCCCAAAAGCTTATATCGTCTCGATTCGCGAATACACTCGGTAACGCAAGATCCAACATTTCTGCACATTATGACATTTCGAACGATATGTTTGCAGGTATGTCCATATCAATACTTAGACATTACTTTGAGTGCTCATATATGCAGGGTTCTTATCGAAGGACATGACTTACTCTTGTGCTATTTTCGACAACCTGGACGGCGATTTGGGTACCTGCGGCAATACCGGCTCAGCAGCAATCATCCCGACTGAGAAAAATTACATCTACTCCTCACTCCTCTCACCAGCACTCGATGATCCCGCAGTCTACGACGACTTGGAAGCAGCACAATGGAGAAAGTTGGACCACATCATTCGGAAGGCTCATATTCTCCCAGGTCAGCGAGTCCTCGAAATAGGATCTGGTTGGGGCTCTTTGGCAATTCGAATCGCACAAATCATTCCTGGTGTGATGGTCGACACATTGACTTTGTCCCATCAACAGCAGAAACTAGCTCGTGAACGGGTCAAAGCTGCAGGATTCGGGCCGAACGAGGAGACCGGTAAGGACGAGAAAATTCGAGTACACCTCATGGATTACAGGAGTATGCCTGATCACTGGAAGGGCGCATTCGATCGAGTTGTCAGTGTAGAGATGCTGGAGGCGGTGGGCTTGGAGTTCATGGAAACATATTGGAGAATTGTCGATTGGGCGTTGAAGGAGAAGGACGCAGTCGGTGTCATCCAGGTCATCACACTCCCAGAAGCTAGTGAGATGCCTCAATCCTCCTCACCGATGAGGGCGTCGAGTACTAATTTACGACATAGGGTTAAAGGATTATCTTAAAGAGATAGACTTTATTCGGAAATGGGTGCGTGTACATGAATTATGCTTATAGCCTACCTTGAATCGTTAACGAGCGATAATCTGGTTGATTCCAGAGTCGGTCCTTCCACCCGCTTTTGAGGCTAAAAACTAATTACCTTGACAGTATTTCCGGGAGGCTGCCTTCCTACCCTGACACTTTTGATACAATCACTGACCTCAGGATCCCAAGGCCGCCTAGTGGTCGATTCGGTCTGCAATATAGGACCTCACTACGCGAGGACACTACGAGAGTGGCGAAGAAGGTTTGAGGACCATTTTGAGAAAGTAATTGTCCCTGCGTTACAGCGAGAGTACCCCGAAGTTATGTCCAGAACGAATGGGCAAACGGCAATTGAAGTTTTCAGAAGGAAGTGGATTTGTGAGTGCTTTTCTCGACGCGGAACTCATAATGGTTATTGAGTATCGTGTAATCCCTGTAGACTACTAGTAAGTTACTCCAGGGGAACAGATTCAAAGTTACCTATTCACCGTTTTGTAGTTGCTATTGCGAAGTTGGGTTCACAACTCGCACACTCGGTGGTGGGTTCCATTTTGTCATACTGTACTTGTCAGTACTAATGGCCACTGTCCAGACCACATCATCACATTCACCCGAGAAGGATACCAAGGTTACGGGTGTAACATTTATGACTGAGTTCAGCGTTTTTCTACAGTATGATAGCGGTGAAATATTGTTCACCTTGGACGTGTGTAAACTTCCCCCGTGTACCGCATTGAGTATGCTAGCAACAAGGAATAAAACCCCCTAGCAAGCCTATTGCTTAAACCGAATACAGCGTCAACCGACGAGTACTCTGACCATCAAGCAAGAAGAGTGCAAGAGAGGTCCCCTGACGACACAAGCCGGTAGTGCAATAGCAAGGTCATCGCGTCCCCAGGTTGCAAGCAGAGCCCGGGGAGCTGGGGCGACAAAAATTAGATAACCAAATTAGGAGGCGGTGCCTCCGTAATAGTGGTTAAACTATTAAGAACAGATACTACACTTGATCTAAGCCAAAAGGCCAGAGTGGTAAGGAATCACCGTGTTGGGAGGGGGGTTATATGCGTTTTGCGAAGGCGCACGGACCATCAGGCTAAAGATGACGAAATAGCGGTCGGCTATGTAGTCAGCCAGTGACTCGCATGAGTCCTTCAGGCACTACCCATTCACATATTGAATACCAACTGATGGTCTCTCGACGCCGATGAGTGCGGCTGGCGTATATATAACAATTTCAGCTTAGCGCGTAGTTAACTCGAATACCATCTATAATTTAGAGGCCAATCTAGTTCAAACGCTTGACTTTGGTTCAACGTTCGACAGTCATTCAGTATGGTGGGCCAAGTCAACGAAGGGTATGCCTTTCCCTATTATATTTTCATTGCGCGAAAAATCTACTGTACCGGTCAAGCATATTCTATGATAAGCCCACTAAGTAGCAAGGGATAGGGAACGAGTGGTGTGTTAACGAAGGTCACTCTAAATTGCTGCTTCTCCTACCTGTCTAGTACAGCATAGAAGACAAATCGTTGCGAATACGGTTGTAATCCAAGAGACCCTCAATGCTTCCAGTTGCGGCAAGAGCGAACTGCAAGAATGATTAATCAGCACCATAGTTCATACCATTTGAATGACTAGTACTCACATCCTTGTCCCAAAGGTATTTCTGAGCGACGCGCTTGATGTCATCAACAGTGACGGCATCAACAGCGAACTCGATTTGTTGAGGTGTTAGTCGTCTACCGCTAGTAACGAGCTGGCGACCGATATCCTCTGCGATAGCAGTGGTGCCATCGAGGCTAAGCAGCAAACCGGCCTTGAGTTGACTCTTGGCACGCTCAACCTCAACCTCTGTAGGAGCAATGCTCATACGTGTCCATTCCTTCATGGTGAAGTGCATCAAGTCGTCCAAGTTGACCAAGTTCTCCGAGACGAGGTAGATACCCCAAAGACCGGTATCAGAGTAAGATGTTGAGAAGGACATGAAAGAGTTGGCCAAGTTGTTGCTAGAGATAATGTGGGAAAGCCGAGAAGAAAGTAGTGGCGATGAACCGAGACTGCGATCCCAGTTACCGAAGATGCTTTGCATTACCATCATGGGGAAGTAGTCTGGTGAGCTCCAGCCAACACCTTCGACGGCAATGGCAATGTTTGCGGTGGGGATCTCGTCATCCCGAATGCGAACTTCGGAACCGACGAAAGTTGTCTTGGGGTGGGAGAGACGACCGAGGGGGATGGGATTAGGGGAGACGGGTAACGAAGAGAAGTGCTTCTCAGCAAGCTTGACGAGTTCACCGTGATCGACACCACCAGCGCCAACGAGAACCATGCGGTCGGCAGTGTAGTTGGTCTTGATGTAGTTGGACAAGTCGTCGCGTTGTATCGACAGAATGTTCTTCTTGGGACCCAAGATAGTGCGACCGAGCGGTTGACCTGAGCGAACAGACTTAGGAGAGAGACGGAATAAAAGGGTCCGACCATACCTTGGAAAGCGACAGCATGCAGGTGGTCAAAGACAACTTCCTCTAGCTGCTTGTCGACCTCTTGCTGCTCCCGCAGAATGACATCACGTTCCCGCTCAATAGCAGCGTTCTCCAACTTGGAATTCTGGAGGATATCACTTATGATATCAACAGCGGTTGGAACGTCCTTTCGGAAGCTCTTAGCGTAGTACACGGTCTGCTCGCGAGACGTGTAAGCGTTTAGGTGAGAGCCCAAGTTCTCGACCTCGAGCTCAAGCGCATGTTGTGTCCTTCGGTTGGTGCCTTTAAATGCCATGTGTTCCAAGAAGTGAGCGGTTCCGTTTGTTTTGTCCGTCTCAGCCCGGGAGCCCGCGTCAATCCAAACACCAACAGTAGCGGTTTGAGCACTAGGGTGCGACTCAGTAGCGACAGTCAAGCCATTGGGCAAGGTTGTTATTTCAGTATGAGGACCGACGTTGTGGGCTGTCGCAAAAGTCCGCAACGAAGGTATTTGGCGCTGTGTTTTGCAATCAGAACAAACAGGAATTATGGAAAGTAAATCGAAAACTTACAGGAGTGCGCACTGCGCTGCGAAGGGCGCGACTGAGCACCGTTCTTGGGACCATTGAAGGACGTCTAGAGAGTTTTTTTGGAGGAGGTGGAAGTATGGGCTCGGGAATTCACGGTCACGGTGAATTTCTCGGGCCTTGCCGCTTGTCACGTGACTCTCGGTAAACTGCATTCTTGAGAGCCACAAAATCGCTTTCAATGGATCCTAGGAGTTCTTACTTAGTCAAGAGAGGTGCATTAAGCATACCAGTTCAATCCCCTCTTCGCGGGCCCCTTCAAAGCGGCCAATGCCTTTATGCGGACTATGTTGGGCAATTCACTGCATTACGAAGCTCTTCAATCTCTCTGGCGATCTCTTGACCTCCCTGGCGCCGAGTTGTTAAGGGTCCGGTTCACTGGGGATCCAGATCGTGCCATCAACTCGAGCTTTAGACTTGGTGTCGCAGCCCAGGCAAATTGCGATTATAAAACCTGTCATGATTACCGGTACTTACGATATTTATATCAGGCCGCAATTGGGTTGTCTGGCCTATCTGCAGCATATCTCTACGAACTGCGGACAGGAAAGCAGCAAGATGTCACCGTCGATGCAAGGCATGCGGTATTGGCGTTTCGTAAGTAGCTGACAGGTGAGTCTTGGCTCAGCTTATACTCACCCATATCAAGATGGGGAGGCATTCTACACCCGCGATGGTCGCCTTCCCGGGGACGGGGCAAGGATATGGGACAGCATAGCAGGGCTTTATGAAACTAAAGATGGATACGCGCGCTTGCATACTAACTTCCCTCAGTAAGCCCTTAAATATATCCCTTATACATGACCAAGAGTCACCTCCATCTAGCCATCGCCGAGGACTCTTGGATATCCTTAAGGTTCCAGATGCGCCTACAGTCTCAATGCAACAAGTGCAGGCCGCTCTATCACAGTGGAGTTCTATTGACTTTGAAACAGAAGCGGCATCTTATGGAATGTGTGCTAATGCGTTACGTTCATTCAACGAATGGGATAACCACCCCCACGCCAAAGCCATGGCCAGTGTACCACCCATTAGGCTCATTAGAATCGGGGATGCACCCAAACGTACTGATACTGATACCAAATCCAGGCCGTTGGATGGCATCAGAATCCTTGACCTTAGCAGGGTCTTAGCCGGACCTATCGCCAGCAGAACACTAGCAGGTATGTGTGCTAAATATAATTTCGTTATTCCTCGTTAACGAAGACTGCTTTTTTCCTGGTAAAGCTCATGGTGCAGATGTCCTCCTTGTAACGTCGCCAAACCTTCCTTCTTTACCCCTGCTTGACGCTGAAACATCGCTCGGCAAACGAACTACTCAACTCGATCTAACTTCTGTCCACGATAGGAAGAAACTTGAAGATTTAATCCGCGATGCAGACGTATTCTTACAAGCCTACCGGCCCGGTGGATTACAGTCCAAAGGTTTCGGGCCAGAAGAACTGGCAAAAATACGACCCGGAATTGTGTCCGCCAACCTAACAGCATGGGGTTGGGATGGTCCATGGAAGGATCGGCGCGGTGTAAGATTTGAAACCTTAGACTCAATTGGGTCGACATCTCATTGATTATAGTTTGATTCTCTCGTACAAACTGCCACCGGGCTTAACGTTGCGGAAGGAGAGGCATACGCACACTACCAACAACTGCACGGTAATTCAAGCGACCCCAAACCACGACCACTTCCGATGCAAGCTCTAGATCACGCCGCTGGATACCTTCTAGCTTCTGGTGTCAATGCCGCTCTCTGTAAGACTATAATCGTATGCCAAAACTCCGATGATCTCTTCAAGTAAACGACCTAATGATCAACTTTAGGAAGGTGGCTCTTGGGAGGTTCAAGTCTCCCTACTTGGTGTCGGAAATTGGATAAGGTCACTAGGTCGGCTAGACCCAGAAATGGCGTTTGGTCATGGCCAGCCCTTTCCACCCATTCAAATCCCTCCTCATCCAGAAGTTATGGGGCTCTCGGTGCCCTGGACACGCGGTCATGGGAGCACATTAAAGTCTGCTAGCACGAGCGGAGAGGGGGAGGCTGAGGTCATGACAAGCTTAAAGCATGCAGCCATCCTCTCAGGGACACCAGTGCGAGAAGGCCCAGATAGCTGGGCCCCACTAGTATTAAACGCACATCAAGCAGAATGGCTTCCTCGAGATTGACAGTCGTTGTAAGCCCAGGGGCAACAGTATTTAAACATTTGGATGACTCCCGTACCCTATCCTACCACAATAAATAAATAATTTTGTTCGCTTCTCTCTACAACTCAGATACCTCTATGTTCATTTCTTTTTTGCTTTACCCCGTCTCTTCGGCGCAGTGATAGACTCTGGCAACCAATCATTATCAACCTTGCCACTCCCATTATCACCACTACTCTTCCCCCTCCCACTTGCGTCACCCTGGACTGGTTGTCTGTCATCCCTCTCCTGCAAGTCCCTCAAATGCGCATACGGGTCAGGCTTCCTACTTGATTCCACAGAACTCGCAGCACCATTCGCCGATTGCGTTTGACGTTCCTGTTCTTCTATCCTCTTCGTGGCAGCAGCAATTTCCTCTGGACTAACGTGCTCCCCTCGTTTTATCCGTTCCGCCAATTCTGGTGGAATGCGAACTTTGCGAACGGATGTTTGAAATCCAGGAGCTGAAGAACGCAACACATTTATGGGCAAAAAGAATGCCTGTGTAAAACGAAGGGGGACGTACCACCTTTCCCAATCCCATAAAGCCTCAACCTTCGTGCAAGGTACCACTTCCTAATATAATACGCCGATATTAGGAGTACGGGTGGTATTCTGCCACGATTCATATCCACGTCGTCAATACAAGGGATATGCCGTCAGAGTAAATAAAGGTAATGAGCACAATGATAGAGGCATGCAAAAAACGAGCGCACATACGTTACCCATAGGAGCAAAGGATAGTCGTCTACCGAACTTGATGATGATGGCATGCTGGACGAGGAAAGTCCATACTGATTCGGGCTCCAAAAACCACGTGGCCTGTCGGACCGACTCGGACCGCGCCAATCCAACCCCACGCCACTGGCGCTCAGCGAACTTGTGCAGTGGCAGCTGGATTTGCGGGGATGCCTCTCTATGCCAGCACATTTTTAGCACCCCGCACAGCCTCTTCGCTCTCCGCGCTGCTTTCCCAGCTCAAAACGCTCTCAAAGGAATACAGAAACCACCCAGCCTTGTTCTCCCTCTCCGCATACACGAGCAACAATGTCCCACTGGAACCAGAGGAACTATCACCCCTCATCGAAACTCTGACCACCTTTTCTCAAGCAGGGAATATTGGTTGTCTATCCGGTCCAATCCCAGAGCCTCCGTCCCTCCAGCAGCTTACTTATCATGAAACTCGCGCTCATGATAAGGAACACGGTTTCATTTCATGTTCCCTAGCGGTGGTCGATAAGGATAGAACCAAGCTGTTTAGGTCGACTATACCTGGCAAAGAAGTGACACAGGTTGGGAGATGGCATGCCTTCAGGAAGAGAGACGAACTTGAGCCTCCGTTCAGTACTGAGACTGGACCAATGTTGAGGGGTGTAAAAGAGAATCAAAGCGAAAGGGGCATTGACTGGGAGAATGTATGGGATAGCTATGGCGAAGGAGAATTACCGGAGGGCCTGAAGACTGTCAAGTAAGTGCTTTATGTTAGTAGGTCACCTCTGTTGGCTGATTCCTTCTTCTATGTGTTATAGAGCTGAAGACGTAGAACATGTCGTATATTTCTCAGACAAATCGCCCGAGGGTCTGGCAAATTCACTGGGCGTGTACCCCAAAGCCATCAAAGTCAGTGTAGTGTTACGTCCCCGTATCAACTTGCTCATGTGCATGGTTCATATAGTTAGGGCTTATTGCGTCCTCAACCCCATTCGTCACTGCTCGACCAGTGACGCTATTCTACAATCAAAACATCCACAGTACTGGAGCTGTTGGCGTCGCCCTCCTCCGTCGCGCATCCGCAACGCAAGGGTCTTCTGGCTCGAGTATTGCATTTACAGAGGCAGATCCTATTTCAGATCCTATGCAAGTCACCACGTAAGTGGGATTTCTATCGCATTGCGTCCTCAATTGCATTGTTCCTGACCGTGTATTCCCTACAAGCGCAGAGGGTAACATGATTAACGAGCTCGATGGCGGAAATCCAACGCAGCTGTTGCTTGATGCGATCAAGAAACGGGGCTTGGACGCTGAAACATCACCCGCGTTCAAAGAAAACGAAAGGTTCTACTTGGGATTGGTTGAAGACGGACAAGTAAGGTAGCCCCCATCCAGCTTGAACCCTGTTGACGTGCCCCGTTTGCTCTATCAGGTGACTCAGATGTACAATATCACGGCAGGAGACCCTTCACGGGGCAGCATATCACTTGAAACTCCAAAAGGACCACCTGCAGGCTCGCAAGTACAGGTACGTCATACAACTCCGAGTGGATAGGAATGGACTAATTGTTATTTAGTTCTTCTATCGGCCAAGGAATAGAACTACGCTATCCGAGAACCTCATCGACGCCTTGCCACGCTCAATCACGAGCTCTGCAAAAGAGCCCTCGCCGCTGAGCACTCTGAGTTTTGCGACCCTCTCCCCAGATTTCGCCGAGGAGGGGACCTTACCGATGCCAACAGACCCCGAGCGCGAGCGTCCCTTTATCGCGACGAACCGCAATTTCGATTACCTGATGGACACATTTTTGGCGGGGAGTGAGAATGGGTTTATGTTGAGCAGGAAGTTGGAGGCCCCATGGTTGTGCACGGTTCCTGGTAGTCTGGCTTCACTGAGATGGGGGGATCGCAGGGATGTACAGTAGTTCGTTTCGCGTATTGTCGGGGTTGGAGCTGCGCTTGCAAGAACCGGGGGTGTTAACCCCGATAGTAGCGGGTGCCTTGAGAAGCCTGAGCTCGGAGTTTGCGAGTGCAATGATGGATCCATCGTCCAAGGGTAAGCGAAGGATGAGACCACAAGGAGTGCACGAGGACATACTGTGCCTACTACAGAGCCACAACGACCCAATCCTGGACGACCAGGCCTTGGATCGTTGTCATCCCAGGCCTGTAGCAAATTAGTCGCCTTACCTGGCTTCCTGGTCAGCCGGGCATTGATTAGGTACATCCAGCCCAGACCAGTCACGCATCAACGCTTCACCCATCTGTTGGTACTTGTTGGCTTGAACGGGCGTTGGTCCAAGTTTTGCACTGCCTCGAGTTCCTGCATACCATCATACATACGCCCAGTCTGCGCATTGCTGTTGCCATTGGCACCACGCACGCATCGTCGTTATACATTCCAGTTCTTGCTATTCTTTTTCCGGCCATTTTCTCCTATCTGAGCGTGGACCTGACACTCTGAGTGTTGCAACTGCCTGTGAGTCTGAACAACCGAAATAGCTTCAAGCACGATGTTGAAAGTATGGATAGACGCTGTGACCAACTTTCCAATTATACGAACTGACAAAGCACATCCAACCGTCGAGTGGAGGTTACCCAGGCTCACACCTTTCTTCCGATCCATCATATCCACATTTCCAGTTCTCCACTTTCCAACCCCTACGCTCGTCTCACCGTCACCTCATCACCATTCCCCACCTTGCATACTGCTACGAATCCCTTTCCTTAACTTTTTCGCTCTTATCTCCCAAGTTTCACTCACGAATATTCCTTATCCCGGACCCACCGCACCTCACATCTTGTCCTTCACACATTCAAATTTCAGACGATGAGGTTGTTCTCTCTTTCTGCCAATTCCAACGCCGGGAAACAAGCTGGCTCGAGCCATGTCCGGGATCATGCTACAAGCTCTCAGCAATCACATCGCCATGATGGTACAGCGTGTTCCACTGCAAGTGCAGCTATTACTGGCGCTACCCCTGCTTCCACAATCCCCACCTCGTCCATAACGAATCCACCCTCCGCGCTTGACAGTTCACACCCTCAATCTTCTTCATCAACTGCCGCTGTGGACATGAAAACCCAGACAGACAACCCAGTACAAGCACGAGCACAGACAGTAACGCCCGTAATAAATGTCCAACCAGCCCCAGACCCTAAATCCCATCAAACTCCCTATCCTCCAAGCCGAATCGGCACAGTATCACAGGACCCAATGCCTTCATTGTCACCTTTAAGCACTAGCACCGAAACCAACGCAGAGAGCCAACCCATGACTAGTCCAGATGCGTTCTCAGCTACAGATGGAAACAAAGGCACCAATACAAATGCGGATGTGCCAGTACCTGCTCTGAATACAGCACCTGGGAAAAGCAAAGGCGAAAAACGCAGATCCATGATTTCGCAAAGGATTTCAAGCTGGGGTATAGGCAAAGGGCAGCACAAGTCATCCCCATCAACCTCGTCCGTTTTCTCGCCTGCTTCAACCTCTGCTTCCACATCTGCATCTGCCTCTGCCTCTGCATCCGCATCCGCATCCTCAGTTCATCCTCCACCGTCGCCCGTTTCTCCCGTTGATGCCAATTCGAAATGCAGCGATGGCGGTCGGGCGAATGGAAATGATGACATCATCCGTTCTAACGGAATTGCCGAAGAGAAAGGGAAGCAAAAACAAGAGAAGAGGAGGAGCTTTTGGAGAGACGCGCTTTCGAGGTCAGCAACGAAGATAAAGGGCAAGGGGAAAGACGAAAAGAAGCTTATGGCAAATGTTATTACTTCGTCTGGGCTAAAGGCTCGGGCGATTTCGATGCGTGACCCACCGAGGCCAGTAACGACCTCTTATGCATCCAGTCCGGACGTCAAGGAGGGGGCGGAGCAGTCATCTGATGTCATAGAAAAAGAGGAGGAGGTCTTGGAGTCATTGTCACCAACGAGTCCCAGCCGCAAGGACAAGGGAAAAGGTAAGGCGCTGGACGTGGGTGGTCACGAAGGCGATGACGATGAGGTGAATGATAATCGGGTCCATGCAAGCGGTGACATAATGCATGATGCGCCGCGTTGGTCTGGGTCGGCTGTGCCTGGAATGGTCACAGAAGTTGAAGAGGAGCTGGATGTTGTTCCACCTCTAACTTCATCCGCAACTTCAAGCGCAATGCCCGATAGCACCTACAACGGGGAGAAAGTTATAGAGGGTGTCTCCACGGGTCTGCACGAGATACTGCACAGATCTGAGGACGCGGCCGTCGGTCAGGAGCTGTTGGCTGACAGTAGTGTTGATGCGCCAACTGTCAAGGTCACGAACGTAGAGAGCTCTAACACAGACTGGACTCCAAGGTTAGCAAAACAGTCTTTGTCCTTTTCTTTCTTGCTTTCCCATCCAATCCCCATCAATTACCGGAACCTCGTGCTTGCTGCCAATTCTGTATTTATAATCACACTTGCATTTCTAATCGATATCTTGCCCATTCTTTCCTCCACACCATCGTACATTCCGTTGATTGTCGGGCTGTGTTTAACTGAATGGATACTCAATCAACACTCGCGGAATAAAACTAAACTCATAATTTGCTTTTGTTCTATTGTTCGCCTTGCAGCCTTACAATGCCACAAAGTACACCACCCCTGGCGGCTTCGACTTCAATATCTACCTCAACTTCAACCTCAACATTGATGAATCCACATTCTCCTGCACTTGTCAAAGAAGAATTAATTACGAAGCCTGCAATAATGGAGTCACTATCCTCTCCTTCCCCTCCCACGTACAACCTCCATTCCGCATCATCAACGCCACCATTATCTTCATCTTCACATCCTGCATCACCTTCGCCACCTACATTCGTGAACCTGCCATCCCTGCCATCATCCCAGATGCCTGGCTCCTGGTCAGACTCAGAGGACCAATATACCACTGACGAACCCGATCACGATACCAGCATGGTCAGCTCCGTACCGATACAGGGCGGAACCCTAGATTCGATGCCCGAGCTCATCTCCTCCGACTCTGAATCGGACGAGGAAACTGAGAGCGACGAAGATGACGATGAAGGATCATATACTTCCGTGGACGCTGCGCCTCCCTCGGCTCGTGACAACGCAGAGTTTTCGTCGGGATCAGGGCCTCATGAGGCAATTCCAGACCTAGTGGGCGAGGTAGCACAATCACATTCTCGGCACACTGCTACTGGGGTTGAAAGGGTTCTGTCCGCTTCCACCGCGAATACCATAGAACCCGCCACGCAAGCAGAGGAGAGAGATAGACAACCCACACCTGCGCCATCAAGGTGGACACCACCCGCACCGTCACCACCTCAACCGACCTGGCCTCTATCTCCGCGGTTAACACCTACCCATTCGCAATCACAGGGGCAAAGCCAAGTATCGGGACCAGCACAGCCTGTGGTCAATAACCCGCAACAACAGCAGTCTCCGCGAGCATTCCCACCCCCTGGAACGTTGGTCGTTGTTCAAGGGATTGTTCATACAACAGAAGTACCCGTCTCTACCAGCAATACAACCAATAATGGCTCAACGCAACGTTCGGGGACTGCACAGGCGGCACCAGCACCAGCACCAGCACCAGTTCCGACACCCACTCCAGCAGCTGAAGCTTCAGCCACAGTCCCAACGCAAGCTGCAGGTGAGAACGCCGAACCATCTCCATCCTCAGTACCTCCTGCCATACCTTCCTCCCAACCACCCGCTCCTCCTGCTTCCTCCCAGGACGTGGCAGCAAACACTTCATCCAGTCATAGTACATCGTTTGCTGGTTTGAGGAATAGATTTGCAGCATTACGCCGTCGGATAAGGGATGAGAGAGGAGCTAGTTCTGATGATAGACAGGAAGCGTCTACTAGCACTGTCAGTGGTTTCTCGAATGCTGAATCAAGTAGTCAAGCTACTGGCTCAACGTCAACAATCCCTGAAGCTGATGCAAGTACAACACCAACACCAGTGGCGGCTAATGCTTCTACCCCTGAGAGCAACCAGAACCCAACGAACAGTAATCAGCCAAACGCTGCCCCAAGTACGACGAATGCGGGTCCGGCGACGGGAATTTCACAAGGTAGTATCGATGTTCTGGGGACTCTATTAAGGTAATGTTCTCCTTCTTCTGGCACAGAACCGGTACTTAACTATCTCTACTACAGTGTGGCGGCAGCAGCAACAGCTGCATCTCTCTTGACTACCTCCGCCGAGCAAATCTACTCCAACTCTACCAACAACACCCAATCCAACTTGAACAATAATACAGCCTCTAGCACCAATAATGCTACGAGCAATCTGGGCCCCAATGGTAACAACTTCCCGAATTTGAATCTTAATGCAAACCGAGGTCATACTAATGGAATTAATAATGACTCACCATTAACAGGACCTCGTGATGTCATCGCTGTTCCAACACCCGCGAGTTTGTTCACCCCTGCGTCGTCTGACAATCGTGCGAGCTCGAGTTCGAACACAACACCAGCATCCTCTTCCAACGATGCGGCACCTTCATCGCAACCAGCAGCAGAGGCATCTACTGTACAGCCTACAAGGCAAGAACAAACCCCAGCAGCCGTTGATAGGCCAACCTCTCCTACTCCAACAGCTGGATTGACAGGATCAAATGGGCGAACATCCAATGGGCGCGTAAGACATGTATTGGATGGACTCTGGGAGAGAATTGGGTTGAGACATGGACACAGTCAGCAGTCATCGGGCACCAGCTCTTCTGGATCGTCGGCCATAGCGTCAGCATCAGCACCAGCAACAGCGACGACGATGACAGCTTCTTCATCCTCAACCACAAGCACTGAGCAATCCGAACCACGACCGGACCCCATTCCAACGCAGACGACTCAACCTTCTTCAAATCGCGCGGCTGCGAACACAACGTCGGATACACCCACCAGCCCATCAGGACACGATCCAAGGGAAGCGCTGTTCCATGAACTGGCACGAGCATTTAGAGTGGGCCTAGATAGGTTCCAACCTCCAGGAGGCAACATTAACAACGAAAATGGGTCCAATACAAACAACAACGCTAATTCCTCTCTCGTTTCCGGCCCCGGGGACGCTCCTGCTCCCACTCCCAGTGCCAGTTTATCACCAGCCAACACGAATGGGACCGCAGCTGCAGGCGCGAACGACCTACCACCCGGGTTCGGCATCAGAACACCAACTGGAGCATCACCCCTGACCAACTTCAATACTTTATCTTGGTTGGCTCTCGGTGCCTCTGGCGGTTCGGGAGGTGCAAGACCTGTACCACCTGAAGGGACATTTGAGAGATTTTTGTTGGATTTGCATTCCGAATTGAGGGATACACTTGGACAGGACGCACAAGGTCGAAGTAATACGGCTTCAGCGGGTATGCATACATTGACTGAATATCTATTTTTCTTGCACTCATTCGTACCCCCCTTCCCTCCAGGGCAACGCCAACAAGCAGTTACCGGTGCTAACACCACCCAACATCCCAATCAACAGGAATCCCCGAATAATAATCGTATTAATTGGTGGAGATCCTATCAGTTCCCGTCTATTCAAGCGAATGTTCGATTGCCTAATTCTAATGCCAATGCCAACCCCTCGGATTCCAATACTATCACCACCATATCTACCTCATCTGCAACTCCGGAAGAGGGAGCATCGTCATCCACACAAACAACAGCTCCTTCAGCTGCCCCTGCCCCCACGTCGACGCCAGTCAACGAGATCAACAACGGCAGTACCCCTACCACTCTAGTACCCGTTATCCTTGTTGGTCTACAGTCTATTAATGTTGGAGGTAGACCTGAGCTCCATGAAGAAACAGATGACAGCTTGGATGAAGATATAGATGATGCATTCAATGAATGGGATACCGAGGCGGAAGAACGCGACGACAATCAAACAGAACGAGAAGATGTATTTGGCGTCGGAGGAAGTTCTACTGGATTGGGTTCTGACATTCTTAGCGCCGGCAGGAGCAGAACAAGGCAGCGGGTGGATGATGAGCCAGATGGGGGTTTGTTTGCGAATCAGAACAGTGCTGCAGGATCGTCATCTACGTCGCCTAGCGGAAGAGATCGCGGATGGAGGTCAAGGCTCAGGAATTTGGGAAGAGGGAGAAGGAATAGTAATCGTGCCAACGGTGCAAATGATCGTGGTGCTGCAGCAAGACAGCAGCAACCTGTTGGATCAAGGACGTTCTTGATTTATGTCGTTGGAGGTCAGTCCCTTCCCTATGCTACATCGCCAATCATGCTAATTAATACCTGGCACAGGATACTACCCACCAGACCATAGCATCATTACTGGTGGCGTCAACCAGCTTGATGCCTTTGGCGCATTGCTGTGGGTACCAGTGATTTTGGGCTAGTTTTACGAACCTAATTGGGCGCACATAACAGGGAAATTGCAGAAATGTTTGCTAACCAGTATAAACCACCTACCGCATCAAAGGAGGAGATTGAAAAGTCTGGATTGGAAGTCATCAAATCCAGTCAAATCAAGGAGTACGAAGAAGCTGGAAGGATCGCCTCTAACTGCGTTGATCAGGTGCGTAGGGTAAACACCTTCGAAGGACATTCAATGAATTTTCCTACTTTCTTAAGTGTCTTATTTGTTTGGATGAATACCAACCAGAAGATGAAGTCCGCGTGATGGCGTGTAGACATGCCTATCACAAAGGATGTGTTGATAAATGGTTAGAAACAGGTAGAAATAACTGCCCAGCCTGTCGGTCAAAAGTGCATTCATTCTTTACGTTTTGAAGCCTCAAGCTGACTACTACCTGTCTAGGGCGTACCGACCGAATCAAACGCAGCCTCAACTTCAAACGCATGAGAAAATGGACACGAGTTCTTATAGTCCACTATTGGCGCTTTCGTCAGTGTTATGAACTGAAACGTCTATTACATTCCAATCATTATTTGCTTTCTCGAATTGAATTCTTCACTCCCTAGATCTACTGTCCCCCAACTCTAATCTCTTTTTCTTTTCTTTTCTTCCTCCTTTTTTTTGGGATTGTTCCTTTTTTGCATAGCCCATATTGGACCTATTACCCCCACCCATCCCACGACACTCTTTCCTTTATCCTTTCTTCCTCAAACCCCTCATCATCTCCATCCCAAACATCCGTTCCATCAATTCTATCCTCGGTTTTTCATGCATTAAACATCCTTTCAAAGTGGTATTGTATATCTCTCGCTTTTTAAAATATCAGACTCTCATTTCCATTACTACAAATCCCTGCATTCTGCATCAATTATCTCTAGCTCTTGCGTTAGTCGGTCTTTATCATACAGAGTATTGGCTATAGTTCACGATTGCGATTGGCAATGTATATATCTTGGAGCACTATGAACGTTGGAAGTCTGATTTATGGCGATTTAAATGATGCAAACATTATCAGTGGAGATGATGGTTGTGTGAAGTTGGTTGACTTTGACTGGGGTGGAGGCGTCTTATCGCACGCGCAACCTTACCCAAGAGCTAGTTGAGGGACGGTCTTCCAAAGGGTGAGTAATCGCAAAAGTGGATGATTTGCGGACCTTAAGCAATACACCCGCATAGACGTTGACACAAATCCTGCGTCGTTGTGATGTACTTAGTGCTTGCTCATTTTCATCTTGCTCAGAGACATTGCGCGATGTAAAAGGCTGGTATTAATTGACTCCGATATCTGATTAAGTGTGCTTCTGGTGACACTTCTATGCAATCTAACCAACATGAACACGACCTAACGAGATGAAGGGTTATGCTCTACCCTCCCTAGGCGGAGAGTAGGCTAGGCGCAAACACGCTGCAGATAAGAAAAAGGTAGGGTATTTACACAGCAGTGATCCCTGCCTCCTTAAGCTTCGCGACAAGTTCATCGACGGATTCGACCTTTCCACCTCCAACGCGTTTAGGAGGTTCGTCTACCTTGAGGGTCTCAAGAATTGGCGTAAGATCGACGCCCAGGTCTGCTGCAGCGAACTTCTCGACCGGCTTCTTCTTGGCCTTCATGATGTTAGGAAGAGAGGCATAGCGAGGTTCTAGATGGAAACAGGAGTTGAGCATGCGATGGTGATATTGCGAATAGCAAGGTACTCACCATTCAGACTGTGCAAAAGGACGTGATATTAGCCCATGAATGAGAGCATGAAGGCAGGCGAGGACGGCTTACCGAAGGTCGGTAGTAATGATGGCTGGCAGCTTGCACCTAACCTCCTCTCCACCACCATCAATCTCCCTTGTAACCAACACCTCCTTGTTCTGTGTGTCGACTTCCACTTTGCTAGCAAAAGTCGCCTGTCCCCACCCCAATAACCCCGCCAACATCTGTCCCGTCAATCCCAAATCATCATCAATGGCCTGTTTACCAAGAATGATTAAATCCACGTTCTCTCCTTTCTCTTTTTGTTTTTCGACGTAGGAGCGGAGAGTTTTGGCCACGGCCAGGGGCTCGGGGGATGGAGCAGACTCGGCGGTTTCGACATGAATTGCGGAATCTGCTCCCATTGCTAGAGCTGTGCGGAGGACCTCGAGAGATTTGGGTGGACCGATGGTTATTGCCTTGATAGACTGGACTTCTGTTTTTAGGCGTTCACGAAGACGAACGGCTTCCTCGACGGCTTTGGGGTAATGAAATGAGTTTGGCCGTTGAGCTGCAATCGCCGGAACATACCAATCTCATCAAATGGGTTCTGAAAGATAGCATGAGACGAGATTCGAGGTTTCGGTCAGCAAATACACACCATAGAGTGCTTCACATTCTGGTCAATGCCAGTCTTTTGAGGGTTAACACGGATTTTTACCGCATAATCTACTGCGCTGTTGACGGGGTCAGCTTCCCTCGGAATTTGCTCTTATAGTGTTCCGCTCACCGCTTTACGGGTACCAGGATATTGAGGAGACGTGCAGGAGTGGGGCGCATGGTCAGAGATTATGGTATGCCAGCAGAAAACAATTTCGTATATGAGCAAGAGCCCGGACTTCGGGGTTCCGAAGCCGGCGAAGTGTGACGGGACTGTGATTTCGTCACGCCGATCTGGTTCTGTCTTAATCCGGGAAGCCGTAGCTCATGATTAGGAGCTCGCAGGAGACTGTCGTATGTCGCAAGTCTACTATTAAGGATGCGTGTCAATGTATGCCAAGTATTCCAATCGCAAAGTCCAAGTCCGTGACTCCAAATCTCTACATCCCACATCTCTCTCTTAAAACCTCCTCTACCTTCCCCCTCCATTGCGTATGCCCCTCCACCCCATCACACAATACATTCTCCACTCCACTCACCCCAACCTCTCTCAGACCCGCGATATCCCATTTGCCTCCACTTGCTATAGCCGTAGCACGACATAGCACTGCCAAGACGTAATCGTCGTTCGAATATCCGTTGACGATTCGACCAGCTACCATTCGGCGGATGGACGTCCACGTGGGGATGTCAATGGGGATTGGAGAGCCAAAGATATACATGTCTTGTATCAAGTGGAGGGTACCGCTGGGTGGAGCTGTCGTCGAAGTCGAGCTTTTGTGTGAATCGCTTAAGGGCGTTGTTTCATCGTTTGGGAGCTCAAGGAGATATAGAAGAGCGTGGTAGATTACTAGAGAGCCCAGAGAGTAACCCACAAGTGTAACCGGTCGATTGCCGAACACCCGATTAGAGAGAAGGTCACCTAAAACCCGACCAGCTTTAATAGCTAGTGCTCTACTGTTCATCCATGGGTTGTCTAAATGTACTAATCAGCTTTTGTCCTTTGACACTATTCCAAGGGACGCATACCAATGATTCGTCCGATGTGTGCTAAAGCCATTGGAGCCAAAGACATCATCAGCGCATTAAAGACAGTGCGTTTGATAATCTCGACTTTGACGACTTTCATGGCGCTCGACTTGGCGAGGGTAGTCAAAGCTGTCGACAGCTCCTGCAAGGCCTCTACTTCCTGTAATAATAGCTTAGCGACTTCGATAGAGGGACGTAAATGCCTACCTACCCATTGCAATGCGAACGTATCCCCATTACTGAACATCTTCCAAGGAGCAGTAACATCATCCTTATCATTCAACCACCCGCTAACGCACAATCTAATGGCAAGCGCGTTCTCCCCGATGCTGGCGTCTTCGTTGTCCCTGCCCTCCTTCCCTCTCTCTCGTTCCTCCCTTACAATGGGCACAAGCTCTAAATCTTTTACTTCTCTTGTATGTCTCCTGACCATACTCCCCATCTCCTTGGCCCCATATACCCCAAAAACGGCCCCGCAAACTACACTCGACCCGGCTAATCCGCTCGCCACCAGGCCCATGGCGGTTCCTCCAACGCCCAACCAACCCAACACAGTACTGACCCCTGCACCGACCAAAGGCGCCGCCAAGCCTCCAGTTACGCCAATCAAGACTCCGCCCGCAAGGGCTCCTACACCCATGCCGACGTAACGCAGTGCTTTACCACGTGAAGCATGGTTGGCTGTAGTTTCCTGTGTGCGTTGCTGCCAATCATCGGATGGCTTGTCCGGCTGCGGATTCCTGAGAGATGAAATGACAAGAGACTCGTTCACCGGTCCAAATGTGGAGACAAATGAACGAGTTTGAGCAGAATAGTGGCTTGAGGTTGTTATATGCAGAAAAACAATGGTAGATAGCGCTGCTTCGAGGATTTCGGTCGGAGGACGAGTTGGGAGTGGTTCTGTGAATGCCAGAGAGGGCCTTAGCGGCGGACATGCGTCTGGGGGAATGCCTTTCAACAGGGCTATGACGACGACGAAGATGGGGGCGCCTCACCTTTCTCTCGACCATAGCACACAACCCAAGCATCGCGCAGCAACTCCTGCGCCCACTTGTCAACCCCAGCCACAAAGTTTTCTCGTGTCTTGAATTTAGCTCTTTCGGGCAAGAGTGAGCGGGTGCATTCTAGTTCTGCAAACGAGACAGCAGAGTCTCGGTGGAAAGCGAGCGCTCGATGAAAATGTCGGAATACGTTGTCAAGCTGGTTGTCCGCCGACATTTAGCTGAGACCAATGACGAATAACCGTCTCTTATCACTCGGCTGCTGTAATATACACGGGCTGTGAACCCGGCGTTCAACACACCAAGGGCGACTCGCCCCGCTCGCAGCTTTCCCAAGCCGGAATTCCCAGCTCATTGGGAATTGCATCCCCAAATCCCCACTGTCGCCGCTAGGTACTTCCACACGATTTGAGGAAGTTTTGGATGCTCGCGGAGTTTTCAGAGTCCGATCAAAATCTCATTTCATATTGACAATTTATGTAATTATAACCCAGGATATTATTTGGTGGTGGCCGACTTTCAACATCAAGGTCTCTGGCGTACGCGATACCACTTCGGCTGTCCAAACTCGTTCAAGTCCAGCCTGACAACTTTTGCTGCTTCTTGAATGTAGTCATCGTTTGCAGCAAGATTCAGTGCTTCCACAGATAAGTTTGTGGCAATGCAAATAAGCGGCTCATGTTCATCCATCTCTAGGTTGGGCTGCAGTTCGCCCGTCAGTTTCGCCTTTGGACTATGAAGCATCATTAATGAAGCCTATATAAAGTAGTTTGCAAATATTGCTTATCCATATTTTTGTTTCATGTTGTTGCGGCTCCAGGCTGGTGCCCACTGCAGGTGTTGGCAGTCTTGTAAAACGGTCATGTTTTCCTCATTACCAGTTAAACCGTCGGCGAATCGCCTCAGATCCCTCCAAGAGACGCGCCAACCAAACTGGTAGAATGGTGTGGCGTATCGTAGATTGACATACAGCCCAGGGTTCTCACTTTTGTCCATGACTGCTGGATAAGTTTTGTCGTATTGCTCCCTAGGGTCTATTAATGCATTTCTGAGGATGCCCACGACCATCACTTACTGTGTTAATACTGGAAACATGCGAGGCATTGTGGGCGATGTTCGAAACCCTCACTGAAGGATATTTTAAATTCCACCGATTTCAGGGTTGCTAGTCAAGCGTAGAGCTACCAGTCAAAACGGGGCGAGGTCTTGGACCTTCCGTTAAACAGTACCATTCCGGCTCCACCAATCTTGTCTAATAGTATCCAATGCCACCTTAATAAAATCTTCATTCCGAGATAGAATCAAACTTTTCTTTGAAGAAACTGTGAGACTGGACTAACTGAGCCACTCGTTAGCATTACCACTAATCTAACATACTTCTGCCAGTGATATTGATATCTGCATTCCTTGACTAAGTGTGATGAAAATGCGAGGGAAGTGTCATGGTTCTCTTATCCGATTGTCTTTACCACTCCATTATGGTGCCAACGTGGTGCTCACCGTTCGGCCTGACAGTCTTGCAGAATGGATATGCTATTACTATTTAACCTGGGAGTAAACCGACGCTTTAGTTCGGGCCAAGACATTGCCCATCGAATTCGTATAATGGTGCGCCATGGCGTGAGTAGGTCCATTCTCCTTACCTAAGTCTGGATATTTTTTGGCGTACTGTGCTTCGAGAATAGTCAGCTTAACCCTAGGGAGCATTCACAGTCATTACTTACCGCGTTAATGCTGTGGGCATTTTGTGAACGTCTCAAGCGTTTGTCGTGTAGTGATTTAAGAAATGTGGCACGCGGCTCATAGCCCAACGCCTGAAAGGCATATGGGTCATGAGGACCAAGGCATAACCTGTCCACATTCGCAGAATGGAACACTATATTTTGAACAGGAACAGGACTCTGGTTATTGCTCCGAATCTGTGGATATCTTTTATCATGCGGTGCCACTCACAGCGTTAGTCTAGGATGAATTAGGTTCGATAATAGAGGAAGCAGCAGGGGAAAGCAAAGGTTCCGCAAGTAAGGGCCTCAAGACTTATCTATACGAAGAACAGAAATGCATATTGAGCTGCGGGTTCTTTCAGCCCAAGTTCGCACTTTGTTGATGCAATATTGTTATGCAGCTGGATGTTGATTAATTGATTGTTAATTTCTCGTTCTCGATTTTATAAGGATACAATTCCTGGCGGTTAATGTACTGCCAATACTAGTCTCGTGTATCGCTTGCCAACTCTTTCTTCCACTATCGCATCCTTTACCCACAAACTTGACTCACTCCCCAACACGCTCTCCCTCCACACCTCGCGCTCTTCCCACCCAGCCCCACAACTCAATACTGTCAATCTCTGATCCAATGCCAACACCTTCTCAATTTCCTCTTCGGGTACTTGGTTCTTCCACCAATAGGATAGTATCACAACTTGGTTCAGTCTTCCGCTCGCCAACTTCGCTTTCTTCTCGTCTCTTTCTTCCCCGGCCCACGGTGCTGGCGCACCCTCGGCCACAGGTGTTGAACCAGGTGACAGCAGGCCCCCGACCATCCTCAAATGCCTCATAACAAACGGCTCAATTGGTCTGCTCTCAAACGCCAATCCCTCCAACCTCGTAAACCACTCGGTTGGAAAATCGGGCGTCAATCCAGCAGCAAGTCTCAGCCTCTTCAACCCTCCGAACACTCTTTCAACCTTATCCCTTAACGGGTGGCCGGCCCACATTCCCCATCGGTGGGGCGATTCAATCAGCCACAGTTCTTCCAGTTGTGATAAAAATTCCCCAGAAGGGGTGGTGTCCTTGTCACGGCCCGGGTCAACCGAAGCCCGAAAGCGGTTATCCAGGGCATCTCGTAACACCCCTTGAGTGCAGGCCAGCGAGATGAGGTTGGGACAGTTCCCAATGATGTACGCGAGTAAGCGAATAGCTGGGGAACGTCCGTCGACCGCCCATAGGTGTCGAATCCATTCTCCATGCTCTCGAGTAAGGTTGTGAAAGGATCGTGCTTTAATGTTGTCGGTGAGGACGACGGGTACTGCTGGCAGACAACGGAGTCTGAGAAGTCGGTAGCACTTCTTTGAGAGGAGGAGAAGGGTGTGGTAGTATTGTTGTGACGAGGCAGAGACGAGAAGCCCGATTTCGAGTACAAGTTCTGGGGGCAGATCTAGGAGACTGGTCGCTAGGTTTCGCTCTGTGGCGTTGAGCATATCGGAACAATGGGTAAAATCAAGGTCGTTAGTTGATTAAATACGAGATTTCCAGACCTAATCATGCTTACCACGTATTGGCGCACCCGAACCGGGCCCGTCAGCCAGTCTCATCTAAGCGTTCTAACCCTGCAATGGCTTCCGTGTCAGTTGGTCAGCACACAATCATAACGTGCTTCACACCGTCCATAGCGTAGCAAACGGACGAGCGCTGGATCAACGAACCACGTGGCACAGCACTTGACCAGAATGCCCGAGAATGGACGCGTAACCGACAGGGGCTGTTGACGTACGCCTGCCTCGAGAAATATAACTCGCCGTCTCTTTGCTTTTCACCACCAACGACCCCAACGAACGATATCGCAATGTCTTCTCCCGTAAAGCTTTACGTTTACGACCTAAGCCGTGGCATGGCTCGTCAAATGTCTCTTCAATTGACAGGTAGACATATCGATGGTATATGGTGCGCGTTTGTCTGTCTTCTCTCGTTATAGCACACTCACGCAGTGCTAGGCATACTTCTATTGTTGTGTTTGGTAAAGAGATATGGTATGGCCAGGGGATCAACTCGGCTGCCCCTGGACACTCTCATGTATGTCATTCATCGTCCTACTTCAGCCTTTGATTTTCAACGTGAGATCAATCGCATTAGCATGGCCAACCCCTTCAGATATTAGATATGGGCGAGACTTTACTGGATGAGGAGACCTTTAATGAGTACATACACGAAATACGTTCTCATTACACGGCCGATAAAGTAAGCAGTGTCCTCCATCTCCTCGATCAAAACTTAACTCAATTCCCTGTATGACAGTACCACCTCCTAGGTACGCAGTTCCCTAGAGCATACAGTCAATTGCTGAAGCCCCATTTCGCAGATTTTAACTGTAACTCTTTCACAGATGACTGCATCTCCTTCCTCACGGGCGGCTCTATACCTCAATACATTAAAGGTGCCTCAAATTCCTCGCCTCGTAGTCCATCAACCATCTGACCTGAACTATAGATTTACCTACTGATTTCTTATCCACACCTTTTGGTGCCTCTTTACGGCCATCCATCGACGCAATGTACAGGCGGCCAACTAATACACCACCACCAGCAAGGCCCCAAGCCCCATCAGCGGTTCCTGGAGTATCTGAAGCAGAGGTATCCTCTATGGCTTCAACGCTCCTGCAGGCCGTTGCCGCTCAAGCGCAACGACCCAACGGGACAGTTCCCAGCAGCTCATCTGCCGCCGCCCGGGCCCAGGCGCATGCACCCACTGATTCACTCACATCCCCGATCCACCTCACAACCAATCCCACCTCCTTTCATGCTCTGCTAAAGAACCACCGAGCCGTCGTTGCATTCTTCACCAGCAAAACATGTCCGCCATGCAGAATGATCGAACCGGTATTCGAGCAATTGGCTAGTGAAAAGAGCGCTAAAGCGGGACAACCAAGCAAGGCGGGTGCTGTCTTTGCAAAGATTGATTTGGGCGTTGGGATGGCCGGTATGGTGGCAAATGAGTATAGCGTTAGGGTTACACCAACGTTTATGTTCTTCTTGGACGGTAAAAAGGTGAGTACTACCCTACTATGTGTCAGACGAATAATAATGATATTGAATTTTGTAGATCGAAGAAATGAAAGGGGCGAGCCCCCATGAATTAAGAACTCAAGTTGATCTTCTACTCTTCCAAGCTAATCCACGTGAGTTGTCCCGAATGCATACCCAAGACCTACTAATTATCACATTCGTCCTACAGCACACCCGCATAAATCCCTCTCAATTTCTGCTCTTCAATCCGTCTCTCTCAATCCTATCCTCTACTCCCAGGTCCCTCCCTTTGATACCGTCAACACTAAGCTATTATCCTTCGTCGATTCGTCTCCTGCTCTACCTGGCAGTGCCACCATGACCAAAGACCAAATCAAGCAAACCATCTCATCTGAGGTTCTCCCGTTCCTTAAGTCTCGCTTCCCATCCTCCGACTCTAAAGGAAAAACACCGTCTGTACAACCTCCCCCTGCGCTCTTGCAGAAGTGGGCGCAGGCCACGGCTATATTGTCAAACGCACTACCCCTGGAATCTCTCTTCCCCTTGGTTGACCTATGGAGGGTCGCAATCTTGGATAGTAATATTGGCATGTGGGCGTCGACATCACCTATGTCGCCTCTCAAACTCTTCCTCTTTAAAGCCACAACAACCGAAAGCACCACTTTCGTGCCAAGGAACCTTGTTCTGACGCTCTTGCGCTTACTCTCCAATGCCTTTGCAACACCCGGCTTGGCTAGAACGTTTGTTCATCCCGGTGCTGGCGCCGCGAGTGTGTTGAAAGAATCTATAACGAAAGTGGTGGTGAATTCCTTGTTACATGAGGATGTCAACGTGAGAAGCGCAGCAGCAGGATTGGCATTTAACTTTGCCGCTTTTATTCAGAAGCAGAGACAAGATGGAAGTGATCAAGGTGAAGACGAAGACTGGGAGGTGGAACTGTTGAGTGCAATTGTTGAGGCTATTGAGCAGGAGAAGGGCAGTGAGGATGTTGGTGAGTACATTCAAGTTCTTATCGCGCTTAATTTAGAGCAATTGAACCTGACTGGGCTTTTCTGTTCGATTAGTCCATCGCCTGGTGGCTTCTCTGGGCCTTCTGCTGTACACCAGTCCGCTCCACGACAATTGCAAGTCCCTCTTGGAGGTCTTGCAGGCTAAGGATAAGTTGAGGGGTAAATTGGTCAAAGGAGGATGCGGATCTGACGGTGTCGTGAAGAAGGATATCAGAAAGCTGGTTGAAGAGGTTGCGGATGTCTTGTGTGCTTGACGAGGAGCACAGAATGTTCGAGCGCTATAATGATAACCCATTGTACTCATTAACATAATAGCATACTCTAATCAACGTCGCCCCGGTTTCCTTGCCCTTCGTAGTCTTGTCAACGCACCACCTGGGAAGCTGAGGTACCCGATACTCGGACCCTGCCAGCGCCCCAGGTCGAAATGTTGAGCACGATTCTCGAAGCGAAGTGGGGTGCGAGGCCTGAGAAGGACCGATTCGCACGCTGTGCTCCTGGTTTATATCCACAAAAGGAAAATTGGACACACGCGATCGAGACCACTGCGTAAGCATACCAACAGCCTCCATCCGTACACAACACAGACCCCTCGTCGGCATTCTTCAAGGTGAGTATGGCCTGACGTTATCCGAAAGCACATCCGT
Organism: Volvariella volvacea V23; assembly: GCA_000349905.1. Taxonomy (NCBI): domain Eukaryota; kingdom Fungi; phylum Basidiomycota; class Agaricomycetes; order Agaricales; family Pluteaceae; genus Volvariella; species Volvariella volvacea. The sequence goes on along the minus strand of KB722747.1, from coordinate 530,345 downwards.
TTTGGCCTTCGAGGACGGTATATTGCTCGTGCAAGTAGTTTGGGATGGAAAGGAGAAGATCTGAGGGTGGATTGAAAGCATGATGGTTGGATGAGCTTTAGGTGGGATTACGGTCTGGTTGATCTTGAAGGTGTTTTTGGCTTGCAGGATGGGACCTATCGGGCTGGACAAGTTGGAATCACAAATGGTCGCGAAATGCGACTATGGGTGGCTCACTTAGTGAGCTATATCGAGAGCAAACTTGCGCCGTTCCCTCTTCCATTTTCTGGCTCGGGTTTCGATTTGAAAGCGTCTTACTGATTCTCGGGTCTCTGTTATTTATCAGACTTCAGCAATGGCGACAACAAAAGCATCAGTCAAGGGCAAGGCAGCGGCTGCCCCAAAAGGTTCCTATCCTCTGCCTCTGGCACGAACTCATACTCATCCTTACAAATTTCACATTCGCACTTGTTCCTGCGCTCGCGTCCGCACCAAAAGCGTCCAAGGCAGCACCCAAGAAGGATGCAAAGGCCAAGCAAGCAAAGAAGGCAGCACTCCAGGGCGTGCACTCACACTCATCTAGGAAGCCAAGATTCTCTGTTAGCTTCCACCGTCCCAAGACTCTTCGACTTCCCCGGAACCCCAAGTACCCGAGGAAGTCGATTCCTCATGCACCGAGGTTGGACCAGTACAGGACAATTGTGTCGTGAGTATACTTTGTCTTTTCGTTTGGAGAGTGCAGGGCGCGTGGGATGGCGTGTTGGATGGGTCTTTATTGTATTGCAAAGCAAAGCTTGGGGGGTTACTTCCTCGGTTTGGAAATAAACCCTTCTTTTGGCTTGAGATACGACAGTGAAGCTAACAAACTCCTCGTTTGCTTCATGTAGACCCTTGAACACCGAATCCGCCATGAAGAAGATCGAGGAGCACAACACCCTCGTCTTCATTGTTGACATCAAGGCCAACAAGCAACAGATCAAGGATGCTGTCAAGAAGTTGTATGATGTCCAGGCGGCAAAGATCAACACCCTCATCCGGTGAGTAATTACTTTAATTGACGGGTATTACCCATGAACACGACCTGACGGCGGCAATGCATGTAGACCGGATGGCAAGAAGAAGGCCTATGTACGATTGACACCCGACCACGATGCTTTGGATGTGGCAAACAAGGTTTGTGTTATTTCGCTCATTCGTTCAGTGGATGCGGATGCTAACGATATTGTCGTTATTGTCTTTAGATTGGTTTCATCTAAATTACTCGATAGTTCTCCTGCTTTGAGCAGACGCTCTGTATTGTCGTAGCACGAAGATGTGACCCCCTTGTTCCTACAGCACCACGCACTTGTATGCCCATCATGCTGCCTTGTCTTCTCCATGTCCTATAAGCACATCCCGAAAATGCATGCATGCCAAACGATGAGATAATAGGACGAGAAGCTCCCAATGCGACACGGAAGAAGTACTATTATAAGGAGTTGACAGCCAGTTGCCCGACTCAATGTGGGTGCAGTGCTCGCTCCAGAATATGGAGCGGGAATAGCGCTACTTAGTCATATTGGGGTGGGTAATGAGATTTTACTGTTCATCTAGACCTCGGACGGCGAGCGTTCGGGCGCGGAAATACGAGCAGGAAATGAGGTTTTAGCTTGAGTGTTGCAGGAGCTGGAGCTGGGCGCATCAGGCAAATTTGGAAGGGACGTGGAAGTATGCGGCAGGAACAACCCTGGATTTACTGCTTTGCGAAGCCCGAGAAGCATGTACACATGGGAAGGCCAATTCATACGACCCTGCACCAGATCCAGCTGGGGTAAACATATTTTTGACCTAAAAGTCTGGCAAATAGGGACAATAGACCCTCGCATTAGTGACCCGTTGTGTAGGCGCTCTTGTTTTCCCTCCAAGTCCCTCTCAACTCTGTCGTGCGACTGCCAACCTGAAGCGCTCTATCGGCCTTAGACTGAGGGTCCCGAAAACTTGGCTGTCTCTGGAAACTGCTACGGCAGGGCTGCTCAGACTGGTAGACTGATTTCTTACCCCTTTGGGAAGAATTTTGGTCCGTCTGGATTTTTCGCTCTTTTTGTGTTGTGTTCCTGCTCCTTGTCCCCTCTAATCGTCCTGAAGTTCATCCTTGGACTTGTCCTCCATCCCTCCTCCCCCGATTCCCTTTCCTCCCGGCGACGGTCTCCGTTCGTATCCTTACACTCCTTACTTTCGGTTGTACGTTTGAAAATTCGGTTTGCTTGCTTGTTGGGTTAAGGTATTGATTTGGTATTATTACTTGGGTGAGTCCTTGGTTGGGCATAGCTTTTGTGTTCTGTCCCCGTATGTGTGCGCTTTACTGACAGGTGGATACCGTCTTCTTCACTTGCATGCTCACTCTTATTGTCCCGGTGCTCGTTGCGTTTCGTCCTGGGCTGGCTGTTGTATCGGTGGTCGGCCGTGGGTGCATTGGTGTGGTCCTCCGGAACCTCATATTGGGCGGTGATGGAATATGGATTGGACGAACGTTCTGGATCGTCTTGGGGATCACACATTTGGAACAAATTCCGATGGATGGGATCAAAAAATCACAAAATTACAACCAATGGCTGCGCATCAATTCATATTTTGTGATGGACAACATGGGATTTTTGGATGTAACTTGGGATCACGTTGGACTCGATATCCATACGCTTTTCCTGTCCACATCACCATCGTCGTTACCGGTCCTCATCGAACTCTCGTCACTCCTTCTCTTGTCCTCCTTCTTTCCTCTTCCCTCCCTCCCCCTCCTCCGTCCCTCGGCCATCCCTCCCCGTCCCCACCGCGATTATTCCTTTCGTCGCCAACCTGTTATATTGTCGCTACCATCATTGGTCCTTCCCCTCTGCCAGCATCACCTCGACAGAGCACATCTTCTACCTGATTTGTGCCCTCTTTGGTGATCTACCGCTCGATACTTCCTCGTATCCCACTACCTTCCCCTCAAGAATCGACCTATCTTCATTCATCCCTCTACCCCGCAACCCTTGACCATCACCCCTACCAAGGACAGAACAATTTGCGCTTTTGGAGCCAAGAAAAAAAGACAGTACCCAACCGTATACACTCGTTAACTTCTCACAAACGCTCTTTCACACCCTCCCCCTCAATTAGTCGACCTTTCGTCGTAACGTAACGACCTGTTCTCCTTCTGTGCTCCCTCACGAGCGAGACGAAGACCCAGAGTTCACCTTCGACGAAACGATAACTTATATATACATATAGACACCCTCACAAACCCTGACAAAACGGACAAGCTGACGTCAAACATTGAACGATGCGGTTATCTATTTATTCGCTTGTAGTAATTGCATGTTCGCTTGCATCTGCGATTTTACCTGTCGATGCCGTGCATTCTTCGAATGCGAACAGTCATGCCAGAAGGTCTTTGACCGGTGGCGCGAGGCACGTAAGGCATACTAGGGATACCGGTGTTGCTCCATTCGTTCAGAAGAGACAGGCCATGCAGTTTGTTCCGAGGCAACTTGGACTTGGTGAGTGTTGCATTCGTCATTCCACTCCCTTACTTTTTTGAGGAACTCTTACTGATGCTGAATTGGACTCCTAGGTGGTGACATTGGCCTAGGTGATATTGGCCTCGGGCTTGGAGTCGGTGTTGGTGACCCTGCTAGCGATGAGGAGAGCGCCCCACCGTCGTCGGCGCCTACAGACCAGACTGCTATGCTACCAGCCCCGGTTATTACGCCGTCCGATCTGCCCACTGACAGTGCCGCCGATCCTACAGCAACAGACCCTCCTGTTGACCCCACTGCTGATCCAACTGCTGACCCGACTGCCGATCCTACTGCAAATCCAACTGCTGATCCAACTGCTGACCCAACTGCCAATCCGACTGCCGACCCGACTGCCAACCCAACTGCTGACCCAACTGCTGACCCAACCGTTGACCCAACCGCTGACCCAACCGCTGAACCCACCCCATCAGATACACCAACTGATACACCTACGGAACCTTCAGCAGATCCCAGTTCAGGGTCAGAGACAGCCACGTCTCCTGATCCAACAGAAACCGGTAGCAGCTCCAACGGCGTTGAAACTCCTGTTGAAACCCCTGTAGACCCTTCTACACCACCACCGGAGCCAACGCCATCAGAAATACCCACCGACACAGATTCAGGCATTCTGCCGTCCTTGAGTGTTAGCGTGTCGGTTGAGCTACCAACAGAGCAGCCTACCCCAACGGATACCGAGGTGCCCACGGAGACTTTGCCTACGCCTACGGAGGAACCTCCTACCGTCACTGACTTGCCGCCCACCGCTACCGAGGAACCACCCACGGCGACTGAGCAGCCTCCGACTGTCACAGAGCAACCTCCTACAGAGCAGCCTCCCACCGCTACTGAGCAGCCTCCCACGGACACAGAGCAGCCCCCCGCTGTCACTGAAGAGCCTCCTATTGTGACTGAGCAGCCCCCGACTGTTACGGAGCAACCACCGACGGTGACTGAAGAGCCTCCTACCGTGACGGAACAACCCCCCACAGTGACTGATCAGCCTCCAACCGTGACCGACCAACCACCCACCGTCACTGACCAACCCCCTACGGTCACTGAGCAGCCTCCTACGGTCACTGATCAACCACCCACTGTGACAGATCAACCCCCCACCATCACTGACCAGCCTCCTACTGTCACTGACGAGCCACCTACTGTTACAGAGCAGCCTCCCACTGTCACAGAGCAGCCCCCAACGGACACTGGAGTTCCTCCCACAGATACTCCAACTCTTCCTCCTGATACTGAGGTTCCTCCAACAGACACCCCAACGCTCCCTCCTACGGATACAGAGGTTCCCCCAACAGATACCCCGACTCTTCCTCCTGACACTGAGGTGCCCCCAACAGACACCCCGACCCTGCCACCAACCGATGACCCAACGGAGCCAACGCCAACGCCAACGGTCTCCGACGAGCCTTCCAACCCTCTTCCACCTCTTCCCACCGTTTCAGTGTCTGGATCGATCTCCCTCCCTCCTCTGCCTACAGATGACCCGACGGTTACTGAGGAGCCTACTGGGGAGCCTACTTCACCAACAATCACTGAGGAGCCTACTTCACCGACTGATACACCAACGAATGGTCCAACTGAGGAACCTCCAACGGATACTGGCTCTGATACTGCAGGACCTACCTCGCTTCCTCCAACAGATACAGATAGCCCTACCGGTGGGCCAACATCGCTTCCTCCTACAGATACAGATAGCCCTACCGGTGGGCCAACATCACTTCCTCCTACAGATACAGACAGCGAAACCGGTGGTCCTACCTCGCTTCCTCCTACGGATACCGATAACGAAACTGGAGGCCCAACTTCCCTACCTCCTACGGATACCGACAGTGATACAACAGGCCCAACCTCTCTACCGCCCACAGATACAGACAGTGACGGATCTGGTCCAACCTCGTTGCCTCCCACAGGCACCGACACCGACACCGACACAACTCCAACTGGCGGACCGTCTAGCTCACCAACTGGCACGGATTCTGATTCCTTCCCTGTCATTAGCTTCCCTGGTTCCTCCCTTCCCAGCACAAACGAAACGGCCACCGTTTCCGTCCCGCCCATCATTTCGTCTGTCTCAATTAATTCGGATTTGGCATTCCTGACGGAGTCTGGATTGGTCTTCACTTCAATCCCTACTACTTCTGTCGAGGCTACCCTTACAGATCCGGATGCCGCTGAGCCAACAGTCAACCCAGAAGAGGAGTCTACTATCACGGACAGCACTGGTGGAACCTCCGTTGTTCGCGCAACTGCTACGGCTTTGACTGAGGCGCCATTGCCCACCAATATGCCGGCCAGGATTTATCCAAGGAATCAAATGGATCCGAATCAAGACTTGTCGGGTTATACCATTATCAGTATCTTATTCACCCTGGAGTTGAATTGGCCGTTCGTTGTTTCAAACCAAATCGCTGCCAGCCAGATATTCGCATACTTGCCAGTCATCATCTCTCATTCTCTTGGAATTTCTGGTACGTGACCACTTCAAGTTTCATGTATTATCCACTGATCGTCGGCTACTTTTATCCTTTTTTCTTTTTTGCCGTATCAAATATAACCTTCTCCAACTTTCCCTGAAAATCTTTCCCGTCACTGCTGTCACGGCTACACCCGACGTCACCTCGTCCCGGACATCAATCATTACGGCACCACCACGTCACAGTCGACGAAGTCCTAACCTACGCACTGCAGGTTTACGTGCCCCATTCGTACCGGGGTCCTTCGGATGCCAACCAACTTGGCACAATGTGGCTTGGGTATATACCCACAGAGCTTGTTGACACCTTAGCCGCAGAAATTAAAGCAAAACAATCGTCATTCTACACCGGCGTTGCTGACCCGGTCGCCCAAGACCTAGTCAACATGGTCAACTCTGGGTTCGCATTGAACTCCGTTGCGGATCCTAATGGTGCCGGTGGTGGAATTATACCCGGAGGTGGAAGCGGAGGCAATGGAAATGGACTAGGAGCCAATTCTGGAGCTGTTTCGAACCAGGGGAGGGAGAGACAGGATGCAATCATTGGAGTTGTGACGGCGTTGGGAACTATTGCTGTGCTCGTTCTGGCGTTCTTGGTTTACAGATCTTGGAAGAGGCGACAGGATTTGAAGCATAGGAGGTTGAGCGATCCACCAGTTGATAGTGGATTCATGGGTGTTAGACCGGAAGGACGAGACTTTGACCAGGATAGCGTGGGCGGTGCGAGAAGGAGGAGTTTCTATTATGCGGAGGATTCGTTGAGAGATCAAGAGATGAGAGAGCAAATTGCTAGAGCAGCAGCAGAGTCATCAGGACAGAATCCATTCAGTGGAAGAGGTAGTCCTTTGATGACACGAAGAAACGTGGCACCGGGAGCCATCTCGGCGCCGATGTTGAAGGAGAGTAGTATGAATTGGTAAAGGAGGAGGCGCTGCTGCAGATCATTTCAGTTCTCTCGTCGGATACATTTCGTCGCTCCTTTACTCCTTTTCGCTCCCCTGCTGGATATGCTCGGTTACATATATTGGACATCGATCCCTGGTAATATTGTGACGCTCAGCCCCCCTTATCCGCCCCCCTTTCCTCCTTCTTCCCTATGTTCTATGTTTACCCGTCTATTCTGACATCGTGACCAACTCACCCTGATATACCTTACTCATGTTTTTTATATCCTCATTTCACCGTTACCTCTTCCGCTATACCAGCCACTTCTACTTTCACCTGGTTTTATCGATTTCCCTTGCTACTCGCAGGAATTCACCACGTTCACATTACCCACTTATTGGTCTCGTTCTGTTCTGTTGTGTTGATAATTTGTTCTACTTACCCAGATACTGGCGTCCTCATCCCTCCGTGGCCAGCGTCTACATCTACCCCCATCTCCCATTGCTTTATCCAATCCCCTTTCCCTGGTCTTTGCCCCGTTTTCTTGTTCTCATTACTCCTTCACGTTCCCCTTCGTAGTTTGGAAATTTGAATTTGAATGGCTAGTTTGTTGGTCCTGGTGACTCATTGTATGATGGCTTGCGAGCCTGAATTGAGGCCGTGGTAGAGATGATGTGAGAGGTTGGGTAGACACAATGAAGCCCGGCGGTGCCCTTGCGACGCATCTCTTCACTGCCCATCATGCATTATGTATGCTGCTTGTTGACTTTGACCATAGCAACCAGACAGTACCACCCTTTTTCGGAGCCCATATCGACCTGTCCCGAGTGTTGCAATTCCAAGCGTCCGATATCAAGTCTGTTGGGTTCACGAATATTAAAAACAAGTTGAGGCCCAAGATCTAAGATATGTAATCGTTGAGGCTTGCCCCCTTTTGGCTAAGACTTCACTAGACTGTGAGTACAGGTGAGTACTAGTTGGCCCGAAAAAGCTACGTCACGTCAAGCCAGTACAGGCAGAGCAAAAAAAAAAAAGGAAAATTTGCGTTCAACATCGGCTGAATTTAGTTTTCAAACTTCCCCAGTGGATGATGCACCGTAGCAGCCAAAATATGTTTAGGGAGGCTCCCCTTGTCTGGCGATGTCAAAAAGCACTACCACAGAAAAACCTATGCAGGCAGCTGCCCACTGCGCCTTCGGACTGGTTTCCTGCACCAGTCGATGAACGAGATTCAAATTTCAAACAAAAAAGCACTCCCAGCTGGATAAGGTTTGATTCCCTGGCGTGCAAGGGAATTTTGATCAAGGTGCCAGAAATCAGAGGCCAACATGGCTTCAAACGACCGACCTCAGCCCCTCCCCTCTTTCCACACACTCCACTGCCAACCCCGCCTGATTACGACGACTTTTAAATGCCAGAACCGGGCCCTCCGGGATAATTGGATAGCCCAACCGCGTCTTGGCGCAATGCGCATCTTCGCCTACCCTGCAGCACGAGCATGTGACATATACACGTGCGGATTCAAGAAAAGTATTGACACGTGACCATTGGAAAGCGACCTCCGAGTCCAAACCTTCGTTAAGTGATATCGTCGTATTAACAGGTGAGACCATCATCTCGCCGCCACTCGCGCCCTCAGTTCTTATAAAAACTCGTTCATCGCTCGTCGCACCGCATCTTAGGGCCTAAACAATACGGTCGTTAGCTCTTGGCTCTCTGGCAACATAGGGCTTGTGGAGTACGTAAGCTTGGGCCCCTGAGTCGTGCAAGTCCTAGGCTCGAACGACCACTTCGCTCAACGGTGAATAGTAGGCATATTAATTCATGCTTTTTCTAGTTTGATTTTTGCAGCTGACTAGATAGGTCTAGAAAGGACTCAACAGTTCCACGGCCCGTCCTTCCTTTTAACTAGCCAGACTTCTAATTACAAGCGTGCATGTTTCAATGCACGTTCCGACAGGCTGCAATTTTGCTCATCCCATATTTCGATCATATTTAGCCATAATATTTGCCCCGCCTAACCAAATACCAAATAATTGGTACGGCTGACTTTATAAGGGTAAAGGTGTGCATCCTTTAATACTTTGTCTATAACTCACCATGGTACCAGATGCTAATCAGGACGAAGTATCCACCCGCCCACATAGCCACCTACACTACCACGACAGACAGACCAAGGCACAAGAGATCTACCCCGATTTGGGGGCTGACATGCAGGATCGCATGGCATTCGTTACCTATGACCATTTCATGAACACATTCGCGCCTCTACCCCCTGTCCCACCAGAAAAAAGGGCGACATTCAAGGACTTCAGTTGGCTTACAGACGACATGCTGAAGGATAAAGAAGTTCTTTGGTACCCAGAGTTGGTTCGTTCTTCACATGCAAAGTGATTTGACGTGTTGTTGAGAGTCTATGCATAGTGTGATACATTTTCATCCGCTTTAGAGGGAAGCCTTTACAGAGTCTTTGACACAGCAAACTGGTCGGAATCTGGGAAGGACAAATGCATCGACCTATCTATTATGCCGCTCTCTGAAAGACGTGCTGTTGGGGGTTCCAAAGCCACAAGTTTTGGTCGTCGTCAGCAATATGCCAGCTATATGCGGTGGTCTTATGTCTCAACATTCATAGAAGTGAAGAACGAAAACAATGATCATCCTTTCGCCCCAGGTAAGGGAAACAACGCCATGTTCTCCCTTGGGCAGATAGTCGAATACGCGTCTCACATCCAGAATCGCCAGCACCGCACCTTCCTTTTTTCTGTTTCTCTTCGAGGATCACTCGCTTGGCTGATTAGATGGGACCGCGTTGGCATCGTTGTCACTCATTCATTCGACTACAAAAAGGAACCGTCAAAACTCCTGGATTTCGTGTACAAGTTGGGGCATATAGACTCGGATATGATCCCACTATACGTCCAGCGACACTAGAGGAGGCTCGAATGATGGAGACTTTCAACACGAACATAGAAACGCATCGGAATTATTTGCAAGAAGCTATTAGCGATAATCATTACCCCATTCAATGTGTTACTATTCAGGACGATGCAGGTCCCAAAGATTTCCTTATCGGAAAACCTCATTTTCCTTCCTATTCTGTCACTGGGAGAGCGACAAAAGGCTTCATTGCTCTCGACGTCGCTAATCACCGACTTGTTTTCCTCAAGGACAGTTGGCGGATTGACTCACCCAAGTATCATGCTGAAGTTGACGTGTATAAGAAATTGGAGAGTTCGCAGGTCCCATTCATTGCAACAGTAATTTGCGGTGGAGACGTTCGAGTTCATCAAGAAAACCAGCGCACTGTGACTCAAGACGTCATTCAGTCCACGACTCCTTCATCCCCGCGTTAACACCACGCTCTGATTCACCATCGCCTTGTCACAAAGCAGATCGGGAAACCACTTATCGAATGTAAGGACTCGCGAAGTATGTGCTTGGTTATTTTTGACGCCATCATCGGTGAGTGCGTCGCGCCTCACGTTCATTTTTTTTACTCATTGACTGCAAAAGCACATAAAACAGCCTGGGAAAAGGCAGGGGTGCTACATCACGATATCAGTTATGACAACATCCTCGTCGACGCAGAAATATACGACAAAGGGTGCGAGGGTGATTCGGCCCTTCCTCCCTTCCTCACATCGGGTTCCTCAATGGTTGGGATCTATGCAAATACAAGGACGAGTTGAATAAGCGCCCAACCGCGAAGAATCGTCCCGTAAGCGAGTCCAACATTAGTCGGGCATTGTTAACTGATAGCCGTTCATAGGGCACATGGATCTATAGGTCTGCACTCGCAGGCAGTCTGCCGTTGAAACCATATTCGGTATCGGATGACATCGAATCCTTCGTCCACGTTGTCATTTTACTTGGACTCCGTCTTTTCACAGTGATGACTGCATCCCAATTAACTGGCTACCTCACTTCGTACTATGACTCTCGACAACAAATAGGAGACTATGAAATTGGCCCGGGGCATAAATTACAGATGATGTGCAACGCTTCCACCATTCTCCTTTGGGGCTGTGCTCCACAATTCAGGGATTTGGTCAAGGAGTTGATGGCTCTGTGCAAGGAGCATTACAGCGCCATGTACGAGAAGCTGTCACGAGATTATCCTCCACCTCACCTGCCGATTTCGGAGGTCACGGTGATGAAGGATCCCCCCGAAAATTGGCTATTGGAGTACAAGCCATCCTCCTTTGACAGTCCAAGCACTTCCCCAAAACCGCGTCTTGCCAATCACGAATCTATTGTGTCAACGTTCTCTGGGATCCTACGTAAACCTGGCTGGATCGAGGATAATATAGATTTGCGAGACCACTTCAAAGATATCAAGTACGGTGACTTATATACATCGCGTACGGCGAGCGAGCGCCCCTCGCAAGAATCACCCGTCAGTACGATCTCTCCAGGTGAGGATTAACTACAGAGGCAGTTGTCGCTCATCATATGATGAGACTCGGCGTGCCAGAAATACTGGATCTGGAGGTTGTACATGAAGAGGAAGCAAGAAATGGCAGACAAGAGAGCACTTAGTTATGATGTATCCTCATGTGTACTACAGTAGCCTGGGTGTAACTTGTACTGTGACGCACGCGAACTGTCACAAGTTGGTCACACGAGTGATCCAGACGCGCCGCAACGAATAGCCACCACTTCCAAGCTGCAATTGTAGTCACGCTGGACTCGCGATTGACATGTATATCAAGACCATAACGATCCAAGGCTTCAAATCTTGTTTGTTTTTGCCCTCGCTCCTCCACTCGACCTGCTAACCTGCCGTTACACTCTAGATCGCGACCAAACTCAAATCGAACCCTTCTCCCCAAAACATAATGTAGTTGTTGGAAGAAATGGCTCAGGGAAGAGTAACTTCTTTGCAGGTAAGTAATGGGTATACCGCTTGGAACTCCGGTCTGACGCAACCACAGCAATACGATTTGTGCTCTCTGATGCATATACCTCAATGTCTCGAGAGGAGCGGCAGGCTCTGTTACACGAAGGAGTGTCAGTGACTACGACGTTGTCTGCGTATGGTACGTTTGGGTTATGTTTTTCTCTTTGTGACCTTCTCTGATTCAGACCAGTTGAAATCGTTTTCGACAATTCCGACAATCGTTTCCCCACTGGCCATGATGAGGTTATTCTACGGCGTACCATTGGTTTGAAGAAGGACGAATACAGTTTGGACAGAAAGAGTGCGAGCAAAGCCGATGTCATGAACCTTCTGGAGAGCGCTGGGTTCAGCAAATCTAACCCGTACTACATTGTGCCACAAGGCCGTGTAAGTGCATTTAATCTTACCACATAGTGTAGCAAAGTTGACCTATTCTCGCTCCTCCCTTAGATTACGGCCCTAACGAACGCGAAAGACCACGAGCGGTTGGCGTTGCTGAAGGAAGTTGCTGGAACAAAGGTCTACGAGCAAAGAAGAGCAGAGTCGCTGCGTATCATGGGAGAAACCGACGCTAAGCGACAGAAGATCAATGAATTGCTGGAATACATCGAGTCTCGACTAGCTGAGCTTGAAGAGGAGAAAGAGGAGTTGAAAGAATTCCAGACAAAGGACAAGGAACGAAGATGTTTGGAGTATGCGCTACATCAAAGGGAGTTGGAGGAGATTAACGAGGCTCTAGACGAACTGGAAAATGAGAGACAGAATAATATCCATGGCGCAAATGTGCGTCGAGAACAGTACACTGGAAGAGAGAAGGAGATAAGAGTGAGTACTAGAACATATTTTATTCAGAACCCGACTCAACATCGTATCCATTAGGAAATTGAACATGCAATCTCTGAAACCAACCACGCGCTCCAAACCGCCAACCTCACTCGGCAAGACGTTCAAGCTGAACTGACAGAACTTATACGAAACCGTACAGAATTGGAGTGTACTATTGAAGATCTCGAAACTACTGATGTCAACACCGGAAACCAACGTGCTAGACTTGAACAGGAAGTTCAAGAGATAAGACGCCAAATCCAGGAGAAGGAGAGGGCGCTGACTGAGCTAATTCCTGAGTGGGATTCACAGCGGACGCTGGAAGCGAATGAAAAGCGGAGATTGGACGAGTCAAGCGCCAGATTGGCAGCACTTTTTGCTAAGCAAGGGCGAGCGACCAAGTTCAGGACAAGAGCCGAGCGTGATGCCTACCTGAACAATGAAATCGCATCTATGCAACAATATAGAGCGACGCAGGAGCAAGCACTTGAAGGCAGCAGACAAGACTTAGAGACCGCGCGCCGCAGTCACCAAGAGATAAACGAAAAGATCAGGGTCGCACATGAGAAGATAGAGGATGGACGGGCACAAGTGAAAGTTCTTGCCGATCAAGTTGCAGCATTGAAGGATCAACAGGCGGAACTAGTGGAGCGGAGAAAGGAGTTGTGGAGGGAGGATAGCAAGTTGGATCACCTCGTTAATCGGTCTGCGGAGGAAATGAGGTCGGCTGAGCGAGTGTTGGCTGGTATGATGGACAAGGTGCGCACACATTCACGTCTAATGAGTTCTTTATTGATTATGTTGGATAGGATACCGGAAGCGGTCTCAAAGCAATTGACCAAATTGCTCAACGCCTGCGTTTGCAAGGCGTGTATGGACCTTTGTATCGCTTATTCACAGTCACCGACCCAAACTTCAACACTGCCGTTGAGCTGACAGCCGGAAATAGGTTCGTGGAGAATCAGTCATAATGTGGGTGTAGTACTAATGTTCCTCCAGCTTATTCCATGTGGTTGTGGACACCGACGAGACTGCTCAGAAGGTACTAGAGGTCATGCTCCGGGAGAAGACGGGTCGTGTTACATTTATGCCATTGAACCGACTCAAACCCAAGAATCCTCCTATGCCGATGAATACCGAAGATTGTGAACCGCTGATTGAAAAACTTCGGTTCGATCCCAAACTCTCCAAGGCGTTTGAACAAGTCTTTGGGAAGACAGCTGTATGCCGTGATTTGACCATTGCAGCCGCCTATGTGAAGAGTCATGGGATTAACACGATCACTTTGGATGGCGATAAAGTCGATAGGAAAGGTGCTTTGACGGGAGGGTATCATGATATCCGAAGGTCGAGAATAGAAGCCATCAATAGTCTGATAACATGGAGGGATAAGTGGGACAAGGATAGTGCAGAGTTGCGCAATGTCCGAGATAGAATTGCGAGGTTGGAGCAAGAGATTACTAAGCTGACAGGAGAGATGGCTCAGAAAAACGGGCTACAGACCGTCACAAGGGATTCTCGGGAGAGATTTTTGGAGGAAGGGAATATGCTGATGAAGGAAAAGGACAAGTTAGAAAGCAGAATAGCGAAATTGGAGAGGGATATTAGTGATCTAGAGGGCGAGTTAACAGGGTTGGATGCCAAGTTGGAGGGTTACCAAGCTGAGCTGAACACGCCTTTGGTGGCTGGTTTGACACCAGAGGAAGAAGGGCTAATCGCAACCCTCGGAAAGGAGGTCGAGGGAAGACGAAAGGATCTGCTAGAACTCGCAAGATCCAAGAATCAGGTATGCATTTATATTAACCCTACACCGTTGAAGGATTAATACTTGCTTTCAGCTTGAAGGTCGGAAAAACGCGATTGAAATTGAATTGAACGAGAGATTGCGAAGAAAGTTGGAGGAAGCAGAACACAAACTGGAATCTCTTGGAGAAGTAGCTGGTTCGTCCCAACCACTGGACAGCTTAGATTCGAAGAAGAGAGAGCTCGAAGTCCTAAATCATTCGGTCGAGGCTTTGACGAAAGAGTCCCAAAGTACGTTATAGCCGCATATAATTCTCCATTTGCTGACCCCAAACCTCAGAGGCTGAGAAAGAGAGTGAGGACCTGACGAAGAAGCTCCAAACTCTTCGGACGAACCTCGAACAAGTCCAGACGCAGCAAAGCGAGGATGCTCGGAATATCACCAAACAGCAAAAGACGACAGAGCGATTCTTAGCGAAACGTCAGATGTTGCTGAATAGGAAGGACGAATGTAACAGGAACATTCGTGATCTTGGTGTATTGCCTGAGGAGGCATTCGAGAAATACATCAACGAGAAGCTGGATAGGGTGAGTCAAGCACGCACGCAGGGAGGGGGCTCACTGATGGTCACGTGTCATAGTTGGTCAAAAAGCTGCACACCATCAACGAAGGGCTCAAGAAGTTTGCTCACGTCAATAAGAAGGCTTTCGAACAATACACGAATTTCACGAAACAGCGAGATTCCTTACTCCAACGTCGGGAGGACCTAGACAAATCAGCAAGTTCGATTGAGGATCTAGTACAAGTGCTCGATCAGCGAAAAGATGAAGCAATAGAAAGGACATTCAAACAAGTTGCCAGTAACTTTGAAGAGGTGTTCGAGAAGTTGGTTCCTGCTGGCAGAGGGAGATTGATCATTCAGAGAAGAATTGACCGGGTTTGTGACACGTCTGATTCTTGTTTATATTGGGTGCTCATATGTGTAATCAGGATGAAGACATGGATGAAGATGCTGACGAAACACAGCAGAGTTCAGTGGATAACTACACTGGCGTATCTATCAAAGTCTCGTTCAACTCCAAGGTTGACGAGGGGCTGCGGATACAACAGCTATCCGGTGGACAGAAGTCCTTGGTCGCCCTTGCCTTGGGTATGAAAAAAAAAATCTCGTTATGCGCATATACTGATCTAATGGCGTTTTTTAGTGTTCGCCATTCAGAAGTGTGACCCTGCGCCGTTCTATCTTTTCGATGAGGTACGTGCCAACAACGCCCGCTTTTGTCTGATATTGATTGTGTGTTGCAGATTGATGCAAATTTGGACGCGCAATATCGAACAGCCGTTGCATGTGAGCATTGAATCTTACATTGCCGTGTTTTCCATACTGAGCTTCTCTTAGCAATGATCCAGTCACTATCATCAACCGCGCAGTTCATTACGACGACCTTCAGGCCTGAAATGTTGGTGACAGCAGACAAATTCTACGGCGTGTTGTTCAACAACCAAAAAGTCTCGTCGATACGAGCCATTAAGCGCGAGGAAGCTATGGAGTTCGTAGATCAGGTACGTCGCCCATGCTTATTGTTTGTTGATTGCTGGGATAGTCGGTCTGAACTATTATTCAGGAGGCTCAAGCGCAATGATTTGAACTACCACCACCACTGTCCAACTTGTCTTTTCGTGTCTGTATCCTTAGTGCACATAGGGTGTTGTCTGTTGTCGTACAAGAGCTTTCGTAATCTATAACGTCCCGAATATTAGTCCAGTCATTCCGTCCTTGGCTCAATACAACCCCAGCGTAAAGGGCCGGTGTAAGACTCCGAGTACAATCCTTTCATATGGTGGATACATTTAAATTGTTCCATGGCCTTACAAGCATCGTATTAGGTGTCCTAGTATCAATAGCCTTGGTAAAGTCCGTTCTCGTTTTGCATATGGTGTGATATACGCTGAACTCAATTACCAACATCTGGTGGTGTATCAAGGAAGATGCTTGTTTCGTTGTCGCCATATCTCAATCCCGGAATGTCCTCAGCAGCCCTTGCTATTTCATCAATCTCAGCAACTTCCTCAGGCGACAGATGAACTTTTTCGGCACCCATGTTTTCTTCCAGGTACTGTTCGCATACCGAAATCAGTCTTAGACGAGCAAGCAATGACACTATTTAACAAACCTTGATCTTCTTGGTGCCAGGAATAACGAAAAAGTTGTCTCCCTTGGCTAGGACCCAGGCTAGGGTGACCTGTCCAGCTGTTGCGTTGTGTTTATTTCCAATCTCTTGTAATTTAGCTACAACATCCAAAATTTTGGGGAAGTTTTCGTTGGAGTATCTGCGTGAACAGGGGGTCAGATCTTTCACTCTCGTAATAGAGCAAACCAGCGTACTTGGGAATGCGTCTTCTGAAATCGTCGGCATCCAAGTCATCGTGTGATTTCTGTTGAGAATGATATCGATTCTAAGTGCTCAGGAGGTACGTAAAATTCACTCACGTATCGACCAGTTAGCATTCCTCTGGCCAAGGGAGAATACGCTACGATAGCCACACCTAATTCTTGAGCCGTCTTTGCCAGTGCAACCTTTTCATCCCAAATGACGAGAACGAACGGAGATACTTCAACCTGAAGACATAGAAATGCGGATGTGAACTTGATTAAATGAGGCGGAGGACGAACCTGTACAGCTGCAATGGGATGAATAGCGTGAGCGCGACGAAGTGTTTCTGCAGAACACTCTGACAGGCCAATGTGTTTGACCTTGCCTTCTCTATAGAGGTGTAAGAATCGTCTAAGGTAGCTTGTGGATAAATTAAACTCACTTGACGAATTCAGCCAACTCTCGCATAGTGACCTGGATTCATTGTACATAGCCTGGAATTGACAGGATTAGATTATGCATACCTCAATGGGGATTGTCGAATCAACCCTGGACATAATATAGATCTATATAGTCCACCCCCACCCGCTTCAAGGAAGTCTCCAAACATTCTCTGGCGTATGCAGGATCTCCCCTAGGCTTGTCGGCTGTGATGCCAAATTTGGTCGCGATGAAGACTTCATTTCGCTTGCTGGTACGCTTCAACCTGCATAAAAATCAGCCAGTTTGTTTAAGGAGTTGAACCTTTACTGGAAAGGGAGCGTACCATTTCCCAATTAATTCTTCAGAGTCACAATAGACGTTGCTAGAATCCCAGTGCCTACAGCCAAGCTCGTAAGCAGCATCGAGGACCTGTAAGGAGAATTGATCAGATCATCGCAAATTAAAAGGCATCGGCAGATAAGATGTCTACTAACCTTTAAGCGCTCTTCATCAGAATCTATGGCACCATAGTAGCCGCAGATTCCCATTAGACCAAATCCAATGCTATGAACAGTGTCGCCACCAATTTTTCTATAAACTGATGGGGACATTCTTGTCTGTTGGTTGGGAGTGGGGGCTGCTATTCGGTGAAAGATGTTGGGGGGTTTGACCTGTGACGGACGATTGGAATATCATGTATATAGTCTTATAAGTACTCCAGTGACCCACTTCAAGTGCTGTTGCCGTAACTGACGTGGTAAATTATTCACTGCATGACTGTACCGCGTTGATGATCTTCACAGGAGCATCACCGGTGATTCAGCCAGACTAACAGCAGTTGATCATGAAGGACGCGCATATTCACCGGCAGAGTCGGGGTACTAACCATTAATTCCCGATACCTTTTGGGGAAGGACTTTCTCCGCTTTGCTGATGTTTGTTTTCCATGCAAGATTCCATTTCGTGTGCTTCAGCTTGAAATAAAGTCAATGGGGAGGGCTTGGGTGGGCATTTCGGGCAGATCCCGGAGGCAAAGAATGATGCACCACTTTCTGATTGGCCCAGTGTCACGGTATATGTTACCAGAATGCCAAAGCCAGGATTCAAGGTCATACATACTACGGCATCGGGGCCTGTATTGAAGTCCAAGTGGGGTTAGACACATAAACAGACGGGACAGCCTATTAACTTGAAGTGTTCCTTGTCAGATTCTAGTCCCCGCGGTAGCCGCTGATTGCTATGGCACCAGACCCATTGATACAAGGTGTTTCTATATAATGAAGTAAAAAATTGCAACGACTGCAGGTGTTTTTACGTCCAGTAATCCGCACCAATTTTATTCACCCTTAGCTCAGAATGCAAGGACAACGAACCTCAATGAAGATCAGCTTTTGTATTTCCAGACTACGAGCGACATCTACAGGTATTGGTTACACTATTTAGAATCACCGCTTCGATGCGTAGAAGCAATGGGCTCAATTTTCCGGGGGGTATCTACGAAGGAAAGGGCCATTCCATAGTCGTTATATCGCTGCCCCGGTACCTCAACCTCGGCGGCCTTTGCTATCTCATCAATTGCGATAACTTCTTCTGGTGACAGATGGACCTTCTCGGCACCCATATTCTCCTCAAGATACTGCAAATACGAATGAGCCCTGAATGGACAACCATCGGTGGTACATCAAAACCTGCCTTGATTTTCTTTGTACCGGGGATAACGACAAAGTTGTCGCCCTTGGCTAGAAGCCACGCCAGGGTGACCTGACCAGCTGTTGCGTTATGTTTCTTGCCAATTTCCTCCAGTTTAGAAACAACATTCAAAATGTTTGGGAAGTTCTCGTTGGAGTACCTGATGATTATGTTAATCTACGTGACAAGGGGTAATCATTGAAGTCTACTCACTTGGGAACTGTCCTTCTGAAGTCATCGGCTTCCAAATCGTCTTGTGATTTCTTTGGGAAGAGTCAAAGTTAATAAGTTCAAACTCGTGAACTGCATTGAGTCAACTTACGAATCGACCAGTCAGCATACCCCTGGCCAAAGGAGAGTATGCCACAATAGTCACTCCCAATTCTTGTGCTGTTCGTGCCAGGGCATTTTTCTCGTCCCATACGTCCAGAACGAATGGGGATACCTCAAGCTACAAAAGCGAAGCAAAGTCAGATATGAGCGCAACCTCAGCTAATAGAGCTCGAACCTGTACAGCTGCGATAGGATGAATGGCGTGCGCGCGACGCAGAGTTGCTGCAGAGCACTCTGATAGGCCGAGGTGTTTGACTTTTCCTTCCCTGTGAAAGGGGTTAGTCGTATTTGATACAACTTGTGGATAGCAGGACGCACTTGACGAATTTGGCTAACTCTCGAATGGTGACCTGGGTTCGAGGTCAGCGTGGGGCACACAAATCAGTAGGATTTTGGCATCGCATACCTCAATAGGGAGTTTGGAGTCAATTCTGTGGACGTAGTACAGGTCGATATAGTCCACTCCCAGTCGCCTGAGCGATGTCTCCAAACACTGTCTAGCGTATGCAGGATCTCCTCTGGCACCTTCTGCAGTAATGCCGAACTTGGTGGCTATGAAAATGTCATTCCGTTTGCCTGTACGCTTCAACCTGCAACAGAAGGAACAGGTGTGTTTAGAGTAGGCAAATTGGGTAGAAAGGAATGACATACCACTTTCCTATTAACTCCTCCGAGTCACCATAGATGTTACTGGAGTCCCAGTGCTTGCTGCCAAGATTGAACGCAGCATCGAGGACCTACGAATGGTCCAGAACTGGATCAGGACACCTCGCAGCATAGCTAGGTAGCGCATATTAACGCACCTTGAAGCGCTCTTCGTCAGACTCGGTGGCCCCGTAGTAACTACTGATCCCCATGGCACCAAATCCAATGCCATGGACGGAATCGCCACCAATTTTCCTGTAAAAGTTGTCGACATTTCTTTTCTGCTGAGTGTTAAGTGAAGAGGGTGATGTAGATGAGACTTGTGAATGAGATATTGCGTCGAGTGCATGCCCTCTTATACCTCAGTGACCCATGCGAAATCCCGTTCAACGTCGTTTCAACGAGCTTCGCAGAACCTTCCAATTTTTTTGATGATTAAGCCATGTTCACAAATGCTGATTGCACTGGCACTGCCGCGTATACGCAGTCTATACTCTGCCGTCCCTAGCTGACAAGTAGATAGTGGCGAGCTCACAGGGGCCACGAAGTGCCGTCCCTGGGACGTAACTAAAGATGCCGGGTCTTGACAAAACAGTCATGATGCTGAAGCCGGAGGTGACGATCTTCTGCTGGGGGAAGGTCGGCTGTAGGAAGGATGCATAAGGCAAGTGCCTCCTTTGGCTACCCAATAACGCAAGCCAAGCGGCACTTCACCTTCCCATGATAAGCGAGGGTGAAAACTCCAGATACCAACCTCCATTGAAAGCGCACCAACCTCCGCGGGATTTTGTGCTTCTCCTTTACGCCAACTCTACACCTGAGTCAGGTTTGAGAAAATCCAAGGCCGCTGGTCACCGACCCAGCCAACACACTAAAGGGCCGTTTGTACATTGAGTATCGATTGCTCGTAGATCCGCAGTCTGTGGAAGCATAGAAATATCCGTGTAGCCGGAAACCTCCGGAGATAGGAAATGGCACAAGAAAGGAATTATTCAGTTACGCAAATCCTCATCTTTAGCCCGGTATATTGTTGTATCGCAGAACGTATCGTAACTCAAAGCGACGCAACTTGACCCAATATTTTACACTTGCAAGTATGGATCAGATCTTCGGCGGGAAGCGGTGGAGGTGCGACTTTCGTGATATGCCAGCAGGACAGTCGTCACAGTATACATCGAAGCCAACAGTTTCTTGAGTCCGCTGCCCGCCATTACTGACAGACAATAAGGGCGAGTCGGGTGGAATACCAAGTTGCAAATCAGAGTGGCCATCCACACCGAGTGCTCGTAGCCCTGTGAGATATTGGCGCAAACAACGCCGCCACCAAGCTCCACTTGAAGGATAAAGGCGTTCTGAGAAGAATGTGATAGCAGCAAAAACTCAGCACAAGAGAGAGAAGCAGTATTCCACAGCCTACAACATCGACCGCAAAACATCCTTTCCCCTGCTAACCAAACTTCCAATCCGCTCGCTCAGAAAATCCAAATTTGGTGCCAACCCACTTCCTGAGTCCTCGTCCTGCTTCCGCCCATGTAGAAGCTCGTCACGGTGCTTATACCACCACCTGACAGCTTCTTCTTTCTCTCTATCCCCCACTTTTTCTAGGAGCTCTTCGAATAATGCATCAACCAACTCTTTTCTCTCACCCTCACTCTGTGCCTTTGCCTTACCATCATCCTCCTGGTCCGTCTCCTTCCCCTTCGTGGCAGGAAAGGGGATTAAAGGATATTTGGCGATAATCCCCCTTATCTCCTCCAATGTCCTGATCAGAAGTGGTAGTGGGAGTGAAGACACAGTAGATATGAGCGTCAAGTGCAGCTTATACAATCTCGCTTTGTCTTTTTGTCTCTCCTCTTGGTTCTGGGACGAGGCTAAATCTGCAGGTCGTTCAATCTGTTTCTCGACATCCCGTATTGCGCCAATGAGTCGATCTATGCAAAACCATGATAGGGCGTAGTGACCTTGTGATGGGCTGGGTTGAGAGGAGGGCGAAGGCGTTATCTCTTGCTGGATCAAACCATCTTGAGAGCTTGCACTTGCAGACCTGACGAGCGAAGAGTATGCAAGACGCAATTGGGATGTCTCTAATCCTCCATTGACAGAATTCTAACACAAGCGGTCAACAGCGAGACTTATAAGGAACACAAAATAAAACGCTCACCTTGATCAAACAATCCACGTAGAATGGTACCAGCTTCTGGATGAAAGTTTTGTATCCGGTAGGAGATCCTCTCTCAGCTAGACTCTGGCTCGTCTTTTCTGCATGAGCCGCAAAGATGGACAGAATCACCGAGTGCGCAGACTCAAATGTTTCTCGATGAGATGGGTCCCATAAATGTCTAATGTGCATAGAAGGTCACGTCATCAGTATGTGATATTCCGTAGGTTTACTTACGGATAACATAACGGGAACACCATCAGCTCTATACAGGTGGGTCCCAATACGGGTACTAGTTGTTCGACAGCGGCCAGAACATAAGCTTTTCTTGCTTGTGCGTGAGGAGAATTGGAATCCACTAAATACGAAATGTGAAGAGCAAAGATTAGCTCCCCAAAGAGCAGAAAAGCACCCAATTTCATAAATGCAACTGACCTGCATTACTGTGCACCCTCGTACTCAATTCCTCCACAAAGTCTTCACATTCTCGTAGACTCCCCTGAGAGATTACATCAATAGCCAAATAAAACGCCTTTTTCAACTCCCTTAACCCATGCACGGAGGTGGTCGTGACGCCACCAAACTTCGTTATCACGAACGACAAGTGGAAAAGCGCATATAGCGTTTGGGAAGCCATAGATTGAGGTGTGGTATTGATGGACGGTGGTAAGAAAACTATTGATGATAGACCAGCGTCTGAGACCATAATTATGCTGAATAGCAGCGTTTTGAGAGTTGTCCATATCGATACAGTGATTTCACGGGTATCCGGAGCTGCAGTGATTCCATGTAAGTGAAAAAAAGCGCGGAATCTGGAAACTAAATGCATACCAATACCGTCCTCTTGGGTGACACTAGCCAGCTCGCTTTGATACCAGTCGCTTTCTACCCTAGCAGCAAGACTCTCTAGCACCTTCAACGCATCCGAGAATGCGGCTACTCCATCAACAGGTCTGTGGCCAAGCAAGACGGTGAGAGATCTCGCCATTAATCTCGATAAAGCCGACATAGACTGCATAATGACACTAGAATTCATCGACTGCTGGTGTATTGCCATTGGAGAATCTTTCTGCCGTCAGCGTGAGCACATGCGAGACAACGATCGAATATGTGAGGCTTACCGGGATGTGGATGCCTTCATCGCTTCTCTGCAAGGATGAGGGTAACGTTGAAAGGAGTCTTCCATCTTGGAATGCGGATGACATGGTCGACACCAGCAACTGAACCAATAAACGAAGGGGAAAGGCCTGCAACTTGCTCTCTTCTACCAGAGGGAGCGACTGAGATGCCAGTATCAAAGCTAACGATAATGTATCTGTCCCAAAAGACAAACGACAGATCCCCTTGAGTCCTGATATACGTCGAGCGCTCAGAAAACCTCACCATGCGCCTTAGAAGCAAACTCCTTCTCCCAAGAGG
Organism: Volvariella volvacea V23; assembly: GCA_000349905.1. Classification (NCBI taxonomy): domain Eukaryota; kingdom Fungi; phylum Basidiomycota; class Agaricomycetes; order Agaricales; family Pluteaceae; genus Volvariella; species Volvariella volvacea. The sequence goes on along the minus strand of KB722747.1, from coordinate 506,943 downwards.
ATGCGCCTCGCTCCAATCCTGTTGCACCATAACCAGGATACATATCCAAGGTTTCCGCTAAAGCAACCATTATTTCCGCTTCCACTCTCACCCTTCCCTTCCCTCTCTCCTTCAACGAGTCTTCTTCATCTTGGGAGCTCAACGTACCCTTCTCCTTCAACCGCTCTACTCTCAGATCCTCCAAACCCAGTAAAACGCCAGTACATCCGGTTAATCTCAACACAGGATGACCACCCTGTAAACCTCTAACCACACCCTCAACCCACTCCGTCATCCGCGCGTTAAAGCCCGGCTTGAACACAGAAGCCACAACAGACGTGTTTTCATATTCCTTCTTCAAATACCTATGCTTTAGGTGCACTGCATGCCTAAACACCGTTGATAACGTTTGCAACTGTTGGAACGTAAAGGGCTCGTTGGTGAAATGGACACTTGATATTGTCGAAGCGGTAAGGGAAGTCGGAGAAGGTTGAGCTTCTGCAAGGTGATAGGATATAGCGCTTTGTAGAGTTTGAAAGGGTATTCTTAGTTGCTTGCTATAAAGGTGGCTTAGGAGGGCAGCATAGCTCGCATTAGACGTTGTGGACATTGGCGAATGGGGGCCGGCAACTCAGGACTGGATTTGCCGGAGCCGCACGTGGCTGCACACCTCAATGATCCGTTTCAGCCTCTCAGGCTAACACTGCTAACTATAATACGCAAGCTGCATAAAACTATTCAACAGGTGGTAAGGTCTTCAAGAACCAATTGACAGCCTGATCAACTGCGTTCTGATGTGCTTCCTTGATATGTGGATACGCCAAGTTCGGTCGAGATGCAAATCCATGAGTTGTTCCTATATATTGAATCATAGGGGCACGCCCTGTCAGCACACAACCGTGTTCTCTACCAGAGATAAAAACACAACCTTTATAATCAACAAACTCATATTCGGTAAAATCAAGTTTCCCGGCTCGCTCTGATAAAATAGCTTCACATTGCAGACGTTTTTCGTGCTTGAAGCTGAAATCATCTGGCATCAGGTAAAGTGAGCTAAGCCTTTCTTGTCAGTGGGGTGGCAATTATTACCCTCCGCACAGGCCCAAGCGGATGGTATCTGTAACAATACTGGAGTAAGCTGACTAGCCAATAGACAAGGTCATATTCTAACTCGCCTTGATGGCGCGTACGTCATCAAGCGTAAAGCGGCCTGGATGACATATTACTATGCTCTGAAGGAGATCAGTAGCACCAAGATATATAGCCATCGAACCACCGAAGCAATAACTATACAAAGTGTTGAGTATCATGACTTTCTTATTTCACATGCACATGCGTGCTACTTACCCAACTGCGGGTAACCTTTCTCTGCCTTGATTGCCCCTATGAACTAAATGTTCGGACAATCGAATGAGAGGGGAAGGCTAAAGACAGCTAATTTACAGTAAATACCTGTTTGAGACGTCCCATTACGACTAACGGTCGATTTTTGTAAAGGAGTGGAAGTCTTGGCAACAAGGCGAGATAAAATCTCGCCCAATATAGCCAGCTTAATTGCACCCCAGGAAGTGAGGGCAGTGCTAGCTGTGATTCCTCAAGGGGAGGTGCTCCTGGAATAGAATATGTCAGATCACACTCACATAGGCATAATGGGTATAGACCACCACGGGTGGCACAAACATATGGAAAATGTGCTCACCATCGAACATATCTGGCACCCAAACATCGCAACCTAACTTCGAAGCAAATTCGTCGGCCTTGATTTTACTGTTCTTGCTATCAGACCAAATATATCTGTCAGCAATAGAATTGCGCGAGTTGACGGTTTTGTCGTTTTCAATGGGTTTGGGGAATAATATGCATTGAGTGTTGAGATGGATCCCTTTGGTTCTCCTGGGATGATAGCACCAGTCGTACAATCAGGGCACGACATTGCGAGGTTGGTGTAACGGACACAAGGCAAGGAGAAGAACCTGGAGGCAAAATATAAAGCAGCATGGGATCTAAATATGGCGCCTGTGCCGGCGTGCCAGGTACGCACAAAGTCGATGGGGACCCTTACTGTATGCCTACCACGGGCATCAGTTAATCATTTCACACAGCAATGGGTGGCATGTGAACCCGAGTTTCACCCACGGGCTACGATATCGAGTTAATATGGTCATTTGACCCGTTTCCAGCCCCTGACGTCCCGTTGTGACTGAGGGTGAGTATGTCATCGGTGCAAACTTGAAGGTTGTTCCCAATTTCGCATGGGATCACTGGCAAGTGAATGCTAAATTCGCCACATGACGCGAGTGACAATGCTGTGGCCAATGATCACGCCTTAATTTACCTGCACCGTCCTGTCAAAAGAATCCCAGAGATGTGTCTCGAAGCTACCCATCTGGCATTCACTATGATGATCACCATCACTTTGAACTGCACCGTGATGGCGAGCACTCAAAAAATTATCAGGATCAAATAACAGGACCAAAGGCACATAATTGCTATGAGAATGTTTACTCTTTGCTTGAGGCATTGTGGCATACAGGAGCATAAGGGTCCAACTAAGGCAATGAAAGTGAAGAATAAGCCAAGTAGAGTCTATTATTCGCCAACCGGGCCAGAGATCACGATATGGGGAATTGGCAAATGAGGAAGGCTCTAGACAGAAAATATATTGTGTATAACTATGTATAAGGGTCAAACTTCTGTATATGTAAAAGAAAAATAAGCTAATAAATACGTGAACTATTGAAGTATCAAAGGCGAAAACAGTATATGTTGAATGTGTAGCAGGGAGAAACAAAAAAGATAGTGAAAGATGTTCCCATAGTCCCAGAGGCCTGGGGGTCAATCCTGTGAGCTCTGCGTAGCCCAAAGTGTCCTGAGAACAAGTCCAAGTCCTGTATGCCATGTACAACCCAATCTTGGAGGCTCCATTGGAATGCTATAGAGGGTGGCAAACTAAGGAAGTGCCATCTCACCGATGAATAACTCGGAAGTGATTTTGGTGAATTGAGTGATGAAAAAACGAAGAAACGTCGTCAAAAAAACGGTTGGTTGAAATGATTTTGAATATTAGGGAGGGTCTGTGTTGAATGAGTAGATTCTTGAATAGTTGTTTCAATATGACTTTTGACCAATGGCATTGATGTGATTTGAAGCTGATGAAGGAACATCACCACTTGATGATTTTTTGACTTGCAGTGAGGTGGTACCATGGTTGGGTCCATGCTGAGCAGATATGACTCGGAGCTGATGAAAGGACATCAGAGGTCATTGGATCTAGGACCACAAGCTTGCAGTTGTCACTGAGGCATATCCGACAAAGGAGGTGCCTTGGACCAGTTCCCACTTGCTAGTGGTCCAAATGATCAATGTATACTAATATGTTTGGATTAGAGACTGAATCAAACAGTGAACATCTACGAATAAAGTAGCTGTGCAGTAAACACACCTGATCAACTGGACTTAAAATGAAGACTTTGAGAGGTTGGGATTTGTCAGACTTGACTCGCTTTGGGATATGGAATGGGTTGGGTGCATGATGCTGGGACCAACGGATGAGGGAAAGGGCAATTAAAGTAACGAACAAGAAAAAGGGAAAAAATGAGGGAATAGAGAAGGAAGATTCAAACTGAGAGAAACAAAAGAAAAAAAAAGAGAAGAAA
>KB722747.1:489585-503208 GCA_000349905.1 Volvariella volvacea V23 | reverse complement strand
AAAAAAAAAAAAAAAAAAAAAGAAGAAACTAAGGTGCTTGTGGACGAAGAAAAAAGAGATTGAGGTTAATATTTTGGGTGATATATTCAGTTGGGGTTTGAGTTTGGTTTTAGTTGGCTTAATTAAATGTGCAGACGGTAGGTGAGTGGTGGATGGATGAATGAAACGTGGATGGGGTTGGATGGGTCATATTTATAATGGATTTGCCTTAAAATTGTGGTTTGTTTGAATTGTATATTCGACTTATACGTTCGATTTTGGTTAGCTTGGTTGAATGTGCAGGTGGTGGGTGAGCTGTGGATGGATGAATGAGACGTGGGTGGGGGTTGAATGGGTCATGTTTATAATGCATTGTCATAGCATTGGGACTTGTTTGAATTGTGTCTTCGATTTATTGGACGTGTGATGTGGTGTTTGGGTGGTGGGTGAGTGGTGGATAGATGGTTGGCGATAAAAATGAAGGGAATGGATATTTGTTCATGGAAAAAGCGGAATAGACGAGAATGTTGATTTTTGGCATTTGATAATCTGTAAAGATTGGATTTGGATAACTGCGTCACTGAACAATGAGCCAATTGAACGAATGAGGAGAATATGAGACTCACGAAGGCCGACTAAAAATCAAATAGGGAAAATGTCGGATTGGAGGGTATGACTTGCGTTGGGAGTGCGTTTAATCGATTGATTGAGAGTCTAATGTGGTGAATTGGTTGTGATTAAGTCGGTGATGCATGATATGTGAGAACTGAAGCGCGTTGAGGATATTTAATGGCTTTTGCGGGGTTGAGAGAGGATGATATTCAATGAATGTTGTGAGGTTGAAATAATAGAGTACGGTAGAAGAGGGTGAGCTGCTGCCAATTACCCGCCTCGATTCTGGGTTTGAGTGCCCTTGATGGTGAGCAACGCGCTGTCAGTCAGTCATCGTTGATTGCAACCCCTCCAATCCAACAGTGGCTGCCACTGGACATGTGATTCGTCCAGTAGCAGCGACTACAATTTACCTAGAATACTCAAGGCAAGCAATGGGTTAGCATGCAAAAACCTAAAGGTCGGGAAGTTGCTCGTTTATTGGCAAGCTTCCTTCATCCCTTCACATCGGTCAATGCATCACGATTACTCACCTTGGGCATCCCAAGGCAATCGACATTACACCAAGAGTCCCGATCTGTATGAATTCCTCAATAACACGTTAGAAGAAAGGAATTGAATACACACTGTTTCAAGGATCCTTGGTAGGTATAAAGGACCCGTAAAGGAGGGGGCCAAATCCAGTGATGTCGTCGCATATATCCAATAAAACGTCTCAGCGATGTCGAGGCAGAGGATGAACCACAACTGGACATGTCACGCCGGTATATACTGGCACTTAGACAGAGGCCGAGTTCACGTGGTCAGAGCCCCAAATGCCTAATAAAAAGAGGATGAACCACCACAGGACATATCACGCCGGTATACACGGGCACTGTGATAGAGGTCAAATGGACAGCACAGAGCCCCATATGTAGAAAAGGAACTGGTATACATCTGGAGAAGCGGTCAATCCCAACCCGGATATATAGTCGCCCGTGAGCGCGTGAGCACTCACCATATATTTATTTCCAACTGAAGGAGGTGCCATTGTGGGGTGTACCTAAAGTGATCAATGGTTAGGACCTAATGACGATGGAAACGAAAGGTTGGCTGACAACAAGAGGGACAGCAACGCATCTGGAACCTGTATTATTAGCACATACGCAATGCAAAAGTAAATGAACGACTTACGATGGCTAGTAAACACCACCTTTTCTGGCACATGTTTTCTGGGAAACTAGTTGGTCAAGGCGGAAGGGGAACAAGATGAATTACCCACATTTCTCATCAGGCTAACTGCAATGTCTACCCTCCTCATGCGAGAGGCATGAGGTAGGGATAGACGAGAATGTGGTCATGGGTTGCCCTTGGGAACAATACCACGCCAATATGCACGCCGACTAGGGTGGTTAGCCCCGCCCAACGCACGATGAGTTCATATTCGGAGAATCTCCGAAGCCGGCAAAGGAAGGGAGCGATTGAGAAGAGAGGAGATGGAAGAAGTTAGTGAGCTGAGGACAGAAAGGCGATCCTGAGCAGGATTTTATAGGCAAATTTGGTGGCTGGCGAGATAGTGAGCTGGAAAACAATATGACGTAGAGACGTTCAAAACACGTCATTTTGAAGGCCTCTCTCTCGCCTATGACGTGTTTTGAAGAGGGTATTTCGAGTTGAATCTAGCATATGATTAATACCTCTTCAAAATGCGTCATCGAGGTGGATGGCTTACCGGTGAGCGGTGCGGTTGTCCGAGTCATCAGCTAGCAGTGCTTGAGGGGAAGATCTTCAGTGCCAGCACTCGCGGTAGCGTATACCTGAGTCGGTATTGAAGGTGGTGGTCCGCTCAAGAATAGGATAATCCTGGTATGCGCTTGTTTTGAACATTATGAGCAGTAGGGCTTCATATACAAATGAAATGGAATTGAGTTCGTTGAGTGCAGTTGATGAAGATATGTAGTCTCACGGGCGTCAAAGCCTTGCAGTAGCAATCGGATCGAGAGACCAAGAATATACCTCTTTATTCTCCCAATTCTCCATCGACACTAGCACCTAAGGCCCAAGGACCCATCTTCACATCAGTCTGATTCCACAGCAGGACGGACTTGGCAAAGATGCTCGATAGTGCATATAAGTCCTGAGGAGCCTTTGGATGCAGGTTTTTGATATGGGAGGTTATCCTGCCATGACCCCGAGATATATTACACTCGAGGAAATTGGATGGGCCTTGAGGGGGGGGGCAGCGCCATCTTCACAACGGAACTGGTAATAGGTATGATATTGAGCTGCCTCTAATGCAAGAATATACAAGGCTAAATTCCCATAATTATGGCGCGAATCCACTAGGTCTAAGTCATTAATGAAGAGTTATTATCAACCGTGAAGATAAAAAAGTGCGACGCACGCGTGTAGGCAGGAAAAACCGATCGTAGCATGGTAAGAGAGCAATGGCAGATTCAGAGCCGCGTACGACTAACAAGCGAGTACAATCGCAAACCAGAAGCAAATGGGGGTACATAATAGAGAAGAAACAAAGACAGACAGAAAATAATAAAAGATATAGCAAAGAGGGATGGCCCTGTAGTGTTGCAAGGCACCAGCGAGATTAAAGACGAACATAAGCCTTGGGTTTCGTGTACAGCCCGATGGTGTGAGCTTCCGGCTGACTGACATGAAGGGGCATGAATCGATGAAAGATGGGGTGGATGGGACATTTCTGTCACTGATTGATACGATTTTACGAGGTTGGGTGAGATGGTCGAACTGGTGGGAGGAGAAATACAACTTGAATTCTCTGGAGTCTCGGACAATAATGGAGGTGAGGGGGGGATTGGATTTTGAAGGGATAAAATGTTCGTGGGTGTGGAAGCCCGACTAATTTGGTTGACGACGTTGGAATTGATAAATGACAGTTCATCGTTGGAGTCCACAGGGGAATGACTTCCATTGGTTGCAACAATGTTTGTGTCTTGGGACATACCCTTCTGTTCATTCGCTTCAACGTTGCTGTTCGTTTCATCCTCCGTGAGCTCGGGCACGCTGATCGGAATCGTCCTTGCATGCTGCCGTTGGTACGCGCCCAAAAGGTCGTCCCAACCTTCAAACAGTATGTCACCCATCCCTTCCACGATATCTTCAACCCACCGTGCTGTTTCCTCATGCTCGAGCATCAGAGGGCCCCATACCCGCCATTCTTCCTGCGTAGGCCGCGTATGCTTTTGAATCGTGAGTCGAGGATTTAAGATGTACGGCCAACCTGGGCAACCGTCATGGCACATGTGCAAGCTTTTGTTGGTAATATGGCCTTTGTAAGATCCTGAACGAAGGGAGAATAGAAAGACCCCTGGAGGTAAGTATGGGGGGTGGGATCGGGCCTGCGTGTGGTGGCATGTATGGGGGCACTTGGTAAACCCTTTCGATGGCATGTTGGAGGTAGTAATAAGAACTAACCGATATAAATGAGCTGCCTGGTACGGAATATATGACGAACTTACGAAAGATGAGGTCGTGAGATATCAACGGGAGAATAGCACCCGGAGATTGCGTCTGCTGACCTAAAAAAAAAACACGAAATTGAGGGGAAGAAAGTGGAATGGAAATGGGCCGACCTACAGTGTCAGTGAGTTGGAAGAAACGCAGCGCCGCAGCGCCGTGAATGGGGGAATGAAATGGTTCGACTTGAGGTTAGGGTTGGCCGCCACTGGTGTTACACATAATGCAACAATGGTGTGGAATTTGATAGAGATGTACTGTATCGTGAGCCATTGATATGGAATATAAACGTCCTTATACAACACACTGTAGACAGAGAGCTTGAACGCGTCTGGTTACAGGCCATTTATAGCAACATCCTTTATCACGCGCCAAGGTCGGTTGGTGGTTGGCTTGCTGAAGAACGGTGCGATAGCTACTACAGAGGAGAGGCATTCGCCACGGGCACCTTTCCCTCCAGTTTTCTTTTATCTCGCACTTACTTGAGATGGGCATTCGAATGCAGCAAGTGAAAGCAACAGTAAGTGGAGTAACTAGACAAATGAATTTCGACTAGCCAGATGATTCCTATCACCATTCTCTCGCTCACTACTCAGCTGGTAGTGTCCTCAAGAACCAATTAACAGTTTGCTCAATCGCCTTCTGATGCGCTTCTTTAATGTGCGGGTATTGTAAATCCGGTCGAGCAGCGAATCCATGGGTAGTTCCTGAGTTCAGCAAACGTCAGAGGCAATCGACGTACAAGGCGATTGAAACCAATAAATTGAAACATAGCCCTGCACCACACCTTTGTAGTCGACGAACTCATATTCAGTGAAATTGGGTTTTCCAATTCGTTCTGCTAGGATAGCTTCGCATTGGAGACGCTTCTTATGGTTGAAAACAAAATCCTCTGGGAGTCACGAAGGTGAAAAGCGTCGTTGAGGTCTTTCGTATGGTCTCACAGGTGCATTGCATACCCTCCGCGCACGCCCAAGACGATGGGGCCTATAAACCATGAGCTTCAATATAGGAGTGAGTGAATGCATTCGAGAATTTACCTTGATAGCTCGCACATCATCAAGTGCAAAGCGGCCTGGATGAACTATGACCACGCTTTGAATGAGGTCGGTGGCTCCGAGTAGGATGCCGATTGAACCACCGAGGCAGTGCCTCAGAAAAAGAGGGGTCATTCCATCCTCGTAGGCTTCAAGTGTGATTGATAGACCTGGACTTACCCAACTGCGCCAATTCGTGTATATTGCTTCTCCGTTTTGATTGTTTTTATGAACTAGAGGAATAGAAGAACGTTGGTAATAAGTTTTTGCTGTTGTCAGACAACCCAAAAGGCGCAGAGAGGACGATACCTTATTGAGCCGACTCATGATGACAGATGGCCGATTTTTGTAGAAGCGTGGTAGTCGCAGCAATAAAGTGAGGATGAAGATTGCCCATTCGAACCAGCCTAGTTTCATTCCTGGTAGAGGAAGGCTTCGCAATTCGGATTCCTTGAGGATGGGTGTTCCTGGTATGAAATATTGTTAGCCTGGTCGTCCAGGTAAATGGGATGGATATATGCTCATGCAGGGAAGACACTGTACAAAAATACACCGATCCAAAATTCTAGTATGCACCCACCGTCGAACATGTCTGGAACCCAAACATCACAACCCATCCTCGCAGCAATATCATCGGCCATCAATTTGCTATTCTTGAGAGGAAGACCAAATATGTCTGTAAGAAAAATAATTGCTCGTGTTGATGACTTGGTTTCCGCCAATGGATTGGGTGAGTAGTATGCATTAAGGGTTGAGATGTGCCCTTTTGGCTCGCCGGGTAGGACGGTGCCGGTCGTGCAGTCAGGGCAGGACGTTGTGGTGAGCTCCTAATGACGCTTAGGACAAGGTGAAGATATCGTGATGCCATGCAGTCTATATAGTGCAAAGGTAACAACCATGCCGGAGGGTGTGCGTACGAGGGTAGGCAGAAGAGTGCTATTATTACCTTTGTTGCTGTAGGTCATCAATTACCGCATCGTAGTCAATTCCCGACATATCGACAAAGGGACGTGGGGACGGCCAAACTCCCGACTCGGACGACCGACCACAGCCACGATTTAGATCAATACTGGAACTGAATCTGAATCGCCAATTTGATTATCGTACATACAAAGCCCTCATCGATTCATGACTTCAGCGTCTTCGTGAACCATGCTACTGCTTGCTCAAATGCTCGCTCGTGAGCTTCCTTCACTTCGGGTAGTGTCAAATTGGGTCGCGAGGCAAAGCCATGTGCAGTTCCTTCAGAAGGAGAAAACGGTGGGTATATTTGTTGAAAGCGACTTGGTAAATGTGTGGAATATAGTATTCACCTTTATAATCAACAAACTCGTACGGTACGAAATCGTCCCTACCCTGGCGTTTAGCAAATATTGCCTCCGTGTCAAGTCTCGAAGCTTTGGAGAAGAACATGTCATCTATATCGAGTCCGGTGGTGGCGGTATTTTAATTGCAATTGGCTTGGTAAGAAGATGGAAAGTGAAGAGGATCGCATAACAACTTGCCTTCTGCACAAGTCCACGCCGCAGGAACCTAGACAAGGTTTTGAGTTTTCGTGATTAAGCCACGACGGGGAGTGCGGGATTACCTTGATAGCCTCTACCTCAGTAGTCGTAAATGGACCAGGGTGGCATATCACTGCGCTGTGGACAAGACCCGTAGAAGCAAGTCGGATCATTGCGCTTCCCCCATAACAGTATCTGGAGGCGTATTGAGCGTTCCGATGCTTTAATGCGAAGCAGATATTCTTACCCGATGGCCCCAAATCTCTTATAACCCCTCTCTGCAACAATTCCCTTGATAAACTGATGACGCGCAACTTGAATCTAGGGGCCTGCATCAAGAATGGGATGCCAAACCTGTTGGATGCGAGCATCAACCACGGAGGGTCTACTGGCAATCATGGTTGGAATATAAGGTATAGTCGCAAAGATCCACTTTATCCAGTCCCAGGTTGTCATTTTGACGCCAGCGCGATCGGGAACGAGATGAAAGGCATCGAGAGGGACAATTGGTCTACCTGTTGAAAGACGCTCAGGAACATGTTCGGGAGGGGGCTGGCATGGTGAAACGCACCAGCAAAGTAATCTGGAACCCAAACATCGCAACCCAGCCTCTCCGCCAGCTTGTCCGCCAATACTTTGCTGTTCTTGAGCGCCAAACCGAATCCATCTGTCAAGAGGATGATCGCATTGTCGGATGTGTTGCTGTTGGGAGTGGGAGAAGGAGCGTAGTACGCCCCGTTGGATTGGATGCTGTTAGTTGGTTCGCCTGGAAGAAAGCCTCCCGTTGTGCAGTCTGGACATGTCACCGTCGCCATTCTGATTATCGTGGTCTGTGCGCAGGAAGAGCACTAGCAATTCATTGGGACTCCACAGCTGTATTGCTCTCAGGGTCCTGGTCTCTGTTTGGCATTGACGCATGCAGAGTGGGCATTGCGAACAACAGGGCGTGGGGAAGCAGCTATCACACGGATGTAGCTCCACAGTCGAGGCACGCCTTGTTCTCTCACCATCACGATGGTAATCAGCAGTGTGCCTACTTAAACGCGTTTAGGGGCAACAAGCGCTTTGCGGTGACCTCTGTATATGCTCACATTCATGGGTTTGTTATTCCAGCAACGTTCCAACGTGCTTATCCTGGAGTGCAAGAGGCCTCGTCGTATGAGATCATTTTAGCCACTATTCAGAGCTCTGATATCCGCAAACATGCCGAACTCACGGACCTGCTACCAAATGCGACAAAGATCGTAGGTCAGACGACCCCCCGTCGGCCCGTTCAGAGGTACTTCTTCGCCAACTTGTGACCTGGAGGTCCTTTCGTATCCTTTCACTATGACTTCGACTTCAGCTGTGGCGGTCTTGAATCTGGACAAGGGATGGAAATGGAAGCAGAAGGAGGGCAGCTTGGAAGAGGAGTTGCGAAATATTGGTGGAAATGGTTGGAGGCACGCCAAGGCGTTTCCTTCAGAAATTCATACAGAGTTGTTGCATGTCGGAGAGATCCCCCACCCGTATCCCGGATTCAATGAGCATAAGATTCAATGTGAGCCTGGTCCTGGTAAACGCTCGGATACTCAAGCTTGCGATTAGGGATCGGAGACGCCGAGTGGTTGTACGCAACCGAGTTCAGTTTCAATACGAGTACTATCCACTCCCATGCGCTCCTTGAATTTGAGGGGTTGGATACCATCTGCGACGTCTTCCTCGTAAGTCAACTGTGCATCCCTGGAGACTGAATCTCTGACTTTCACTCTAGAATGGAAAGAAGATATTGGCCACTCAGAACATGTTCAGGACATATCGCCACCTCATTGATTTGACACGCGAAGACAGCTCTCTGCTCAAAGAAAACGTGTTATTTTTGCACTTCAAAAGCGCGAGGGCGCTTGCCCTGGCTGAAGAGGCAAAGTATGGTCGCGTTCGCGCAGGATCGACCAACCTTGGCGATCCAAGCCGCGTATACGTCCGAAAAGCCCAATATGACTGGCGGTATGTGTATTTACTTTCGTTTACTTCTCACCCTGACGACATACCGCTCAAGTTGGGATTGGGTATGTTGCGCCGTATGCGTATATGCGCCCATGAAACCTGTTAATCTATATTTGAAAAGGGACCCGAAATCATGACTGTTGGACCTTATCGACCAATAACCATCAGGACGTTCACCTCACGGCTAGACGAAGTCCATGTTCGTACATCTGTTACATCTGGTTTGCAGTCGTCCCTCAAAGTCGACTTAAAAATTGCTGGGTCTCCGACGTTATGCGAGGTGTTTGTGGAGCTCAAGGATCTTGATGGAAATGTTTTACGCCACCAGCGTCTCCAGTTGTCGGAACAAAGTCCCCACGAATTAGCCAAACTTTGCGACTGGGATTTAGCCCCAGATCAGGTGCAGTTGTGGTGGCCAGTTGGCTTTGGCGCTCAGCCCCTGTATGACGTCGTCGTGTCGTTATTGCACCAGGCAGGTTTTATCACAACCGGCGACTTACAAACTAAAAGGGCATAGGATGGCACCAAAGTCGATTCCGTCGTGAAACGGATTGGATTTCGTTCAGTCAGGTTGGTACAAGAGCCCTTGGAAGAGCCTGATCAGCATGGTGCCGGGATGACCTTCTTGTTTGAAGTCAATGGTGTTCGCATCTTCATGGGAGGTCAGTACAAAGCACATTAGAGGCTGGACTGAATGCTGATACCCGGGAGCAGGATCAAATTGGATTCCCGCGGATAACCTTCTGACCACCATCACACCAGAGCGATACAGAGCCTGGTTGACTCTAATTAGAGACGGTAATCAAAATATGGTACGCGTATGGGGTGGTGGGCTATACGAATCAGACGGCTTTTACGACATCTGTGACGGTGAGAAGCATCACAAGGTCCTCATCACCGAGTTTTAGGCTCATCCCTTTCTAAGAACTCGGGCTCCTGGTGTGGCAAGATTTCCCGTTTGCATGTGGAGTGTATCCTGCCCATGAGGAATTCGTGGAAAATGTCAGGTTGGAAGCGATTGATAACGTCAAACGTATCAGACACCACCCATGCCTGGCCATTCTATGTGGTAACAATGAAGATTATCAGCAGGTGCTTCAGTGGGGCGGTAAGATAACCCCATTCCTTGCCGAGCCATTCATTGAACATAACTTGGTGCATAGATGTTAAGGAACTTCCTGCGCGAAAGATATACGAGCAAGTTCTCCCTCAAATCGTCCGTGATCTGACGGATCCGCCCATACCTTATCACCCAGGATCCCCATATGGCGGTGAAGGCTGGGATACTGCGGACCCGACTGTCGGTGATGTACATGATTGGAACGTATGGGGAGGGAAAGAGCAGCCATACCAAGACTATTACAAGATGGGTGGTCGTTTTGTTAGGTACGCATATTCTCCCAACGGGTATTCTCTATCGTACTCATATTGAGGATTGCTCGTGGTTGCGGTTCTAGTGAGTTTGGAATACCAGCAATGCCATCGATGAGGACTATTGAGTATTGGATGGGCGGTGCCCCTCGGTCCGAATGGTATGCGCAATCAAGACTCATGGCACAACACAATAGGGCTGGCAGTTTTGAACGGCGATTCGGTATCTTGATGAACGAAAACTTTAAACTCACAAGTGACCTTGAGGCGTAAGCCCTTGAACACTCCATGCGTGTTTTTGCATATCATAACCCCATTCGTAGGCACGTATTCACAACTCAGATAATGCAGGCTGACGCCTTAGGCTTTGCCTATCAAATATGGAGACGAAGATGGAAAGGTCCCACAAAACAATACGTATGTTGTTCTCAGAATCAAATCGATTTCCTGAGTTAAAACCTAGAATCCAGCTTGGTGGTGTGCTCGTGTGGCAAGTCAATGATTGCTGGCCAGTGACCTCATGGGCCATTGTAGACTACTTCGTAAGTAAAGAATTCCTCGTGGTCATGTCAAAACATGCACGGTGATTGATGCGGGTTCTCTCTTGCTCAATCTGACAGCTTCGCGCCAAGCCTTCGTACTATACAATTGCTCGACAACTTGCACCTCTGAGTGTCGGTATCTTTAGAACAGTATGTCGTCCATATGTTCTGCTGCCTCTGAGCTTATAGCTGTGCTCATTCGTAGGTTCATAAGAATCGGCCGAACGATCGGCCCATACAGGCGAGTGAACGAACTGAGGTGAAGTACTGTCCTCCGATAACTAACTCCCTTTGTAGTACTACGAATTTGGTGCGACACAGTCAAAAGAAGCGACCATTGACATTTGGGCAGCGAACAATACCCTTGTTGGGCGTCCCGTCATCGTCGAAATCGAGTTCTTCGACTTGAACAACCCAGAATGGGGCATCAAACTCGATCCTGTCACCCAATCGATCCAGGCTAACGGTGTTTCTCAACTGTTGGCTGGTAGGAAGGTTCCCGGCCCCGGAGCAGAGCGTACGGAAGAAGGGTGGCCAAACTCCTACTCTGTAGTCGTTAGCGCAAGATTGCGTGACCCCGACACAGGGACAGTGTTGGCCCGTCATGTGGATTGGCCACAGCCCTATAAGTACTTGGGTTTCCCTGATCCTGGGGCGAACATCAAGGTCACTGGGGAGGTATTGACTGTAGAGGTTCAACGGCCAGTCAAGTGTCTGTTCTTCAGCGTGGAAGGAGGTGATGGGGAGGTAAAGTGGAGCGATAACGCATTGGATGTCATTCCAGGTGATCCGCAGACAGTCACAGCACGGGGATTGGCAGGCCGCCGAGTGGAGGTGGCATATCTTGGAAAGGAACGGGCAAGTCCTATTTGATATTTTAGAGATCTGTTGAAGCTAGGTGTTTTAAATCAATGAGGTTGTTCATATGACATGAAAGCATGTGCAACGATAGCTATTATTGAATTCGAGGTGCAGTACCAAGAATGCGTACATGAGGTTGCAAGGTGGTCTTAATATGAACGGCACTGCGTTAGAGCTTGCCTTATTGTGCCACTTTTACCTCGTATTGTACCTCCAACTTTATTCCAAGTGTTATAAGATAAGATTTATCATGAGGCCAGAATATCGGAGTAAACATTTTGGGAGAGATACAGGCCCAGGAACATATCAGGAAGCCACGACTCGCACCTTGGTGCGAGGATAAGCCATTGTGAATAAATTAAACGATAGTGCTTACACATTTGGCTATTCCAATGCACGGTGTCAAGAGTAATGTATCCTCCCCCTTCACTGTGCATCGTCGTGTATTGAACCATAGAGCATCATCACGAACTTATATCAACCGAATTCGGTCGAATGCGCCGCCGCCACCCGGGATTTTCCGTCCAAGTAGTCAACCCCTTCACAGGGAAATGATTCGTACTCGAAAAGGGGGTGGGTGTTCGACATAGCAAAGGAGACCGCATAATCAGGATGCTGGAGTCCCAGGTGAGCGTAGTGAGCGGTATGAGCGGGATACGAGGATTCGGTTGGTCTCAAGAGCTGGCAGTCCTGAGATTTAATGCAATGGAAGAAATATGTTGCGCGCAAAGACAGCGTGGCCAGCAGCATCCCGAACTGCGCTTGACGTGAATAATACCTGCACCTTTCAAAATAGCGGCCGGCCCGTTGAGCAGGTACCCCTGGCTCGAATGTAGTGCAACCGATCTGAGAGCTTGAGACGTAACCCTATGGTCATGTCGTCATTTCCCTACGAACCACGCACACTTTCATCTATATGCATATGATGCAAGAACGACCTTTGTATATATCTGCTGGATAAGAGGACAAACAATGGATTGACTAAAAGACTCCACGTTCTTATTCCAATTTTCCGAATCCTCAATTTACACAGGTTTCGTGGCTTTCACCAAGAAACCACCTACCTAGCTTGGGGTTCGTCCGTGTGGGGAACTAGTAATTGCTAGCTGGTAGCCTCATGGACAACTGGGGCTTAGCTTGCAAGTGTTACCCTGCGGTAGTCAGGATACTGGCGCAAGAACGACCGGTGGGGTTGACGCGGTTGACAGCTTCGCGCCAAGGCTTCTTGATACGCAATTCTCGACAATTCATGCTACTGAATGTCGGCATCTATAGAACAGTAGGCTACCCTTGCGCTCTACCCCCGTCTTGCGGCTAGGCTCGTGCTTCTCTATAGGTCGACAAGAATAGACCGAATGATCGGCTCGTACGGCTCCGTCGAATATCGTACCCCAGCACATTAACTGTGGCTGTTTTATACAGGTGGCGCGGTTCGGTCGAAAGGCGCAACAGTTCGCAACTGGGCAGCCAACTCGGTCCCGTGCCCAGATCTCGTTTCAAAAATTACGCCTTGTGACAGTAGGTCAGAAATAATACTCGACCCTAACTAGTCAGTCAACACGAGTCAATGCCGATTCTCGGTTCTTTAATGACAATAAAAATCCCGGATTAGGTCCAGAGCGTCATACGGTACGAAAGAAGGTTACTCAAGCCCCTACTCCGCAGTCATCCGTGCGGAATTGTACGACCCCACCACAAAGACTGGCTCGTCATGTGGAATGCTGTGTGTATGACCGTTCTTGATCAAAAACGGTTGTGCATCAATATCACTGGAGAGACATTCTCCGTGAATTCCGCCAGCTAATCAAATGAAGTGAGAGTGGTGATGGGGATGGGATCAAGGCAAGGGCATCGCATTGGCTGTTAAGCCCGATGACCTTCAGACGATAACGGCCCGGAGTCCAGTGAGCCGCCAAGTAAAGGTGGCGCATCTTGGAAAGGAACTGGAAAGCGCTATTTGATTATTACTCTATGAATCATCCAGAATAAGCAGGTAGGTCGACAAAATGTCCATGCGAATGTACAATCAAGTGTGTATGCAAAGAATGTCCACGATGTCAAGAGAGAACATGACCCTCAAATCAGGAACGTAAGGTCCAAAAATGAAGGGGGAAAGGCGGTGAATCACAAGGCGATAGGACTTGTTGATGGGTCGAGTGACCCAGGTGGAGAGGGGCGATGCCTATGTTTGGAACGCTTTCCTCTTGCTGCAACCAGAATGAGCATGGGTCAACTCCAATAGGTTTAGGTGGAACTTAC
>KB722747.1:441876-489485 GCA_000349905.1 Volvariella volvacea V23 | reverse complement strand
TTCGGCGTCTATTCCGCTGGGGTTCCGGGCTAGAAGGCTCATCGTCTTGTGTGCTTACGCTACGTGATACCCGGTACTTATTGAGTGGGACCGCGGCGCCGCAGCATTCACAGATACGATAACCCCCCTGCTCTTCCTCTACTGTGGACAACCGTCCGCGTTTACTCGTCCAATATTGGTTGCGGATTTCTACTATGGCGTCGGCATAGGTTCGTGTTGGGAATGCGGTCTGCTTGTCCAACGCGCGCTCGAAAGCGACGATGGCATCCTCGCAGATGGTGGAGTAGCCGGAAACACGAAGGTAGGCATTAAGAACGGTGTAAACATTTATGGAAGCGCCATGGTTAATGACGTCGGATATAGCTTGCTCAACACTGCTGATCATAGTGCAGAGCGACGCCAACGGTATTGACAATATAGGCAACAAACGGCGAAGCGGAAAGGAGAGAAGAATCGCAATGGATTCCATGGCGCATTTATACTGTTGGCGTTTCGGCTTCAGGGGTCTGCAGTCACAAGTACCCACGCAGTTCCATCACGAATACCATACGCTGCTGTATTTGATGCGCCCCAAATCGGGAAGTTTGATGCCCTGGATGATCAAGACCAAGTTGGGAAGCTTAGTATGAAATAATTTACACGACTGAGAGGGTTGATGAAGCACGCCGTGCTACCATATCCATCAGAGACGGTGGGTGATGGAAGCAATGGGAGTTCCTCGGAGAACGGTAATGCACACTATGACAAAGTTAACCGTATGGACGTACCCAGCCTAAAGAATATTCAAGTGTTCATAGCATGCGTCGAGAGGCTTGAGTCCATAAGTGCCGTGCAAAAAAACGTCATTCGTTGAGACATCGAGAAGCTCGGCGACGAGCATGATGGTGTTTCTTCAATCGATAAAGCAGCCATCCATCCAATTTTCCTGACGCGCGGGGGAATTGTGACACGTGGGGGATGGGGTCCTACATGAGCACAAAAGCTGCTGTCTAAGCAAGGAGACTTTTTGCCGTCGCATCAATAGGGGTTTCTCCAACTTTCTTGTTGTGGTTTGAACGCACCTCAGCAACATGGGCACTTGGCACACGTTCTAAGCAATGGGCGTCATGAGGACAAGAAGCTTGCTTCGAGACTTTTTGTGGAAGTGCTTGCGGTCGCCTTGCGCGGAGGTTTCATGTCGACATAACCACACTTCCTCCATGTGACCCATTGCGCTCATCCATATGCTTCGGCAAATCGGTTATCGGAGCCGATCGAGGTTTTGGTGATAGGGTCCTTCACCCTGGCAAGTTCGTACTGCAATACTTGAGTGACGCTGGAGGGATTGGTACAAACGCAAGAACGATAAAGTCCTGCACCAACGGAGTGCACGATGCCAGAAGGATGGTGCCATGGAATTCAGTTGGATGCGGGTTTGTCCGATCTTCCTTAAATATATGACATTATTAAGGGTCCAGCGAGCGGAGGCTTCAGAGTGGTTGCGGCCATTACAGCAATATGAAATTCGGACGATTAGCACAACGAACGTGGGCCACTAGTGGGTCACCTTATATTAAACTTAATTCCATTTAATTATCCAAAAAAGCTCTCCTCACCTCTCAAGCCTCAGGATCCAAGCCTGCAGCGGCCCAGCCCAGCTGTTCCATGTACTAGGGGTAGTGCGGTAACATCGAAGACAACACATCCTTACCGAGGTACTCCTGCCGCTCTCGCGGTGGCCATGCATACACCGACTTGGTCAACATGCCTGCACTTCGGCTATTTAGAGGAGCGTCATACATGGTTATATATGATCCGCCGGAGCAGGTGGTTCGATCTCAAGAAGACCCAAGGCTGAATCTAGTCGATATCGATGATGCTATCAGCTATGGGAGGGATCATAAAATTACGGGCAGGTTTACTTGGCACAAATTTCACGCAGAAAGGAAGAGGATGGAAGTAAAAATATCTCGCACACTCAACAAGCCCACTTGACAAGCCAAAGGAATGGGGACAAGAACCAATTTCCTTTGATCACTACCCACTCAACGACACTGGTGGAAAGTAGGAAACCGGGGTTGCAAGGCGAAATGCTTGTGTGGAAGTCGATGCCCTATAATCTGATCAAAATCTAGGCGTGAGTATGAAGACTAAATATTGGATATGCGGTTCACGCTGTGCTTTTTGGACACATACAAAGAGTGAGCTTCAACTTCAACCTCTAAGCTTCGAAGGGCAGCTTTTGCACAAGACTCGCCACTAAAATTTGTAAAGACTGTAGGGAGAAGAGAAGCCCCGAATCGGACGGAGTTTAGATCGGCATTATAAAGACGGGCCGGCACGGTACCGGCAGAAACCGGGAGGAAGGGCTGGTGCTGCCCATTCAGGGCACTGGTCTAAAAGTTTGTCACAGACGACGACGGCGACCAACACTGTCCGGAACGACGACCTCGGCCAGAAGCTGCACCTCCAGAACCCCGCGCAATCGCGGGGAACAGTTATGGGAGCACGCCAGCCCAAATGGTCCGCAAACAGTATGATCGGTAAGTCTTCCTCGTACTTCATTTTCTCCACTCCCCCATTGCCGAAACTGAGGTTTCGTTGTCGCCCTTGTGCATCGGTATTGGTGGATTAGCGGGTGCCGGTGGCGGTCTTGTTGCTAGTATTGCGACTTGTCCGCTTGATGTTGTCAAGACCAAGCTGCAAGCACAGCGAGCGATACAGGGTCAGCAGGGTTATCAGGGCATCCTCGGTGCGTTCAGACCCGTTAATTTCACGTTGTATAGTCTTTCTGACGTACCCTGCAGATACAGTAAAGACTATTCTACGAACCAATGGCTTCCGTGGCCTCTATCGCGGATTAGGACCAACAGTTCTGGGCTATCTCCCCACATGGGCCATCTATTTTTCTGTATATGACGGGATAAAGACCCGATTCGGAGAGGCACCTCTCGGAGCTGACCCTCGTAGCTCGCACGAACGCATATACCCCGCAGCACAAGTCAAAGGATACCAACCTGTAATGCGCGAGCATCCCTGGTCGCTTCACATCCTCTCAGCCATGACTGCAGGCGCCACTAGCACAATTTGTACCAATCCTCTATGGGTCATCAAGACGCGATTCATGGTACGGAGATGTTGCTGATAACGCTATCCCATTTCTGATTGACAGGCGATGTGATTGTAGACACAAGGCGTGGATGAAGTCCGTTATCGTCATACCCTAGATGCTGCCCTTACAATCTATCGTACTGAAGGGATTCGTGCCTTTTATCGTGGTCTGGTTCCGAGTCTTCTTGGCATCCTTCATGTAGCAGTCCAGTTTCCACTCTACGAACAACTTAAAATATGGGCACGTGAGTGTAATTTTCGCTGGCAGATTGTGACGACGCCCCTGAAATGCCCATCGCCGACGTAGAACGACATTCAGCTGAGCCGCTTCCAAGTCAAACTATCCTCCTGTGCTCTGCGTTATCAAAAATGACGGCATCGATTGCGACATACCCTCACGAAGTAGTCCGCACGCGTTTGCAAACGCAGCGTAGACCGTTGGCTGAGGATGTATCGTCTGACGGCATGATCAATCGCCATGATAAACGTGGAATTGTTTATACCACCAAGAATCTTATCAGGAAAGAAGGTTGGACTGGGCTGTACAGAGGCTTGTCGATCAACCTTATCAGAACAGTGCCCAATAGTGCTGTTACAATGTTAACGTGTGTCATATATGTCCCATTTCCCTTGCACCAAGACTAACAATACTTCAATATATCACCAGCTATGAACTCCTCATGAGACACCTATCCGCTCGCCGTCCCGGGAACTAGACAGGACGTTCTCACCCTTTGACTCTCTGAGTAATTATCATCATCTTTATTCACTAACTACCTAGAGCTTTTCACAACAAACAGACAGATTTGGCATCTGGTGTATTCTACCCACCTTACCACCTCGTCTTCTCTTACACTCAATCTCTTCATCGTCTACAGCACTGACCTCAGTTTTCCTTGCATGTTCTCATCTCTTTGCTTTTGTCTCAATTGATTGTTTCTCTCACGGAACAACCTGTGTATTGTGATATACATCGTTAATGGAATCGTCAAACACGTGGAAATCAGCTAGGCTTCTGCCCCGTCTGTTCAAGGAGCGAATTCTTGCCATGCTCTAGCTCAACCCTGGAGGAGCGTCTCTTCTAGATGAAGCCACCAATTTACCTTCAGCCTAGCTTACCGGCTACAGAAGTACCGTCAAAACTTGCAGATGATTTGATTACCGGCAGAAGTTGTAGCTAAAGTGACGATGTAAGCCGGTGCATGTCTCAAGGTGCAGAAGAGGTGAGCACGGCTACTCTGTGTTGTGGGCGGGAAGCCGGGCGAGCCCTGGCGGATGTGCAGTCGGATATTATAGCATAAGCTTGCGAACACTGTCGACTTAAATTCGCCGGGAGTATTCATAGAGTGAAGAGCTAGAGCTTGGTTTACTTCAAGCCTTCTGACGTCGATGTCGACAAATTAGTGACTCTCCTATCAATCGTTGAGTGCGCGTACTGGTCACAAAAATTGGTAATGATGCACAGTTCGCAGGAGAGACTGTATATACACTGGAAACAGGACTAATGATATGCCACAATCCACAACCACATCGGACAAAGCAAGGGACGGGAGACCGTGTGGGAAGTAACTGGGGTTAAGGTTGAAGCACGTGGGGCCGTACGGGGTAGCCGACAGCACCTGCCTTCCCCGCATTATTTTTATTCACGTCCAATAGCAATTCTGGTATATAAGGGTTCTGCTCTTCATACAAAGAGTCGTCCCGTTTTTCTCTCTCATTTCCTTTGCATCGTCTCTGTTTGCTTGTTCCAATTTCCTGGACGTTCTGCCGACCCATAAGATCCAAGCACAACCGCACAAGTTACTAAGAAACCATCTATCATGGAGATTCATTCACCTTCTGCGGTGTTACCCAACATTCCAGATGATTTAACGGTCCCTCAGTTCATTTTCGACTTTAAGCACCCTAGTAGGCCAAAGAGGATTGGTGGAAAAGGGACGACCTATGAAGGAGTTGTCCCACCATGGTTTATCGAAGATGAGACAGGCAGAAAGATCAGTGAGACTGAGGTTCGTGGTCAATTCTTGGAAGCCAGTGGCCATAACCAATCCCCAATCTACTGTGAACTATCTCAACAGTTGCGCGAGCGTACTGATGCCCTTGCGAATGCATTGAAGGCTAGATTCAGCATCAGTGCGTGTCAATTGAACTCAGTTGGATAATGTAACTCACGTCGCAACACTCCAAATCAGAGGACGATGATGTTGGTGTGTATTATCACGCGTACTCATGATGATAGGTGAAGTAACGACTGCTTGCAGTTCTTTTGTTCAGTCGCAACCACGTGGGTAAGTAGAGTAAATCAGCCTGTCAAGACATCCACACGAGCTCCGGCCATCATGCAGACTATCCCGTAGCGATTTGGGCTACACACAAGCTGGGAGGTGTCATCTCGTAAGCAAGTAGACCCTTGGCGTCATCGCAGATTTGGCTCAAAGTCTTTCATCAGTGGTGCCAATCCGGATTTCGCCGCCAACGAACTAGTATACCAGATAGAAGCAACAAAAGCCACTGTCGTCATTACTCATCCAGATTCATTACCCACAGTTTTATCAGCTGCAAAGGAGACTCACATCACGCCAGACCGGATCGTCGTGTTTAACAAGCCAGCTATTAAGTCTTCCCATCCAGTGAAAGTCGACGGTTTTGTAAGCATTAATGAGCTTGTTGAGCAAGGGCGCAGCTTGCCACCTCAGTTCGTTGAGCGCAAGCTTGCGAAAGGGGAGGCGAAAACTAAGCTCGCGTTTTTGAGCTTCTCTTCGGGTACGACGGGTCGCCCAAAGGTTAGTGCTGTTCTCAGTTCTATCGTTCAAGACTGCGGATGAACTTGCGCTAACTATTGGCTCCACGTTGCGCAGGCGGTGGCCATCGCTCATTACTCAATAATGGCAAATGTGATTCAAATGGCTGCACACAACAGGGTCAATGAAGATTACTGCGCTTGGGAAGATCAAAGATACCGAGCGGGAGACGTCGCAATCGGAGGCAAGTACCTTATGCTTTTCTTGAGCCGAGCATGATACTTAAATTTGCTTCTTGTTAGTGCTTCCTTTGTATCGTGAGTAATTCATCTCGAGCCGAAGTCATTGTATTGACTATGTGATGTCGTCAGACATTTATGGTCTCGTCATCAATGTGGGTTCATCTTCCAACTGTAACGAAGCTCAGCACAATTAACTTCTTTACCTTTCATAGTTGCATTTTATTTTGTATTGTTCGGTGGGTTCACTTCTCGAGAATCCTTACAAAAAAGTTTCTTAGGACAATCTCATGACGAACTCAGATGTCCCTCGTCATTATACCCAAATTCCATTTTGTAGATATGCTCAATAGCATCGTAAGACATCGTATCACCCATCTTATGTGCGTATAGAACGCATCACCGTTATGCGCAGGGATCAAAAGCATAAAAAATTAACTTGCTAATTTCTGCCTCGTGTTTTTCATTAGGCTCGTCCCGCCACAAGTGGTCCTACTATGCAAAGTGGGTTTAATATCTACTTCCCCGGCCCACCCCTCCGCTGTACATTGTAACACGGTGCTCGGGGGATGGGTAAATCTCTTTAGAGTTATTTGTCTGGCTTATTGACCAATTTATTCAACTTTGTCGGGTGCGGTACCCCTTGCACTGTCGGTCTTTTAGCATCCCGCTGTCAAGAATTATGAACTTCACCGATATATTCGGATGGTTATGTGTGGCGCCGCTCCGTTGTCCCATGAAGTCAATCAGCAATTGTTTGAGCTACTGCCAAATGCTCAAGTTGGTCAAGCGTATGGTATGTTCATTTAATTTTATCATGAATTTCTGTTGAAAATCCTTATCTTCTTGTTCGCACGTAAATAGGTATGACGGAGACATGTACAGCAACAGCCATGTGGCCTATCAACACTAAGCGTGGACGATCTGGTAGTAAGTCTGAGAACTTCTACTCTGCTTTTTAAACAGTCTTTTAACGCCCGGTCATCTTTTCATCCGCTGGTGCTTCTATGCTCTTTCCTTTTCTTCTACTTCTCATTACTACGATTCCGACGCTTCGCGTGCCTTACATCGCTTTACTTCTGTCGCGGCGCGGATCTTGTCAATTTTGCACTTCCTTCACCCCTATTCCTGAATCTTTTGGTCTTCCTTATTTATTTATCTAGGTGCTGGACAATTGTTGCCTGGAACCATTGCCAGAGTTATCAAACAGGATGGAAGTTTGGCAGGGTACGATGAAGTTGGGGAGTTGGTCATAAAAACTCCCTCTGTTGCGTTGGGATATGCCAACAACGAGAAAGCGTGCGTTGATGTACCTCAATACGAATCCACATATTGGTCTAATTCCCTTGGCCTGCAGGACGAAGGAGACATTTGTTGATGGGTTAGTCCCCTTTGAGTATTATTGTACGGCGTACTAAAGGAGTACTAGCTGGGTTGTGACTGGGGACGAAGTGAAAATTGATAGGAATGGCGAACTATGGATTTTGGATCGTTTAAAGGTTGGTCGTTTGACGCACCCAGAATTTCCTCGTATCGATGACTCATCCCTCTTCAGGAAATCATGAAGGTCTGTTCAATGTTACCGCCAATATGATTGGGACTTGATTTGGAACACGATTTATAGGTTAGGGGATTCCAGGTTGCTCCTGCTGAATTGGAAGGATGTCTTCTTGACCACGGAGACGTCTCTAATGCTTGTGTCGTTGGTGTACCCGATGATTACAGTGAGTATCTATTTTTCCATGTGCTTGCGCTATTATTGTAGCTCGAGTATATGCTGCGCTGGGTGTGCGTTTTTCTCTCAACAACGGCGCAAATATCATACCATTGCGCAATTTTGTGACGATATAGTTGTATAAGAATATTTCGACTAATGGCACCTGGGTATAGGTGGAGAAGTTCCATTGGCATTTGTTGTCCTCTCAGCAAAAGCTTTAGATCGAGTAAAGAAGGACACGAGCGGCAAGGAAGCCGAAAGGATCAAGCAATCCATCATCAAGGTTCGTTCTTTCTTTTGAATCTCCAACTCCTCTATCCTGATGTCGACCCTTCCTTCCATTCTCTCCCAATGTAAATATAGCACGTCGCGGATAATAAGGTCGCATATAAGCGCTTGGCAGGTGGGGTTGAGTTTGTTGATGTGATACCCACTTCTCCGAGTGGGAAATTGTTGAGGAGAGTATTGCGAGAAAGAGCAAAGGAGTTAAGGACAAAGCAAAAGGAGTCTGAGAGGGGTATCAAGGCCAAGTTGTAGGCCGGACAGGATTCAGTATTGGGAGGGATCTATGCTGGGAATTGGGATATGATGGGCTTGGGGAAGGGATATTGGAGGTCGCTGTTTCGCTCGTTGGGGCTTACGATCTGTTGTATGATCTTTATGTATGTGACGACGATACGACTCATTTCTTGTATTTCCTTCGTAAATTGTGTGTCGTATGAGGCTTGGGTGCGGTGTACATATTCATGGGTAGGCTGCAACAGATTAGCAGTAGGATCCGGGTTTGCGCCTGTGCTTGGCTGCGGGTCTTTGCGAGCCCGAGCTCAAGCGCGGGAGGTCTCTTTGAATTCACATCGAATTCGTCATGATGCGCGTTATCTGAATCAGTAGAAGTTCCGCCATGAGGCAGATGCCTGAGGTACTTACGTTCTGATGGACTATGGAGTGGCCTAAGCTAGCTAGACTCACTATGTTACCAGTACCAGTACAGTAACTCGCTCGGGCTCGAGGCAAAGTCCGAGCCTGAGGATCGTCAGTGGCAGCTTGCAATCGACTTGCCGGGGCCAGTGTCATGATGTGCATGTGTGTGTGATGACTTGAAGTTGACGATGTATGGTCATCCTTGGCCGTTTAGCCATATACAGTACACTTCACTGCTCTTTGGTTTTCCCCCATCCTACTAACGGCGCACGCGTACGCCGCTGCTAGCGTCCTTGAAAGATTTACGGTGCGTCTGCCCACAATTTTTATCGCTCCACCCGAGTCGGAGGTTCCTGACATTTCCAGGTCGGGCAGTCGGGGGCCTGGCCGTTGTGATACCCACAAAATGGCCAAGATTAAGGACTGCAATGCGAAACAACATCGCACCATGCGGGTGTCCATTCTGCGGCCTGGGATGTCAATGCTCAAGTTGCCTGGGACCACATTGGCAGGTGATTGACGAGGGGGGAGACTGGGACAGATGTTTTCGACTTCTTTGATTGGCACCGGTACTGTGCTACATCTTACGCGCACGCCGTACGTATATACGTGATTTTAGGGCTGTACTCTACGCGATAATTGACAAAATGAGTCTAGAAGCTGGTACATATCAGTTACGCTACATAAATGGTATTGTGAGGAGCACGGGTTTATTGTCGGGTGGCGCAATATTGGTCGGGAGTGAGGTTGCTATGTGAACATATCTACTGGGCCATGTCTTGCGCTAACCGAAGCATATTTTTGGTGGTACAGCCGATGGCTTTGGGATAGGCGTAGAGTCGGAAGTCACCTACAAAGTAAAACCTACAATGGGTATATCACTTGTCGATTCTTGAAAGTGGGAAGGTTGGGGGAGTGTCGGTATGGCCGCTAGTCTACCCATTGCTTGCGCCACGTTTGGAGACCACCCCCAGTCTACTTCGGCGTTGACACGGGCATTGCTGTGATGTCATTGAGTCCAGTGGTGTGCCCGCTTTTAGTAACGGATGACCAAGTTACCAGCGGAGTATGATGGTTGTACAGTGCGCAGTACACCAAACAGCACTGCATCTGCTGAAATATTAGGCACACGCACGTCTGTTTCTTGGACGGTTTCATATAGGCTGGTGATGTTCGGCGAGCCAGTATCGCAACACGCTGATACACGGGTCCTGCGCCCGAACGGAGGGCATCGCCTCAGCCTGGGCGCGATATCCAAATAGACTTGTGATGAGCAGATGCACTGGCGGGGCAGGGTTTCAAGGACACAGTACTAGGGATGGGTGGTTCTGCCCTAGGCCTGTGGACACGTCGAGCGTGCAGTCCCCTTGCGGACACCTGCTAATGTCCGACGCAGGGAAAGCAGGTGGTTCCATGCAGAATGCGTATGCCTGACCTGTGAAATGAACATGGTTCTGGGCGGATGTGGCCAATTTTGTGACCTCCTTTCCGTTTCGGGGGTGGGGGTTCAGACCTGCAAAGATAGCTTATCGGGAGCCAAATGCGTGCCAGCACCACAACATGAGGCTATTGAGGATTCCAGGACGTATGGTCATTGTGAGAGCCAACTTGGAATTTCGGGGACCTTGAAGGGCAGAGGGAACAAGGCGAGCGTTGAAATGTCAATCAAGGTACAATCGGAATGTTTTTCTCCCCTTTTCCCAAGTCCCTGAAATACGACAAGTTGGCCCTGAGTATCACGACCCGGGAGTAGATTGGGCGCTGGGATTGATTTTTGAAGATCAGGAGGAGAAAGACCACATGCTCGCTGGGCCTTCTCGGTCTCCCGTCCTGATATCGTGTGCCAGGGAGGACACCTACTGGCTCCGACTGGTCTGACTTTTGATACGCTCATCCTCCGGAGTGTGACAGCGCTAGAGGATGATGTAAAAGCACATGGGAGGGACGTCCGGAAGCTGGTTGGGGGACCCCAGACACCACCAGCTCATGGGTGCCTTCTGATGGGGTTTCATTTCTACATTGGCCGGTGCAAAGCGGTTAATTGGCAGGCACTTAGAGCGGTGTGTGACTGGCTGGCCACGACACCGGCGTAAAAATGCGAGGAAGAGCGGAGGACGGGGTGTGGCTGCGGGGTGGTTGGGGTCTCTGGGAGTGGAGTTTGTTGTGTGAATCTGAAATTGGTTGGTTGTACCACCCTTTTTCGTTCCACTCCTCCTCCTTGACCCGTCGTCGTCGCCGTCGTCCACGTCGACCAAACCACTGCAGGGGCATCGCGGTGCAGCTTGTGACTCAGAGGTCCCCACTGTTCGTCCCCCGGGTAATGCGATATAGATTCGGTTGCACCTCGCCTAATTCAGCACGCAAACCAACTAGTATCACCTCTGCCCTTTTCCTCCCCCTCTAGATTCGCGCTCTCCGCTATTACCTATCCGACGCACCCCCCTTTCAATACTTTTTGTCTTTCAATTTCCATTCCTTTCCAAGTTCTCTTCAAACATGTCTAGTATACATAACAGCCCTTGGCCAGCACAGACCCCCATCGCAGCAGCTTCTTCACCGTCTCCCAGACTACGTCGGCGATCCGCAAAACGAAGACGCATCCAGAATGATACCCCGCTGGACCAGGTTAGTACGAGGGATGGGGCCACATCAAAAGTCGCTAGGCAGGTTGTTGCAGACCAGGGCCTCGTCGGTGAGTTTTCTTCCGCACACATCCCATCCGTAATCCTCATTGCTCCGCTTCGCTGTCCCCTCCCCTCCTCTTTTTGGCGTCCTGGTTGATTATATATCGTTAGGCGAAGCGCTCCACAATTGCCAACTCCTTTCGGGCAACGATGTTTTCTCGTGTTATCCGACCGTTGATACCGTAATTGCCCAACATCAATGGGCCACATTCGTCTGTAAGTGTCATGAGCGCTTGTGCCTTATCGCCTTCCTTAATCGTCTGCGACGTTCAGGGAATTCTCGCCGACCAGAAATCACACAGACGAATCGTGTCGATATCTTCCTTTTCCACGGCGACTCTCGGCGACAGATCTTGCACTACCCCAATGTCACCAATCCCTCTGATCAGGCAGGAAGCATAACCGCACAAGTCAACGATTCGTGGTGGGGAGACAATGGAGACAGATGGAGTGGCACAAATACTAGCTATCCATTTTACTGGGTCATTATACGCAGCGATAGGGTGATTGATGGCAATGAGATCCCTCAGGCAACCTTCACCGCCGTCCGTACGTCTCAATTGCCCTTCCAATCCCAGTAGCACCCCAATTACTCACGAATGGATGCTCTTCAGAAACTACATATGCAGATTCAGTCCTCGCCTCCATGGCGTCATCATCAGCGTCAGAAGCCTCGGCATCATCCGCTTCAGAGGCATCGGCATCGGCATCAGCATCGTCTGCCTCTCAGGCGTCCCTCACGGCCACCGTCTCGACGACGTCAGTCTCACCGAGTTCGTCCGAGGAAGCGGGAGGAGGCACTACTCCCGGAAATGTGCAAGAGCAATCGAGCGGCTCCAGTTTTCCGCACTGGGCTATCGCGGTCATTGTCGTCCTTGGATTCCTGGCCATCGCTGCCATGTGCATCTTGGCATTCCTCATAATACGACGTATTCGCCGGAGAAACGCCGCAGACGCAGATTCCAATCGTAACTCTATGGGCTCTGCTTCACCCATGATGGCTGCGGCGAACTCACCAGGTTCACCGCTACTTGCAGCAGCGGCTATACCGCCAAAGGGACCCAGTTCAGTCGGACACGGCGGTGTTGCTGCGTCTGCTGATCGAGGAGGAAGGGATGGGCATAGCATGATATCGCCTGATGGTGCATCAGTAATCTCAAGAACGGGCAGTGCGGGTGATCCGGGACCATTTTCAGAAAAGGATGCACAGATTATGGCGGACGCGTTTAGGAAGATGCTAAGAAGGGCACCGGACGACAATATTGAAGAACAGTTGGAGGAGGAGCAACAGCGGAAAGCAGAGGCGGATATGCACCGAGAATTGGCAGATGAAGGGAGGGATATAAGAAGTGTTAGTTCGTCGAGAGGGGTCAGGGTGGAGGCCTCCGATGGTACAACTGAAGGGCCTAGTCATCGATGACGAGACATCCATCAAAATGGGTTAGCGGGACGACAGAAGTATCGTTGACCCGTGTAGAAAGGAGTTTTTGGCCTGTGCTGAAATGCTCTGTCCCCAACCCTTTCCCTCAACCATGCGCGCAATTACTCACACATCACTCAATTCGCTCTGATTATCGTCACTATTTCGCCATCTCGCCTGCATCCATCCACCTCTTGCATCTTGTCGCTTGCGTGTTTTCTCGATCTCATTTCTTGGGTTTCAATTGTATCGACTCTGATTCTGGCTCGGCGGATAACCTTCGTCGCCCTCTTCAAATTGCATCGCATTACTTCCGCCACCCTAATCTTCATCCGCCCGCTTTCACCTCGACGCTTTGGCCTGTTTGCACACGGCCCACCGACCAACCACACCGCTGTCGAAATACCGCTTCACTACCCCCACACACATTGTTCCCTTGTATCATACCCACCACGTTGGAGAGCTTTACCCCCTTTTTTTCTCTCTCGTCTGGTCTTTTTATATTATTCATTCATCGCACTCCTCGTACTCTCTGTCTTAAATGGGAGAGCTCACTTGTTTGCATTTACTGTTGCCCCTCCACCTCGTATCGCCGCACATACCACTTACAGACCCTCGCCCCCACTTCAGACTCTTTTGTTCTGGTATATTTCGTTGGTGTTTCTTCAAGCCAACACTGCCTCCACTGGTCCAGGCTTTTTCATATTTTTAATGTCCTGTATTGCACATACAGACCCCCACAAAAACCCACACGCTCCTTTTTTGATCGTCTATCCTTGATTAATCACACTCTTACAGCTTCATCGCGCGCTTTGGCCTTGGAATTCTTTTTACCCTCGCCCGCCTTCCTCCGGATTACCACGCACCATTTTGATGAGCCATGTCGGCTTTGGTGTCGATATTGACTCGCAGATCGCGGATTGCGAATTGTGTTTTTTTCTTGATTTTTTTGGTCAGTTGCATACCCCTTTTATCACCCAGCCTTTCTTCACACTCAGTACTGGTAGCGCACAGCATTAACTTCATCCTTCTCGTTTTTTTTTATCAACCCCCTGACTTTCACTCTTTGTACAAAGACATTTTTGAACTTTTTTTCTTTTGCACATACCACTTCGTACCTTCCTATTTCTCTCATCGTCTCGCCCCGCCTCCCTTGTTTCCACCACTATCCCCACTCCTCCATGCCGCCTTTTTTTTCAATTCGATCATGATTCTTGGATTTTTACACGTTACACCAGGCTTTTGAGACTTCAACTCTTTTTCACATGTTATAGTCTTATATTGGCAATCATGTTGCGTATTTCATTATTATTCTTTCTCGTTATCCTCTCTGTTGTTTGATGACTCCCGCTTCCTTTCCTCCTCGTTTTTCTCTCTCCTTCCTCCTGAACCAGAATGGACTGGACTCTTGGACATGGACACGGACTCATGACACGGACACGGACACGGACACGAACTCTTGACACGGACAGGACTACGCCTCTTGAGCATCTTTATGCTATGTTCATGATCGCATGACAGGTTACCAACACCTCTTCGTTTCCTCTTTCCTCCTCTTCGCTTTTCGTGTCCTAAAGAAATATTTCTGTTTCTTGTTCCCTTTCTTTCTTTGGATGTGAGAAGTGGCTGGTGTTAATCGCCGAATTCCCCGTCGAGGAAGCAATAGCTTCTATACAGCTCCTACGGGTTTAGGAGGCCGAAATCGAGGTGCATCTGTGCTCACCACAAGCACGCTGTTGATTACGCTCCCTTCCTGGGCCCCTTTATGCCCACCCTGCCTGTTCACGCGTCCTATAGTCAATGCTCAAAACTCAGCGCCCAAGCACTGATAATAAAGATGAAGTCATCCGTGTCCGCCGGTCGGAGCCGATTATCGAGTACCTGCATGCATGGTGTGTGGGCGTCCTGTCTCCCCCCTGTCATCGATATCGATCAAGTGCTGCAACGTGTCACTATCTACCGTGGTCTGTTTACTGGGTCTGTCCGTTCCGTCCCCTCTCTGTCGGGTTCAGTCTTATATCGTGGTCGCTCTACGTTTTAACCTTTTTCATTTCCATTGCTATGCGCATCTCAGGCTGGTACTGTATCCTCCCCTCTGCTTCTCTGTGGAGCTGTCCGCACTTGTTTGTTTGCTGGGCAAGAGAGTTACTTCTAGGTATGCAACCTCTGAGTGCGAATTTGAGTACTTATTGCATAGGTGTCGTCATGACTTATCACCGGTGCTCCAATACCGTGATTGGCAGGCGCACTTTCAGCGCATCTACTAGACGTCTGTTTGTTCATTTCCACTCTACTCGGACTCGTCCATTCTGCAACTAAGCCTTGGCCTTGGGGTCCTTATTCGCGTGCTGAAAACCCTTCGAATATACCATTCCACCGAACCCCCTTATCTCCTCTAGTACTAGTACTATTTACGTTTACTATGACACCAAGATTGCGATCTGAACGAATAATTAGCTACTATTGAGCTGACCATGAATAAGCTTGCTGGAGCTATATATACCACCCTACATATCTTTATGTTACCGATACTCGAAATTTTTGTGCCACGGTACGTTATATTATTGCACCCATTGCCTTCTATTTGTATGCATGATTAAGTTCTGTCAATTCAATATCTTTTTTTTTTGACAATTGTACTCACCAGCTAACTGAGGCCAGCATATGGCGATTAATTTTGGCGCCTTAGACGACCTGGGTGCCATAGCGTGGCAAATGTGGTATCTCGCCACCTGTGCACATAGCCTGCTGAAAGGAGGCGGTTCCAATTGGTCTGAATGAACACAGCTCCAGATGATGGGGGTAAGATACAAGCGCCCGGGCGGCTCGTTCTGTATGCAAGTATGCCGACTCGTGCTGCGCAAGGGGTCGCCTCGACTCATGATAGATAGCGAGATACGAGAGGTGAAAGTGTCCGGATTCGCATGCCCATAACTTTGATAGAGGTAGTACACCCGAACTATGGGAGGTTTGAATGCGCGGCGCCCGGAGATAAAGGCAAAGTGCCAAGAGAGTTGCTTTGATGTCCTGCGCTGGTCGATATCGCGATAGCTGTGAAGGAATGCCGTGCTAGGCTTGGGGCCCCTATGCATAGCCGGCACTTTTACGAGACCAGCCGTATGGTTGTGAGAAAAGGCGCCCGTACGACGTACTGCGTCATGTCCTACCACACCCTCCACAATCACCCCAAGCTTAAAGAGCCTATGTATCACCCCAAAGGAGACCCACCAGTGCGAAAAATGGGGAGCATTAGTCCCTTCAGCCGTAGGGTCCTTGTTTCATCGCAATCACTTGGCCCAATCGAAGGCAGCGCTTGCTCGCCAGTGGGAAAGGTCATGGACATGTTCGTGAGCGCAAAATCGTAAGTGAGCGCATCTCTGTTCAATGAGGTGGGTTAATTCGAGTACCCCTCGAAGGAGGCTACACATAACGGCTCTGTCCTGTACCAGACAAGGACCAATTGCACATACTAATCCATAGTGGCAATCGCCCTCCGCCAAGCCTGAGGCCCATTGGGGACAGCATCGACTGCTCCTATCAAATCCCGTTGCAAGATTCTATTCTTTGCCATCGTGATGGCGGCCTACCAACGGCAGTTAGCATGTCCAAGGAGATCAAACCATCCGCATCAGAACTACCGCGTCTGCAGGCAGCTGATGAGGGTTACTCGGATTTCGTTGCAGCTGTGGATGGTCGGAGGGATCCCGATAGATGGACTGCTAGAGACGGAGAGACAGCATACGCTAGCAAAATTGGACATCTCGGTTGAGCAGCCACAGGGTGCGGCCTCCTGGATTAATGCTACTGGCTGCTCCAGAGGTGTGATACGTGGGTTGCAAGCTCCGGCAAAGCAGATGACCTGGTGTAACGGCATGCAGTGCACTCTGCGTTCATCTCTGCCGTCATGTGCAGCGTGCCCGTGCAGGCTCGCAGTGTGCTGGCTGTTGAGGAGACGTGCATTTGGGCGTCCGGGACGCTCACTCGGAAGACACCAGGAAGCAGCCATTGAATCAAGTATAGTCGGGCGACAGACTGCGACGGTCTGAGCATGACCCGAAGTAGCGAGGAGTATGGTAGAGCCGGGTCCGAATCCGGAATAACCGGGACGCCATCGCTTATGTGATCGTCCCGTGACTTCAGCGCACTTTCCCCAACGTTGACCACAACCAACACAAGCCCTCCTCCCCGTTCCCTATAAAAATTTCGACCACCCGTACCTCCGTGGTCCCTATTCCTCCCTCTAATGTTGTCTAGGCAAGTCCTCAGGCGTTTGCGCACTGCAGGCAGGGCGACTCCCGCCATCCGACCCTTCCAGCCCTTGTTGGCGACAAATGGCCAGCTTTGGCGGAGGGGAATGGCGACCGCTCCAGGCCCATCCTCCAATGATCTCTTCGCAAACGGCTCCAACGCGTATTATGCCGAGGAGATGTATCGTCACTGGAAGAAGGACCCGAAATCAGTGCATGCTTCCTGGGACGTCTATTTTTCGGGTCTTGAGAAGGGCTTGTCCAGTCCACAAGCGTTCCAGGCCCCGCCAGCACACTACCCCCATCCCGCTGATGGTGCACCTACGCTGCATGCCGTCGGAGGTGGTGCTGAACTCGATGACCATCTCAAGGTGCGTGCTTTCCTTTTTTTGCTTCCTACATTCACCGACAGATACCCAGGTCCAACTCCTTGTCCGCGCATACCAAGTACGCGGACACCATCTTGCAGAACTCGACCCCCTCGGTATCCTCGACACTGATCTCGCCGACGTCCGTCCCCCAGAACTCGAGCTCAGTCGCTATGGCTTTACCGAGCTTGATCTCGACAAAGACATCACACTGGGTCCCGGAATCCTTCCCCACTTCGCCACCGAGGACAACAAGACGATGAAGCTAAGAGACATCATTAAAACTCTAAAGCGGATCTACTGTGAGTCCCCCGGCGTCATTCCCCCTCTTACTGTGGTGTCCGTACTGATTGTGGTCTCTGTTAGGCGGTGCTGTTGGTATTCAATACATTCACATTCCCGACAAAGAGCAATGCGACTGGATTAGAGAACGTGTAGAGGTCCCCAAACCATGGAACTATACCGTAGACGAAAAGCGCATGATCCTCGACCGACTCATCTGGTCCGAATCGTTCGAAAAGTTCATCGCCAGCAAATATCCCAACGAAAAGCGATTCGGTCTCGAGGGCTGCGAGGCCTTGATCCCTGGTATGAAGGCTCTAATTGACCGCTCCGTCGATCACGGCGTAAAGCACGTTACAATGGGCATGCCTCATCGTGGTCGTCTCAACGTTCTTGCAAATGTCATCCGCAAACCCATCGAGGCCATCCTTAATGAATTTGCTGGTGATCTGCACGACGATTCGCCCGCCGGAGATGTTAAATACCACCTTGGTGCCAACTACGTCCGACCTACGCCCTCTGGAAAGAAGGTTTCACTTTCCCTAGTCGCCAACCCTTCACATTTGGAGGCTGCGGATCCAGTCGTCCTAGGAAAGACTCGCGCCATTCAACACTTTGAACACGACGAGACGACGCACAACACTGCTATGTCGGTCTTGCTTCACGGTGATGCTGCCTTTGCTGGACAGGGTATCGTGTACGAGACCATGGGCTTCCACAACCTCCCTTGCTACGGAACAGGAGGCACAATTCATTTGATCGTGAACAACCAGATTGGTTTCACCACCGACCCTCGATTCTCTCGCTCCACCCCATACCCTTCTGATATCGCCAAATCTATCGATGCACCGATCTTCCACGTCAACGGAGATAATGTCGAGGCCGTCAACTTTGTCTGTCAGCTCGCAGCAGATTACCGAGCCAAGTGGAAGAAGGATGTCGTTATTGACATTGTCTGCTATCGCCGTCACGGACACAACGAAACCGATCAACCGAGCTTCACTCAACCCCGCATGTACGAGGCTATCAAAAAACAACCTACCCCACTTACTCAGTACACCAAGTTCCTCGTTGGCCGTGGAACGTTCACCGAGCAGGACATTGAGGAGCACAAGAAGTGGGTATGGGGCATGTTGGAGAAGGCGGCGGCAGCATCAAAGGATTATGTTCCTACAAGCAGGGAGTGGTTGTCTGCTTCGTGGCAAGGCTTCCCTTCGCCTAAGCAGCTGGCGGATGAGACTTTGCCTACCCGGGCTACAGGGGCGGAAGAAGAAACTCTACGTCGGATAGGAAAGGCGATCTCTGGCTACCCCTCTGGATTTAACGTCCACCGTAACCTTGCTCGTATCCTTTCTGCCCGAGGAAAGACTATCGAAGATGGAAACAACATCGATTGGTCCACTGCTGAAGCACTCGCCTTTGGTACGCTCGCCTTGGAGAAGACCCACGTTCGGTTGTCTGGTCAAGATGTTGAGCGTGGTACATTCTCACAACGACACGCCGTCCTTCACGACCAAAAGACTGAGCAGCAGTACATTCCCCTGAACGACCTTGGCGGTGGTCAAGCCCGATTCACGGTCTGCAACTCTTCCCTCTCCGAATATGGTACGCTCGGGTTCGAACTCGGATACTCCCTCGTTTCCCCCGATGCCCTCACGATCTGGGAGGCCCAATTCGGCGACTTTGCGAATAACGCACAGTGCATCATTGATCAATTCATCGCTTCTGGAGAGAGGAAGTGGCTGCAGAGGAGCGGGTTGGTGGTTAACTTGCCACATGGATATGATGGACAGGGACCAGAGCACTCGAGTGGAAGGATCGAGAGATTCTTGCAGCTTTGCGATGATCATCCGAATGTGTTCCCTACGCCAGAGAAGGTGGAGAGACAACATCAGGATTGTAATATGCAGGTTGTGTACCCGACTACACCTGCCAACTACGTACGTGTTTGTATGCAAGGATTTGAGTTGACGCTGACGAGTTGTGTGTAGTTCCATGTCCTCCGTCGTCAAATCCATCGCGACTTCCGCAAGCCGGTTCGTATATGCGCTTTATTCACCTGCACACAGGCTAGCCTAACACTCCATCCAGCTTATTGTCTTCTTCTCCAAGGCTTTGCTTCGTCACCCACGAGCACGTTCCGAGCTAAGCGAAATGATCGGCGACACCCACTTCCAGCGCTACATCCCTGAACCTCACCCAGAAGAATTGATCGCACCCGAACAAATTAGACGCCACATTCTTTGCACGGGTCAAGTTTACCATACGTTGTTGCAACATCGCGAGGAGACGGGCATCAAGGATGTTGCTATCAGCCGACTTGAGCAACTTTCACCGTTCCCCTATGATCTCGTGAGTACCCTCCCGGTCGGGTAGAGTTAATCTGAGGTCTGACGATCGTTGTTTGCCGGATGTAGCTTACACCGCACCTCGACAAGTACCCTAATGCTCAACTAGTCTGGTGCCAAGAAGAGCCATTGAACAACGGCGCTTGGAGCTACGTCGGACCGAGGATCTACACCGCGGGTAGCCAGACGCAGCATCATAAGGGTAAATACCCGTTGTATGCTGGTCGTGGACCTACTAGCTCTGTTGCTACCGGAAGCAAGGTGCGTTTTTCGTGATTTTGGATCTTTCGGGATTGAGGTTTTGACGCGCGTCGTTTAGGCTCAGCATAAGAGAGAAATTGAAGCATTCCTCGCAGAGGCTTTTGCAGCTGCATCATGATGCACCGTCGGCACCGCGTCGATTGACCGTGCATTTCGCATCTCATCACTGACTTTTGGTATATAATGAATAGTAGTTGGTGTGCGCGGCACCGTGACCCTGAGGTCTGTTGCGCATACACGTATAGATAATAATCTGTGTTTTTTTCTTTTTTGTTTTCGCAATGGTTGGTCATTTGATGCACACGCTATGCTTCTCCTTACTCTCCGCTAAACAGACAGACGCTCGTTTTCCGTTTTCTTTTGTCGCGACGGCATAACTCTGCTGGTTCACCCTTCGTTTCTTTGAGTCCTGGGTCGTGGGCTCTATGGCTAGGACTCGGAACTAGTTTTTTATATATGATTCAACGAAAGCAAATAGACGTTTTAATGATATTGGACCGCTCTATCTATCCGCGTTGCCGTGTGTTTGAGTAATACATGAGAAACAGGTAATGGTGCATGCATTTCCAACTGATCATGGTCTTTCATTTGGGATCCTAAATGGAAGACACATGCGTTATGAATACAAGACCTAGCATTGGATTTATTAACGGTCTGAAGGGGTGAAACAAAATCAGGGTTCCAGCAAAGCAGTTTTACGTTAAGGCGTGCAATACAGCAATAATACCCAAGAACACTTATGCAGCCAGTTGCTACTAGCTTGTTTTCCGTCATGTGTGGAGTGTGGGGGTCTGTTATCCACAACTCAACAAGCATGGTAAGCAAAGTGACGCACAATGGAGCTGGGAGGCCATCCAACGATTCTAGATTATATACTGTACGATACAATCTAATTTTTACAATCCTTTCGAATCGATTACCCCCAGGACACATTAATAAGGTACGGATATCCTCAGAGCCATCACCAGAATTTGAACCACTTGATAACGTTACAGGATGGAGGCCATAATGAATTCTTGCCTGGTGAACTTGAAAAGACGCCCCACAGGGTCACCACAAGACTTAGTCACCAAACATGAGCAAACAATGTGCCTTTCCTCTGTCCAGGGGTCATCATCCTTCTGCCACCTCACTGCTAAAGATCGTAGCAATGAGGTATAGCGACACACTGTATGCGCTTCATATCAAGATATCTCGAACTTTATCTTTCCAGTTTGTCTAAGCCCTTTGCCTGATATATAATTGCAATAGTCCGGAAGACAATGACCTGCCCATTAGCAGCACTGGCTTAGGAGGATCAAGGGTTTTGAGAGAGCTAAGGGGTTGAGATAACGCGTAAAGCTCATGATCAGAGTGAAAGGTGTTGAGAAATTGGGTGTGGAAACAGCAGCGTTGAATGGGGAGGAAAGCTGGCCATTACTACTGCAGGGCTTTGACGCCCGCGAGACCGCGTATCTTCATCGTCTGCATTCATTTTATATGAAGATATATTGTTCATAAGTTTCACAGACCGGGATATCCTAATCTTAGGTGGACCACTATCTCCATTACCAACTCAAATCTACGCTACTGCGAGTGCTGGCACTGTGTCGAGTTCTGCTAGCTACCAACTCGGACAACCGCACCGCTCATCGGTAAGCCTCTACCTCGATGACGCGTTTTGAAGAGGTATTAATCATATGCTAAGTTCAACTCGAAATACCCTCTTCAAAACGCGTCATGGCCTCGAGAGAGGCCTTCAAAATGACGCGTTTTGAACGTCTCTACGTCATATTGTTTTCCAGCTCATTATCTCGCCAGCCACCAAATTTGCCTATAAAATCCCGCTCAAGATCGCCTTTCTGTCCTCAGCTCTTTTAACTTCTTCCATCTCCTCTCTTCTCAATCGCTCCCTTCCTTTGCCGGCTTCGGAGATTCTCCGAATATGAACTCATCGTGCGTTGGGCGGGGCTAACCACCCTAGTCGGCGTGCATATTGGCGTGGTATTGTTCCCAAAGGCAACCCATGACCACATTGTCGTCTATCCCTACCTCATGCCTCTCGCATGAGGAGGGTAGACATTGCAGTTAACCTGATGAGAAATGTGGGTAATTCATCTTGTTCCCCTTCCGCCTTGACCAACTAGTTTCCCAGAAAACATGTGCCAGAAAAGGTGGTGTTTACTAGCCATCGTAAATCGTTCATTTACTTTTTCATTGCGTATGTGCTAATCATCCAGATTCCAGATGCGTTGCTGTCCCTCTGGTTGTCAGCCAACCTTTCGTTTCCATCGTTATTAGGTCCTAATCGTTGATCGCTTTAGGTACACCCCACAATGGCACCTCCTTCAGTTGGAAATAAATATATGGTGAGTGCTCACGCGCTCACGGGCGACTATATATCCGGGTTGGGAATGACCGCTTCTCCAGATATATACCAGTTCCTTTTCTACATATGGGGCTCTGTGCTCTCCACTTGACCTCTATCACAGTGCCCGTGTATACCGGTTTTCTACATATGGGGCTCTGTGCTCTCCACTTGACCTCTATCACAGTGCCCGTGTATACCGGCGTGATATGTCCTGTGGTGGTTCATCCTCTTTTTATCAGGGATTTGGGGCTCTGACCACGTGAACTCGGCCTCTGTCTAAGTGCCAGTATATACCGGCGTGACATGTCCAGTTGTGGTTCATCCTCTGCCTCGACATCGCTGAGACGTTTTATTGGATATATGTGACGACATCACTGGATTTGGCCCTTCCTTTACGGGTCCTTTATACCTACCAAGGATCCTTGAAACAGTGTGTATTCAATTCCTTTCTTCTAACGTGTTATTGAGGAATTCATACAGATCGGGACTCTTGGTGTAATGTCGATTGCCTTGGGATGCCCAAGGTGAGTAATCGTGATGCATTGACCGATGTGAAGGGATGAAGGAAGCTTGCCAATAAACGAGCAACTTCCCGACCTTTAGGTTTTTGCATGCTGACCCATTGCTTGCCTTGAGTATTCTAGGTCAATTGTAGTCGCTGCTACTGGACGAATCGCATGTCCAGTGGCAGCCACTGTCGGATTGGAGGGGTTGCAATCAACGATGACTGACTGACAGCGCGTTGCTCACCATTAAGAGCACTCAAACCCAGAACCGAGGCGGGTAATTGGCAGCAGCTCGCCCTCTTCTACCGTACCCTATTATTTCAACCTCACAACATTCATCAAATATCATCCTCTATCAATCCCGCAAAAGCCATTAAATATCCTCAACGCGCTTCAGTTCTCACATATCATGCATCACCGACTTAATCACAACCAATCCACCACATTAGACTCTCAATCAATCGATTAAACGCACTCCCAACGCAAGTCATACCCTCCAATCCGACATTTTCCCCATTTGATTTTTAGTCAACCTTCGTGAGTCTCATATTCCCCTCATTCGTTCAATTGACTCAATGTTCAGCGACGCAGTTGTCCAAATCCAATCTTTACGGATTATTACATGCTTGAAATCAACATTCTCGTCTATGCCGCCATTTCCATGAGCAAACATCAATATCCATTCCCTTCATTTCTATCGCCAACTGTTCATCCACCACTCACCCACCACCCAAACACCACATCACACGTCCAATAAATTGAAGACACAATTCAAACAAGTCCCAATTCTATGACAATGCATTATAAACATGACCCATTCAACCCCCACCCACGTCTCATTCATCCATCCACAACTCACCCACCACCTGCACATTCAACCAAGCTAACCAAAACCGAATGTCTCACATCCAATAAGTCGACAACGTGATTCAAACAAGCGCCAATCCTAAGGCAAATCCATTATAAATATCACCCATCCAAACCTCATCCACGTTTCATTCATCCATCCACCACTCACCCACCGCCTGCACATTTAATCAAGCCAACCAAAATCAAACTCAAACCCCAACCGAATATATCACGCAAATACCCAGAGTATCCCGTGAAGCTTATTCCCAAAATATCAACCTCAACCTCTTTCTTCTTCGTCCACAAGCCACTTATTTCTCTTTTTTTTCGCATTCTTCTTTTTTCCTCTCTTTATAATTTTCTTCTACTTCTCTTAGTTTAGATTTTCCTTCTCTATTCCCTCATTTTTTCCCTTTTTCTTGTTCGTTACTTTAATTGCCCTTTCCCTCATCCGTTGGTCCCAGCATCATGCACCCAACCCATTCCATATCCCAAAGCGAGTCAAGTCTGACAAATCCCACAACCTGTCAAAGCCTTCATTTCAAGTCCAGTTGATCAGGTGTGTTTACTGCACAGCTACTTTATTCGTAGATGTTCACCGTTTGATTCAGTCTCTAATACAAACATATTAGTATACATCGATCATTTGGACCACTAGCAAGTGGGAACTGGTCCAAGGCACCTCCTTTACCGGATGTGCCTCGGTGCCAACCGCGAACTTGTGGTCCTCAATCCGATGTTGCTCATTTGGGGTATGTACCAGCTTCATTGAAATTGACGATGACCTCTGATGCCCTTTCATCAGCTCCGAATCGTATCAATGATTGGTCGAAAATCGCATCGAAACAACTATTCAGTAATCTGCGCACTCACCATCGACCCAACCTAATGTTCGAAATCATTCCAACCTACCGCTTTCTTGACGGCATTTTTTCATCTCTACTTCATCAGTCAATTCACCGAAATCACTACATTCATCGATTTGATGAACCTCCTTGCTTCGCCATCTTCTAAACATTATAACGGAAGCCTCTCATGATCGGACTATACACGACATACAAGACATGAACTCGTCAATAAGGGAGTTAGGCTGTGTATTTAATTCATGGACATCCGGGCTGCACACGACGCGGGATTGACTTTCAGAGACTGGGGCATACACTCTTTATCCTCTCTTTCTTTCTTCTCTGTTAGGTACATTCAACACTTTTTCGCATGCCTTTAGCAGAGTCTATTTCTTTTCTTTTCGGATATGTATAGGATTACGGTGTAGATAAATTCCGTTTTATGTTTTGAGCAGCTACCAAATCCATTTTGTTTCCAGAAGCATTCTCAGTTCGACTCAGTTCGACTTGCAACTATAGCTGGACATCAACAGTGGAAGCTTTACGTCTCCAGAGTCAGAAATTGCCATTCTCCGCGGATTTTGTGTTGAATACATTAATAGTTGAGGTGCCGAACTCCCATCCGTGCTGCCTTTAGTTGAATGAATATGCAATAGAAACACCCTAGACTACATTATTCCCGGGTTGCTCCTTTAATAATACTGTCATATAGATTTGGCAGATGTCGCGTCTCTCCAGCTTTGGAACTTCTGTAACACAGCAGGCGTTATTTGCCGTTTTATCGCATGGGAAGCGTTTACAAATGCTTCGTGAGGGACCTATGACAAGTACAAACATAAGCCATCTCAAAGCTATTTGATCATATGTGGAGTAAATGCGTACGAATGGCGCATTGATGTCCTTTTGCATAGTGAGTATTGCTGCCTCTTGGCACATTGCAGTAATCTCCGCTCCCGAGCAGCCTTCAGCCTAGTGACACGGATAGCGTCGTGAGCGAGGGAATATAGAACACCATACTCAACTTACCAGCCTCGCAATTTCTCCAATGTCCAGATCCTCGCCAACAGTCATAGCTCTAGTCCTAATCTTCAAGATCTCTTCCCGACCTGCTTGGTCCGGAGGGCCAACATATACAATGCGGTCCAATCTTCCTGGACGCATTAATGCAGAGTCCTTGACACGAAGCTATATAAGCACATATACGCAAAGTCATAAATTATTGCCACTCACAAGAGCATCCGGACGATTTGTTGCGGCTATAACTGTGACCCCGACAAGTTCCTGGACGCCGTCCATTTCGTTCAAAAGACTCGTTAGCACTCCTTCATGTGAGGAGCCAACATCTGTATCCGAGGACGTCCTGGACGTGGCCAGAGCGTCAATTTCGTCCTAATTTGTTGACCGTTGAGTTTGTCTGTCTTCTCCAAGTTCAAAAGTACCCACAAAGAAAATAATCGAAGGAGCGGCTGCGCGGGCTTTTCGAAATATCTCACGAACACCACGTTCAGATTCTCCGACATACTTGTTCAATAGCTGTCAATCGCACCACCGTCAGACAAAAATTCGTCATTAGTAAAGCACCTAAATGAGCCACGTACCTCTGGGCCTTTCACTGCAACGAAATTGACGCCACTCTCACACGCACACGCCCTGGCCAACACAGTTTTGCTACACCCGGGAGGTCCATACAACAGCACACCCTTGGGTGGTTTAACGCCAAGTCTCTGGAATGCTTCAGGGTGCAAGAGCGGCCACTCCACAGCCTCCTTTAGCTTCTGTATGACGTCTGCTTGTCCACCAATGTCCGCGTATCTAACAGGAGGAGATTCTACGAAGAGAGATCTCATTGCAGATGGCCTTACAGATGGCATCGACGCAATAAGATCAGAAATTGTTAGTGTCAGGTCAGGAACGTTGGTGGAGAGAGGTGTGATGTCAGAGGTGCGTTGTGGGGATGACGACGATATGGGAGGTACGACTCCTAAACACCGTTTGATGGCTATGGTGCCAGCCTCTCGAACGAGAGCACTCAAGTCGGCACCAACGTATCCATGCGTGCGGGAGGCAAAAGTCTTTAATTCTTCTTCTGATATTGAGTGAGGTACTTTGGAAAGTAGCACCTTCAAGATCGAGAACCGAGCCTCCGCGTCGGGCACGCCTGCGAGCACGTAGAAATGTCGTTGAGACGTGAGGACGGGCCAAAAGGGAGGAGGAGTGCGATGACATCACAGGCATCCATCCTCCTCAAGTGTATGCACTCACCAATCTCGATTTCTCTATCGAACCTCCCGGGTCTTCTCAGCGCAGGGTCAATTGCATTGGGACGATTAGTCGTTCCAATGACGACAACACGAGTATCATCACCACTCGAGCCATCCTCCATCCCATCCAGGAGCGTTAACAATGTGGCAACGACACGTTTCTCAACCTCCCCCCCTCCACCATCCTCTCTTCGTGGGACCAACGCGTCTACCTCATCCAAAACAACGATGCAGGGACTCTTGGTGCGAGCTTCCCGGAAGACGTCACGGAGCTTAGACTCCGTCTCTCCGTGGTATGCAGAGGACAGTTCCGGGCCATTTATCACCAGGACTGATGAATTTGTCGAAGAAGCA
Source organism: Volvariella volvacea V23 (assembly GCA_000349905.1). Classification (NCBI taxonomy): domain Eukaryota; kingdom Fungi; phylum Basidiomycota; class Agaricomycetes; order Agaricales; family Pluteaceae; genus Volvariella; species Volvariella volvacea. The sequence goes on along the minus strand of KB722747.1, from coordinate 462,002 downwards.
ATTGCTCTGGCCAGGTGAGTTTTTCCGGTTCCTGGGGGCCCATGTAATAAAATCCCTCGAGGAGGCTTCAGGCCTGCAGATCAACTGCCATCGGAATTTGACACGAAAATCCAAATCACACAGACATACCAAAATGTCGAAATAGATCAGGTCGGGTCAGTGGTATTTCAAGCAGGTCACGGATTTCAGCGATCTGTTTATGAAGACCGCCCACTGATGCATACGCCTCGTTCACAGGCTTGTGTGCCAGGTGTTCAATTTCCGCCTGGCAGAACAGGGTGTCATGAGAACCACAAGCCATGAAAACAAAACTGCGATCACCTTGTGCAAGGCTAGAACGGGAAGCTCTGGTTCCTTTTCTAATATGACAACAGCCGAATCCCACCCTGCTATCCAAATTTCCGAAGCGGAGGTCACTGACAAGCCTTTCATGGCGTCAGCCAGGTCGGCTGACTGGTCACCTGAGCTTTGCCGCGCGTCAACAGATGCAACCGCAAACCGACGTTTTTGGCCTTCATACTGAACTTCTAGAACCTGTGACAATGTTAAGTACTTGAGATCAACTATGGCATCATGAGAGAATAAAAGAAGGCAGTGATTCGCAGATCAGATACCACGTTGTGATAGCAGTCTAACCAGAGAGAAACAAACCTAATGATTCTCGTAGTAGCAAGTTGAGCCAATCCTTTTGTTTTCCTTCAGATGATTTCGCCGCGGGATTAAAGCGCTTGGTTCCTTCTGATGATAATTCTCTCAAGCGAATTATGCCTGCATCTTGAGGTTGTTTGAAGGGCTGGATACCAGCAGGGACTTTTGATGAGGATGCAAGTGTCAACGGAATTATACGGGCTTCTTGTCCGGACTCAAGGGACGCAGTCCAGAGAAGAGATTGAGAGACTAGGACAGCTGCAGTCAAGACAGGTGGTGTAAACCGCGCATAGAGCTTAGAAGAGCCATGATTATCAGCCAATCCAACACCCACATTCCTGAGGCAAATCCGCGGAAGGCCATACAACACCAGCCGCAAATGCCTATCGGATAACCACAAGAATCCTTCCCCGTCAGAATCAATTCGAACTCTGCACATTTTCACGATGGCACAATCCTGCGAACCTGCCTAACCTTGTTCTCAGCATTACTCCATTTCGAGATGATCACCACATCTCCTGTGCATAGTTTTGCGGCTTTGATGACATCGGCATTCAAGATGACTCGCCTCGCGGTTCGAAAGGTGTTTTCTGAGAACTCGGCGATGCCAGCGATAAATCTCTTGTTGTGAACATTTGTGGCCATCTCCCAAAGTCTCCAGCGCAGATCCTTGATCTAGAGTTCTACTATAGACCAGCCCAGTCTGTACAGACCTGACGAGATGCAAACTTCAGAACAGTGACAGCTCGACAACCCAGGAACACGTTACCCTTGTATTGAGCACCGATATCCCTGGAATGAGCTTGACGTCCTCCTCAAGATCTTTAATGTGCCGTGGTCCTGGGTGCTGGCAGTTCGTCTCCTGAAATAATCAAGAAATAATTGGGTCAAGCGAGATGAACGCCAGGATCGACCGCATCCCTAAATTGGAACTCCGCATGATGTCACATCCCGTGACATGCGTGACCCGACACCATTTCGTCACCACCGCGTCCACGTCCAGCTCATGTGGGCAGGTTGGAAATCCCTACTATTGCTCGCTGTTCACTTTATTCTTGTTACGAACGCATCAAGCAACGAGAAATTTGAAGAAGAGCTATTCCTTGAGACACTCACCGATGGAAAAGTCGCAGCGCGCTTTGAATTCAAAACCCTCTTGAAGGACACGCTTCCACGGGATCCCCGTACGCTCGGCGGAGATGACGTTTGTGAGCCTTCCCTGTGCTCCTGTGTGCTTAGCCATTGTTAATTATCTAATACGCAGCACAACACTACACGCTCTTTCCCTTGGCCTTGGGACAGATCCTGCGAGAATATGCTGTGACCGAGCTGCATTTGACCCTCAACGCTGGGAAATGGAAGTACGAGCGATGGGGAATTCCGAAGGAGCCAGGTGTCGGCACGGGTGCGGAGTTATGGACTTGGATGGGAGATGGTGCACCCGACAGGTTCGCAAACAGCGCTAGTTGTTCAAGCCGCCTAGCACGACACTAATACCCAGGACAGCATCGACACCCGATGGAGAGGACTGCGCAATGCCCTGGCTGGCCTATTTTGCGCCTCTTTGGGGTCGTTAGACGAACTGCGAACAACATCTCCAGCACGAACTTTTGAGCCCGAGGGTGCTTTGCCAGATTGGGGGTTACCACACCAGATACGACACGCCTCCTTACCATCGGAGCATGTGTGCACCGAGAACCTGACCCCTTTCCTGAAATTGCTTCCTTGCAAATCCCACTCTGGCCTTGCCAGCCTCCTGAACCCCCACCGCTTGTTTGATGCCGACTGGCACGGAATGGGGATTCATGTGCTATGGCGCGAGAGCGAGGGGATTGAGGTTCGTCTGACCTTTATGTCAATATTTGATCCGCTGCGGTCTACTTCGGGTAAGAGGATACAAGGTATGTGGTTTCCTTGCTTTGTGGAAGAAATTCAGTAATGTGGCCTGACTTGTCAACAGTTCCAGATTGGTCGTTCCAGTCCTTGTTCGACCGAACTGTGGATAGGAGCTGTCCAGTTGCCCAGTCAAGCCGGATGGTGGTGGCACGCCCATCATTTACTTCTTTCAATCTTTCACCTGACCCAGTGCTTACAAAAGAGAGCTTTTCCATATTTGATGTGGACAAAGGTGAGTGCGGTCATGTTATCTCCATGCACTGCCACATTCACTCTCTAATGGCCTTGATGCAGCCCAAAAGCCCTTCAATGTCGCATTTAACTGGCTAGACCAATTTCGATACCGTAAGTGTCAGCTGCTTTCTCAATCTATGTCACGAATTGCATAGTCATCACCGCCATCATCACAGCTTCGGAATATGCAGTCTCACCGCTTACGGTTAGGCGGTCGCTGCAAGGCACTAGCCAGGCTCATGGCCGACTCTCAGTCGTCATCGAGAACCACCTATCCACGGAACTTAGGACGCTTTATCTCGAGACGATGCCTTGGCTAGTTCAGTTCTACCTGCACACCATCAAAATCAATATCAACGGACAACCCAATGGTATTTATTCCACGTCTTATACGCTCCACAATCGCTAAAGCCGGATGTATTTAGACCAAGCATTATCTAATCTCACATACATTCCATCAATAGCTCACTCACGGCCAACCACATTCCAAGCCGTATTGACACTACCTCCGAGGTCTAAGCTGCACCTTACAATGGACGTCACAAAAGCATTTTTACGATACACCGAACATCCACCTGATGCGCAACGAGGTTGGGACCTGCCCCCCGCTATTATCACTATTCTAGAAGGTCACAACAATACCACTTCCACCCTCGCTTCTCAATCAACTGAGCGTCACTGGACTGGTGGTAGACAACGGATCTATACACCCACATTACTCGTCGATCTCGCTACGCCAGATTTCAGCATGCCATATAACGTCATCATTTTCACTTGCTCTCTCATAGCTTTGTTGTTCGGAAATGTTTTCAATCTGTTGACCAAGAAGCTTGTTATTGTTAATGTAGAGAATAAAGCGACGGAGAAGGAGAAGATCAAAGCGGGGTAATGCAGGGGGTTCTTGCTTTGCTTCGGACTTTGCCTGGCTTCTTGCTTCGCCTTTGCCGTCGTTTCAATTGACTTGCTTGACACGTCGTGTACGAATGGGCCGTCTGATGTCTGATGATGAAGTCAGGCAATGACGTAGGGTATTGTACCCTGAGAAGTAAGTGTTATGTTTGCGTCAGTAGCCTGAAGATTTCTACCTGGTCACCGTTTGTATGCGATACGATGCGAAGTCAGTAGCCAGTCGTCATTGCTTTCAATGAGGTCATCGTATCTCGCGAACCCCTGTCCCTGACTATATTACATCTTGAGTTTACCGACTCAAACCTGGATACACTGATGAGGAATTTCGAACAGAAACGTAGGGAGGACTACCGATAGGTTTATGCGGTCCGCAGATAAGCCTATCTTTCAATATAAAGCCCGATTTTCTTGGAATTTCTTTGATGAGCACAGGAAGCGGTTCAGTGCCGACATCCCGCTTCCTTGCAACTAGGAATAAGACGTCATGGCGGAATCTATCTTTGCAGGGAAAAGGACAACGGCAACTAGGAGACAACCTTCTAAGTGGGAGAACTCAGGATCGTCAGCCCGGGCATCTGCAATTAATTTCCGGACGTAGAAAAGTGAGGCTTTATCATTCTGAAACTAATCGGTAACTGTGAGATAGCGTCAGAAACTTCAGGGGATTGAGCCGTACGGGAGTAGCTCGAGATTGTCTTTTCAGACTTTTGGTGGGTGTACACGTGCAATTCTTGGAGACCCAGCACGAGTAGGCACGAGAAACGCCAGCATCTTTGGTGTTGGGCCCATGAGCAATATTATTTACGAAGGTATCATCTCCGGCAGTTTTGAATGCCCGCAAGCACCATACAACGACAGCCACTTGAGCTAGAGCCTACCACAGCGCTAACCAACGGTACTTGACTTTTTCTTCTCCACCCACGGATCCGGATGGTGGCGTCAAAGTTCCGTGTACAGCACAAAGAGCCAAGGTCATCCACACACTCCGCTCTCCATTTCCCGTAATTAAGCGCAGATCAGGGGGGAGAGGGGGTGCTGTTGAAGAAACAAGGAACATTCCGGTAAATGCCATGGCTGCGACGTGCTGCCACTGCGCACACTTGGCCGGGAACAAACAAAAACCTTTTTACAATTCAACTCCCGCGACCAAAGACCCTGCGTCATTTCATTCTTGGAATATTCATTCTAGAACACATTTTTCCGTATTTGCAGATTCCTGCATTTTACGAATTGACGGAAATGGTAAGCCTTCTATAGACAGGGGGGACGGGTCGCGTGTGTCAGTCAGTGGCTGTTGCCAGTGTGGCACTAGTAAAAATTTTGAGTGAGTTGAATTTGGTATTTTCTTACTGATTTGTATCCGTACATTGACCCTGAAAGTCTGGTAGTCTGTTTTTTATTTAGTTCAGCGTGCATGGAAGTTTCCTTGAAGTCACCTGAAATTAGCCTTCTTCGCGTCCATCCACCGCATTAATATGGATACCAGTGTGCACCAGACGGTCGCGATCCCTCTCCGCGAGCGCCCTTGCACCTGGTACACATCTACCTGTCTACCATTGTCAAAACACACCCACGCTTTTGACCACGACATGTACGGTGTGGCGTGCACACAATACACAGCTTTGCCAGGCTCCGAAGATAAGCATATCGTGCACAAGATTCATTGATGCCTTATTCGGACACACACTAGCGCCTACGCTAATTAATCAATAACCGCCGAAATTTACTCAGGACGACTTGAACCACCGAAACCAATGAAAAATCCCACAGCTGGCACCAAGCATCAGATCTATGCGAGCTCGGGCTCTTAATTCTCGGAGAGACGCTGTCAACCATACCTCATCTGCTATTCTCTACCTCGCTCAAGCCCTGACGTTCACACAGAAATTCAATCTTGGCCAGCCTATCATTTGTCGCTAGTCGACAAGAACTCTAGAAGACTGGACAACAGGAAAATTTGCTGTTGACGTCGGGCCCAGGCGTGCTGCATTGCTGGCACTGTCCCTTCGAAGCTTCAACAATGGCGGCTAAGAGACCGAGGCCGAACTGCCTCTGATAGATTTTCGTGCACCGATTGTGTGAAAACGTCGACTTGCTTCTCCCTATCTCCCCATTGTGCCAGTGTTACACGCGACTCGTGTCAAAATTTTGATCATTATCCTTAAGGGTTCTCAATCGTCGGGGTATTGTCGTACCTGACATACCTACTGGGGATCTTCAAAAAACTCGTGCGCTGATAAGTTTTTGTTCATCGCACGAGGGTGGTCTGGTGGCCATGGGGGGAGGGATTGAATGGAACACGTACATCATCGCGGGAGGCCGCAAGTTGCGTGCCTGCAATCCAGGCGTACGCTCCCCAGGCTTCGCTGGTGAGCATTCATTCAATATCGTTATCAGCACCCCATTCACACAATTTCACACCCCACTAGCATTCATACCACCAGGGCTGCGTCGTTGGATCCGTTGGTGCAGGACTTACGACAGCGATAACCAGCACCACACGGAGATTTGCAGGGTCGACGAGTCGTCCTCCGAGTTGGCTTCCTAGTTGGTTGCTTCAAAGTGAAAGCTGCCACTCAAATCTCGGGCGCCAGAAGCATACGGCAGTCCACTCAAGTAGTACCTAAATGCTGGGTGCGCATACGGAAGCCGCCCGATCGTTTCGTTGCATTTATTCGTCTCACCTCATCTCCCTCCAATCCGAAACGCGAGCCAACACTTCAAATCCGTAAATTACGGGTGCTGCCACCTATTTCACCTCACAGCCCAAATTAACGGTTCCAATCGTACATCTCCGGACTCACCGGAGCCAACTTTTGTCCAGCGAGTCCAACGAGCCCGGAAAACCTGGACTAGATCACATCCACGGTCGGACTAGGACTCCTACGGACAGACAGATTTGTCACAACCCCCCAAGTTCCCTGACCCGAAATACACTTATCTGTGCAGTGCAACTTTGCCTGAACTAGATACCGCCTTGCCGACCTGAGCCAGTGGCACCAATGGTATCGGGAGGGAAGGAAGGACACTGCCAAACGATCATGATATGCCTGGCTAAGGGTTCAAGTTTGCGGTACCAATAGCATACCCCAGGAGCCTAGATTTGGACGTGAGCTTCATCTCAGGCTCTTGCAGATGCTTCCCAAACTTCTTGATCAGCTCGGCCCCTTGGGCGGGGGTAAAGGACTCTTTTTTTGATTATGATTACGAGGAGCCGGTACCATCATCACAATATCATCATATCATCATTGCCGGCACCCAAATGCGCAACATGTACATATCAAAAAATCAACGTCAACTCCGGAGCCATAATCTCACCGACGTTTTGTCCTGCTGCTACGAAAGAGGCACCGGCGTTGGTGAACACTATATGTCCCAGATCACCTGGGCCACTGGAAGAGGAATAATGCCCACATCTCCGTGCAGCCGGTCCACGGAAATGGCAACATTGCAGCATTGGTCATGAATTGGTTCCTGGCCAGGTACTGCTTTTCCTGCACTTTGCTTACTGCAAAGGCAATTCGCGGTCTTACTTGGCTTGTTCATAACATTTTGGCTGTTAACGGGGTGTAGACGTCGACGTCAGATTTGAATAGAATCTTTCGGTGGCAGTACCCTCCTTGTCACGATCCGTTGCATTGTTGTGATGGTCGGGCAAAAGGCAAGGCACCCGTCACCGTACCAACTCCAACGGCCAGACACCAGTGAATTCCGACCAGTTTTGTGGTGGAAACAAATCGGTTTTTACTCCATCCGGGAACCGGTAAATACGCACCACTTGTTCAGGTATACCAGCAGTTGGGAAGCGCTTATCCAATCTCAAAAGCCAACATCTTGGCAAGTGTCCTGTACTTCGGACCGTACAGTTAATTTAATGGTCGAATGCCTGGTCTTCAAGTCTATTCTGGACTTGAACGCAATCCCATTCGGCACGGTGACCCAAGCCCACCCGACCACCGCCTCTACAACCCATGATGATTCAATATAAAATCCCCAATTTGATACACATGCGCGCACTGGCAAGCTCCCCTCCATCGTCGTCATCGTCATCACCCCATCCAACCACGCCCCTCCGACTCGGACCCGGATCCGATATCCACGTCCAGACGCAATCGAGCTCGCAAAGTCAGAGTCGGCCAGTACGAGCATATGGCACACAGCGAGCGGGACAAACCGGATGGCGAGGATGAGCAATCAGAACCCGAGTCCCGAGCCCAAGCACATTCTTACCAATTTATCTGGTGTGTGCTGGGGCCGACACGCGTACTGAGAAGCCAGGATACTGTGTGTAGTTTACCTGGATTTCGAGTCGAGGCCCGTCTCCACATATAAACTCTATCCTTTATCCATTCGTTCATCTAGACAACCCAGTCGAGATAACGAACGACCTTGAAGCAACGTGGCCGAACCGAGAACGTCCTATCAATATCAGATATCAAAAGCTACACACCATGCACTCGCAAGTCCTGACTTGAGACTGACCCAGCCCAGACGACGACTCGAGCACTATTTCAAGCACGCACCCCCATCTCCATTTCCATCGCGAGTCACGCAAACGATCGAAGGGATCGTCGATTGCGCCACTCGAAGCGAGACTGACAACAGCACCCGTGCTCATCAGCCTTCATTATGAAGAATGCAGATCATCACCCGGCAGTGTGGCTTGCACAGAGATATTCCTGGCCCACTGTACGCGCTCGGAACTCGTTCTGTCGCTGGCACTGCATGGCATGCCGATGTCAGCACCGGCAGTCGAGAGGGTTGATGTGTCTGGTGCCTAGATGCGATGATTGTCAAACTCCAAGTCGTAGCACCCTTATCATTTTTGATTCGATCCAGTTCAAAAGCAAAGGCGAAAAAGCCTAGATGGAGTCCAGAGCTCCCACCTCTGCCGGACTCTGCGAAAACTTGAAGCACCTCAGCTCGGACGCGACGCGTAGCTTATATACCGTTATATTCCAATACGAAAACATATAATAACTAGCTTTGAGATCGTACAACTCTGCTGATACGTACGTACACAGAACAAATCGACGAGCAAGGAAGCAAGAAAAGGTTCAGTGTCGATGCGACGGCGCACATCGACCAAAGGTCGTAAAGATGAGGCGAGAGTCGAAGGGGGATGCTAAACCTCGCTATGCAAGTCCAGCGTTCAGCGTTCAATGTCCAGCGTCCTAGTGTCCTGAATGCAAGGATGATTGGGGGGAAGGGATATGAACACGAACGCAAAGGGGTGAGCAAAGGGGATAAAGCGAGGTAGCATAAAAACTATTTTCATGAAACGGTGAGGCGAGGTGAGTGGGTACTGCTATTACGGTATAATGACAGGAAAGGTATGCAGTGTTTTTTGTCGTTGGCGTGTATGAGTGCGAGTGTGCATGCGTAGTAGTAATACAAGAATGAGATACACTGAAACGAAAGCATGAAGAAAGATAACGCTCCGAGTTGGCTTGGGTGGAACTTTGTTTTGTTTGTTGCTGGCTGGATGGTTGGCGCGCATATGTGAAAGTCTGGCATGTCGAGATGCGATGAGGTATGCAGTGGTATGGTATGGTATTAGTCTGACGACGGGCCATGGATATCGTGATGTAGTCTGGGTATTCATCTTGGGTCATGATCGTTGTGGCATATATGCGCGACATAAATGATCTAGGGGTGGGGGTGGGTCGTCAAAGCATTGGTGATGGTGATGTGTGATGGTGATGTTGATGTCGATGTCGGGAGGTGAGCGATAAGCTGAGGGCGTCCGTCAGTCCACTCGCCAGATATCAATAGCAACGTCAAGGACGTGTCGAGGAAGAATGGAAGGGTTTTTTGGTGCATCCACGTAGCCGAAAACGAGGCAATTGGGTTTGTGTGTGGAGGGATAAACCTCGGAGCCGAAGTGAGGTGGAGAACGAGCCGAGCAGTAGGTTTGGTTGGAGAATAGAGTGGAGTGGACAGAGAGCAAGATGTCTGCAAGCGATACTACTGTGCACCGACTTTGGCCCGTTTTGCTTGTGCAGCTCGGCAGGCGAAGCAGAATTCGTCGACGGTGTCAATGTCCTTTTGCACTTCCCGGCCAAAGTTCTGGACGGTGTGAGCGGGAGATAGTGATAAGAAGGCGTTCCGATAAGAGCAGGGAGATGCAGGCGTGGTATGGCGCATTAGGTTTGTGAACCGAGATAGAGATGAACAGCCGTGGGAGAAGCAAGATGGAACGCGAGATGCAGGTCCGAAAGAAAATCCGACGGCAGTTGGTCAGCGAGCTGTGCCTGCGCGGACGACACCCACTCACTTTTAGACAGGTCGGCTGGCGGCAGCTCGGGGGGTGGAAGTAGCTCCGCTCGCAGCGAGGCGAGTTGCAGTCCATGATGGCCACGACGAGGTGGCGTTGGAAGTGCTATGGCTATGCTCAGTTCAATGCCCGATCGAGTAGGGAATGGCACGTACCCCGCAGCGCTGCCATCGTGTTCCTTCGCTGTGCCGCGTTCAGCGTCAACCAAAACACAGGGTGCCGATGCAAGAGACGACGTACGCTACTTGGTTGCACATTGCGATAATCGTTCAGATGGTGTGCAGGTGAACGGGAGGCACGATCAAGGTGTGTTCGTGTGAGTCACAGCGGGTGGACGATGAAAAACCTCAGGCACTTTTTCTTTTAACGCGACCGAGTCACTTTAGGGGGGAAGTGATTTAGCTTGTCGTTGGTGGGGGAACTCGGAAGAGCAGTTGAAATTACGCTGGGTTATAAGCAGCGACGGAACGAGCACCAGCATCATTGTCCCAAATCGAGCACCCAAATCGCCCCCTTGCGATCTTGCGCAACTCCCTCTGGGAATTTTCTCATTTATTTTTTTGCTCGGCCTCTTGAACAAAAGGAGGAAACGGGGGAAAGCCAGGTTCAGGACTTGACGGACAGGGCCAGCTGGGGGGCACCAAACAAAGGATCACAGATCCAGGTGAAATCATCAAGGGGGCATCCCCCGTGCGAGTTTCTGGCCTCCTCTCGTCCTCCCCTCCGTCCGAGTCGATGTCGACGTCGCCGGCCTCCGATTGCTGCGACCTGAGCTCGAGAGGCCAATTTCCCCTCTGGCCAACGACGCCAATGGCAATTCACTATGCGGACATATGACGCGATAATGAGGCTCTACCAGCACGCTTGCAATTGCTTGGCTTTATTTCCCCAGCCTGCTCGTTGCCGAGGCCGACGCAACATCACAACAGACACCAGCCCTCCCTCGGCAAAATGTATCGCGCACGTTCACACCTTACCCCACTCGAGCCATAACTACGGTGCCCGTGCGCCCTCGAGCCATGGCTGAACGGCTACACCAACGCTGCGAACACGGAGGCTGAGTGATACTGCACTGCTGATTGTTATTGTCAGCCACTGTCCCAAAACAGAGCACGCTGTACGTACACCTCTCCATTCTCCCTTGATCACGGACGGAAGCTAAATATTTGCTGTAGATCACACAAGATCGCAACATATCTCACCATCCCACGCCCGCATTCGCACACGCATACACTCGCGTAAACTCGGGGCCACAGGTGCTTGTTCAGCCCCTCAGCGTCTACATCGACTCGGACCGACCTCGACTTTGAAAGTACACGAACATAACATTGCAATGCCTCCGCACTAGCATCTCCTCCCTCCCATCAAAAGTCAGAAACTGGAGATCCGACCACTGGCACGGTCCACGGAACAGTCTCCATGTCCCTTGCACACCCCCGCACTGCCGTAACCGAATCTCATGCCCTGCTGCGGGCTGTTGCACTCCAAGTCAGATGCGTGTACGCGCGTTAATTGACCAGAGAAAGAGGCCTTTACGAGAAGCGGGCTGTGTAGGGCAGTAGTAAGCGCGTGAGTCAGCATTGCATCCGCGCTTTCTCACCAGCGTGACCACTGCTTCCCGAGAACTCGACCCCCCACAACTCGACTGGACGCACCGTAAACTTGGAAACAGGGTCCTTGCGTGAATCACGATCGCCGACCCTAGCTGGATCCACGCAGACGTTCGAGTCAAGCTGTGTATTGTATCTGTGGTTCCCAGGTCCAACGCGCCTCCATGTCCAAATATCGCGTGATGCGCTACAGTGTGATATTATGTGGGGGTGGGGGTTGGAAGCGAGCAAGGGTTGTCCAGCCCTGCTCGCTCTTCACACCTGTGGTGCGCCTACTGTGGCCTTGGGTGGTTTTTGGGGTGCAAATGAGGGAACGGGCACATGATTCGGGCGCTAGCTGGTGCATTCTGTGGATATGGTACAAGTCCCATTCACGTCATACATGCAGCGTTATACGGGGACGACTAGGTATTTAGAGTTGGCAGCTTTGATAGCGCGTATATATCCCACAGCGCGAGCTATTTATGCCTCTAATTGTGGTTAATTATAACACTGCGGAGGAGATGGCATAATGCGCTATCAAGCAGCGATGCTGCAGCGCTATTTTTATTTTTTGACCATACTCCACTCGATCCCGTACGTCTGCCTTGTTGGGTCGCGAGAACGCCGACCGCGACCCGAGTGTGGTCAAGTAGTATTATACCAAACCCTGACATTAATACTGCCGGGCTGCCAGTGTGGACGGACTCCGAGGCTTAGTCGGACAATCAGACGGTGGAGATGACTGGCAACCGCACTACATCACTGGGTCGATAGATCACCGCCGTAGACCGACATCCACTGTGACCGGGCCTCACTGGCAAGCTCTCGTCAGCGTCCGAATCCGACTCGGTTTGCGGGCTACGACGGCGGGGGCTTATCGGCCGAGATGGGGTGTGCATTGGTAATGGGGCATAGCGAGATGCTTATCATCTATCGTTTCAAAACTGTAGGTGTAGAATGTCCCAGGCTACCGTGGCGGTTGTAGCGACTATGCGCACGAATCTGCACAGCAGCACAACAACCGCATCGGTTGCCATCGACCCAGTTTAGCGCAAATCTTCAGGCTCGCAAGGTGGACTCTGTTTGCCGCGTTTGGCCACTGGGGTGCACCCTAGATCGTATTCAACATGAACGTTGTATTCTCCCGGGAGAAGAGGCACATGTAGGTTCCAGAAATTGCATTTGAAGCTGCACTTGTACGTACACCACCCAGGACTTGGTCTCAAACGTGCTCAAATTCTAAGCTTGAGTGCAAGGCGTGGTCATTGTTAACGTTCGAGTTGACACTGAGGCTACCGATAGATATCGTGCCTTGCAGGACACGGGTGGTTTCTCCGGCCGCGGCACTAGCAGGGCTCCCTGACATTGTATAGCTTTTTCGAGCAAACACGACCGACAATCAACGTCTATTTCACAGAAATAGAGCATTGATTGGAATGCAGGGGAATCGCCTCTCCAATCCCATTGACGCTGTCGAGAAGAGGGAAAGAAGCCCTTTGATAATACCCATATCGCACATTGGAAACCGCAACGGTCACCAGTACCACTCCAGTACCACGCACCCCGATTCGTCGCAACCTTGGCCGATACATGTGCAGGCGAGAATTTCAACACACGTGCGCCGCGGTGCCAGTGTATCGGCACCCCCTCCTTCCGCTGGGTGGGCCACCACTCAGGCATGGCCGGCACCACGACGATCTTTTGTATTGTGCTGTATGCCGTATGCGAAACCCGAATAGGGTATCGGTCTGCCCGTTGGTTTGTACTAGTGGGCGAACGTTTGTTGGAGGTAAATGACACCGATACCGGGGGGTAGCATCACATCCGGCCGGCGCCGTGATGTATATGTCGATCGACTGCCATACAGTCAGTGCGGCGAACGTTAACAGCACCGGTGTTCTTCTGGGGAAGTACGAGCACTAGTACTTATTTAACACAAGGTTAACAGAAAGGAGGTGGTGTTTAGAGTTAAATGAAGTGCCAGCGATACGTACAGCAAGGTCTCTCTCGTAAAAGGAAATCTCTACTGGGAAAGGTAAGTAGTAGTAAACCCACCGCCCATAAGCATAATGACTAGTTATCTGTCAGCCGGTAATATATGACATGTATACTAGAAGGTTCCCTTGCTGTTTATCTTCAGGACTCACTGCCCAGGACGATCGTTACGGAAAGAAATCACCCAGTCGATGGAATCGTCGCGTTGCATGGGGTAAAGCCCTAGGACGATATTAATTTTAGCGACAGAGTCCGAGTCGGATACTGCCAGCCTGAGTGCGTGATGAGACATGGGATCAAGAGTCGATTCGCCACTTCCCTCCTGATGCCCAAAGGAGATAGATAACTTCGCTTCACCAGCATCCCACCTATAATAGTCGTTCTCTTATGTCCCGCTGGTCGTGGGCAGGATGGATATGTCACTTCTCTGTTTCAAGCAGGACTTGGAACACAGAGTTAGAGCTGACAGGCTGTCCGCTGTCGTCTGCTGTGCTTCCCGGCGTTAGCGCACGGTTTCAACGGTATGCTAGGAAGAAGCAATTGGATAGCGGGCGGTGTTTGTTTTGATTCTATTCAACTTCCGCGCAGTTTAGCTCTCGGGGAGTGCGACACCGAATTAAATCGTGTCCTTCTTTCCGAGGCTTCGGATTCCAGTGTACTCTGTGTTGGATTCATTAGTACCCATCCTAGGGGACAGCATCCCACTACACATGCTACGCCATTTCTTGCAACTCGTTGGACATTTGCATAGCATCGCTCGCATTATCTGGAGTTTGTATGATAACTGGGTGGATAGTGCCGTCTTAAATACCTGCTCACATTACGTTTGGACTTGCTTCGACCGGTATCACAGATGACTCGTCCAAGAATCCGAAGAAGCCGCCTGTCAACTGGAAGGACGTCAAGTTAAACCATCTAATGCCACCGCCACAGTGGGTATCAGGATGTCCCATAGTGTAGCAGATACAGAAACTTAACCGAGCACGCAATGCCGAACATATCGAACAAATTCGCTCCTGCACACGTCCCATCATAACCGACCGCCCCGCGTAATGCAGTTAACCTAAGTTAGGTTACAGGCTTTCCGTGGGTCCCTAATTTTCCTTTTCAGCCGCGATTCGTATGGAAGGGATCGACATTTCAAATTGATATCTTGGGAATGGATACACATCTGAATATAGAAACTTCATTCAGGTGTTCACTCTTCTTGGCTTGTGAGAAAGCCTCATGATCAAGAACACCTGCCAGAGCATGGGATGCTATACTTACCACTTGCCGCAGGCTCGACCTCAGGCTCAGGCTTAAACTTCCACTAGTGCAAGTATCGATGCGAAAGTTCTATTACCTCGGGGTTATGTCCGGCGTTCGCTTCTGAATTCAACGCAGGCCCTCAATTCGGGCGCTTCTTAAAACCCTAAACGTCATAACCTCGAGTGAACTACCATTGAATTTCGGTAGGAACTTGAGCATTATTATTTCTCCTTCACCTAGTTCCTCCCACACACAAGCATAGGCAAACTTGCCCGGGAGATGGCCCTGCATTGGGCAGTGTGACGGGTCTAATTTCTCTACCGGAGGGATCTACGAAGAATGAAAGGATGGTGGTGTGGTGGGTATAATCGTTGGTAGAAAACCACGGACCAGGATTCCGGGCATTACAGAAATTTTACTTCACTCGCTGTCGGTGGCTGGCATCAAGGGATACGCAAAAGGCATCAACATCAGATCCCAATTAATAAGGTATAAAGTCGGTGGACCCTGAGGTCAACGGCCGAGTGTGTCAGGGAGAAGGCTGAAATCCAAATACTTTGAGCTCACAAGACATACCACGCACACACCCTGAAACACCAGAAGAGGAAGAATCATTCAACTCTTATGAAATTTTGAGGTGGACGTTCTTTCACCTGAGCCTCGAGGACGTCGATGGTTGATAACCGGAAGCACTTGTCAATCAGAAGACGTGAGGGATGAAGATCAGAACGACAGCGGACTCTGTACTGTGTATATTTGTTTCCGCTCGACATGACCAAACGCGTTTTTACGTGACTGCGATATTAAAAGGCGTCTTCTTGCGCAAAAGTCTTCTAAGGCTTGCCTCGACCCAATGGATACGATCGCGCACTGTTCCCGGCATTCCCATTAGATGCGAGCACTGTGAATGTGATGTGATGGCAGAACTGGTGAGGCGTTGTAGAATAGAAGAGTCAAGTGGCTGTGCGTGGGTGTCTGCGCCACCGGGAACAAATATAGGAAAATACAGGTCAGCCACAGGCTAAGCCGACTTCACTCCGCTACTTATGGTCCAAATTGGATGTTCCTTTTCGTTCGACGGTGCTCATTGGAATGCGGGTATCGTGTACTCGTCCATATGAAGTCCAAGGCGGAAATAACACTAGGCGGTCGATTAAAGCCTTTGGTCCCCAAAAATTTGCATGCCCGTCCATAATAGGTATGATAGCCTCGGAGCATAGACCATGGCGCCGTTACTGACGACATTTTCGCCATTAGGTATGCCAATGATTAGATGAATGTAAAATTTTGCCATTCATTGTACGATGTCATATATTCACGATGGCTGCGACGTGTGCATATGGAACAGAAGGGACGAAATTTGTCTATCAGTCATTCAAGCTTCAAGGGGTGTCCTTGTCTTTCGGAATATCTTGGTCGATGGTAATGGATCAACGCGACTTCCTAGCGATATGCCATTGGTATGGCAGGTGCACCAACTTCAATGTGATTCATCAAATTCTCTCCATCGAAAGCGGGTTCCGAGCATCTGGACAATGTACCCGTACCTTCTGACTTGCTGCCTTTTTTGCGCGGAATTTGCATGAAAGCCAAGCTAGTCCTCGACAGAAAAACTTCTATCCTAGGCTATTGCGACCGTTTCTTGCTCTTCACCTAGTTTTGGTTTTCGGATGGGTATGGTGGAGATCACTAATCTCCGCATATAGTCCGGGCGTCCGTTTGCTAGGATATATCTATCCCTCATCTTTACTCCCCCTTCTTGTGCCTTTCGTCAGCTTGATTCTAGATCCGGGTGGATTGCTTGGGTTAGAGGGGAGCAAGGGCGTCTCAATGTTTCAATGCATGGGGATATCGATGTCGAAAAATTTTTGACCCACAAGAAGCGAAATCCTCACGTCCAGTGATTTAACTATTGACTGGCGAAAGTTCGCTATTCTTCCATGTTTTCCGGCGAACATTTTTTTGCATACAAACAGGCTGGGTTGTGGGGAGATACGGAGCGTTTAGCTCTCCGCAGTGTCGAGGCGAAGAAAGTTCAAGGCATGTATCTCCAGCAACAATGTCAAAGTGCTTTCCCACCGATATGGCTCATGCCCCTTGCTTGCGATAGCGACGATAGGTATAGCTTCCAGCAACGCAAGCGCCGTAACTCCTGCCTTCCAATCGTAGGAGAAAAGTCACAGGGATTGTGTTCACCTTACGCTCTCGTCTGAAATCACGGGCTTTATGCCGGACCAAACTGACGGGTTAAGTACGACACTTTTCCGACCCGAATTTACACTCAGCGAAGCATCAATGTGTTTACAAGTAAGTGCCGTCGGTCCTAGATAGTCGTCATCTACTCTGACAAATTCATTATTTAGGATTAGGAACAAATTGGCGCTTGATTCAGCACTTCATCGTACCCGCGAAGCATCGTAGGTGTAGTGACTGAACTCGAGTACTCACTGATTGAAAGCGCTTCTCATGTAGACTTGGGCGCCATCTCGTTGGCGTTGTTAGTCCGATAGTCATGTGTTATACCCATATGTTTCCTCCAACATATCCGCCGTGCTTCTGGTCGATATTCCGTTCACAAGCTCCTCCTAGCTCTGCATGCTGTTGGACAAGTGCACAAATAAAGGCAATAAATAGGTCCGCTCTTCACCCGCCTCAACGCCACCTTTATCATACAACGTCTTGGCATTGATCGATTCCTTCCTAATGACAGTAAGCCCCCTTCGGAACCTCTGATGGGTTGAGGTAACGACTCCAGTAACAGAATATGATGTTCCATTCTTGAAAATGAAAATCACGCGCCCTAGACGAAGGAGGAAGCATGTCGTCATGCCCTCAATCTAGTAAGGACCCAGCGTGCCATCCTGGTTCCGTCTCACCGGAGTTCAATTCAGTCGAGTTGGGATGAGGAGCATCTATCTCAGGTGTATCGGGGTGATACCTCCTCTTTGATTCCACGATCAAGGCATAATCTGACAAAGTGGTACGATACGTGGCGATCTCACGTACACCATTGATGTTCTCTTCACTGCCCGATTTTAATGTCGGTTATGGTGAGTATTCTCAACTGCTGTCTTCATTTTGCACGATTGACAACCACTCTGATCGCGAACTCTCCTTTAGATTTTGTATGTAAGGAAAGGATGTTATCGCCATCAAATCACTCCTACCCCTGTACCCACAGGGCCGTCTATAAAGTCACTCGAAGTAAGCTTTCAATACCACTAGATTGGCGGGCCCGGTCTTCCATGTATTCGAGTAACCACGGTTGACTCCAGCCACAAATCCTCGTCACGGCCTTTGACTCCGTCTTCCCTCTTCTTTTCGTGGAAACAGCATTGTAGATGACGGAAGCACTGCGTGGTATTAAACCCTTTTCGAGCGATAACGTTATTTAGGATGTGATTCACTGTACCCCAAATAGATGGATTCGGTCTCATTGGTCTTATTAGTTGGTCTCCACCCATTGATCTCCATGGCTTTGATTACAGGGCGAGGCGATGTCTACTGCGGTTCAATTTGCAGCTTTGAAGGATAGGGGTCGTGATTTTGTTGGTCCCAGCGGGCTACGGGAAGGTGCCAACAGTTGATCCACTACTTACTGTATCTGGTCTGCTCAGGCCGGTGAGACGAGAATTTGACCCATAGTTTGCGCAGTCCTTGCTGAGCGGCCTGGAAGTAGATGTTGCACGTGTACTTGGGCAAGCTGTCGGAGATGTATGTCCGTTGGGAGCATTGAGCTGTGACGCACACTATGAGGAATGCGACATCTATGCAGGTACTGTATCAGGTGAACTCTTTCGCCACTCAATAAACCCAGCTTTGCCTCATTACTGTTTTTGGACGCGAAGATCCTCCTTCAAGCCATTGCATTGTGAATTCAACACCAATTGTTCACATAAGTCAGCTTATAAATTTATGCTATTCGGTTCGATTAACTTCTGTCAATACTCCAACGACTCCCATTATCGCCATCAAATATCGTGATAATCTCCAGCAACCTCTCAATCCATCTCTAGTGCGTGCAGGATTGCTGAAATATTTCTCGGACCTTGTGCATGTGATCACGCCGCCGCCCAATAGATCAATTCAATAGGATGGCGTGGTATCAAATGTCTAACGAGACCAATCGACAAATAAATCCCGCAACTATGTTGCAGCACCCACATACCGGCTGCCAATAATAACGCGGCACACGTACAGCACCACCGCCCCTCTCCGCAAGGTGACTGCGTTGCCCTAATGGGTTTTAAGAGACGCGGAGGCCTCCTTGCTGATGGATTGGCGCACGGGGAACCTGAAGGTACATGGTCCAATCTACTGTTTGCATTCAACCTGTTCGATCCTAGTAGTCATTCGAATGCTATTCCATTCTCAATGTATCACGATAGAATACCAAATCACGAATAGACTCGCCAGCCTTTCTTGGCACTTCCATCCAGTATTTCTCCCGTGGCATATAAACCCATTCTATTACTAAAACGCCGTCCTTCCTCAAATTTCGTCCGTGTTGTATAGTATCTAAAAGCGAAAGGTTGAAGGGATTGCGGTACTTCAAAACCATTCGAGCTTGATCAGAAGCTTGATACCTTTAACGCTTCCCTTGATGGACCGCCTTCGTCGCACAGATTAATTGCGTGAGAGCCATGGACTGGGATTTGAACACAGACGCGTGTTGCTGCATGGCTAGCCAACTGCACCGCTTCGTTCATCCCATGACCGCCGAATCCGCGAACAGGATCACTATCGATTGTGAAAAAAGAGCTCACTAGGGCGTTATCGTGTCAATCAAACTACTCGTATGTTCAAATGAATATACCATACTCCCAATATGAACACTCTGTACGCATTCAGGAAAATCACAACAATCACAAATGTGCAGGTTTTTGGTGCTGGAATCTTTGTACAAGCGGTAATTCTGAATGTCCTACGTCATGGGTACCAAGTTTCAACATCACACCCCACCACTGGCAGAAGTCAAATAGAGCTAGCTAGTTACTCAGCCACTGTACCTTAGCTGACACGAGCCACACAAAACGCCGACAATTTCCACAAACTACCACTAAACCAACCACATACTCCACTTTCCATGCATAGAGAAACAAACTCTCAATCTTCATCAAACAGTCAACCTGGTTTGCTCCTTGAAAGCTTGTTTGATATCCTGCGAAGCCTGATAATCCCCCACAGTGGCGTTCTTGACAAGTTGAATGAGGGGATGGGGTGTGCGGAACCGGCATGTTAGGGGCTGGTAACGAGGGGAGACGAGTCGTTGTCAAGCCAAAGGTTCACAGACGGAATTAATCGATGATAGAGGTGAAGTGTTC
>KB722747.1:389224-441776 GCA_000349905.1 Volvariella volvacea V23 | reverse complement strand
TACAGCAGTCATCGCGATACACTTGGAGTGGGACTGGTGGACCTGACAATTCCAGTATGGGCTGTGATAAGCAGTTCGGAATTAGGTCGTGATCTACCAGGCAAGTCGACAAGTTGGAAGAGGGAACAAGGGTCAGATGATGGCGGACCATGCGTTCAAGTGTGGGGAAGTGATACCAAGAAAATGTGGGGTAAATACAAAACAAAAGGGTCCTCAAAAAAGGGCTTGGTGATTAATTATCCCGTGAACCTGCAAAGAGACGTGAAGAGTCCGAGTCGCTGTATCTCCGAAAGCGCAGGCGGACACGGCCGTGCACTCTGGGTGTATACCTAAGCCCTGGGTGGCGTTTTCAGAAGTGCGGTTAGGATGGAAGTTGGAGTGTTTGGGCTCCAACTTGAAGGGAAGTTCGTTGATGGCCTTGTGTTCGCTAGCCATCGTTTGGATTTATGACTTCATAACTTTGGGCTTACTAGTCGTTGTTTATCATTGAAGATTTTTCTTCTTGCTCAATACCGCCGTGAAGACCTTGCTATGTTCAAGCCTATGGCCTTGTGACTCACCCCACAACAAAACATTACGAAATTTTTCGAGTCTCGTGGTTCTCAGGTGGACCGTCGTTCACAATCAGACCCACGCCCCATCATATATCACTAAGCCCCTTTGATTTCCGCCCTCTTCCTCGATCGATATCTATCATGTTGTGCATAGTGGATGGTGTAATACCGCGCATGCAGCGCAATTGAACATCTCTATATACACAATAACAAATTCACTTTGATCCGTCAGGAGAAATCCAGATGGTTGGCAAAGGCCTAGCTCTGGTAGGTAAGGAATAAGCCATTTTTTCGTTGCCCTGACGTTCTGGAATTTCTAGGCTTGAGAAATGCTGATGACGGTGCACGTGGGGCCGTCGGATGGGAATCGGGCACAGGCTACGGAGAGGGATGGCGAGTACCGGCTCATGGCTTGGGGAACGGACCTTGGAGGCAAGCCATATTACGCAGAAAATGAGATTAATTTACCAAGTTGTCGGAGACTACTCTGCTGTTCCAGAGACGCTCGATGCATCCCTGCATCGGGCGCTAGATCCGTATATTAGTAGTGTTCTGCCGAAATAACACTACATGACCACCAGTTAAATGAGTGGCGACCGAGAGGACCGATTGCTCCTCTAGCGTTCTGCTCTACGGTGCACTCGTTGATCGTCTAACTGGATGAGGCTAGTGAGTCAGATAATTCTCTGAATCGTTCAGCACTTGTCTCAAAGATCGTCGCTCCAGAATTTGCTGGGGTGCGGTCTTGTCAGCAAAAAGTGTATTGTGAATTTTTTTGGAGCTCATCTTGAATAGACCTATACATGTTTGTGCCTATGCAAGGAAGGAACCCCGGCGATGACATCCTTTGCAAGTACTTTGTACATAAATCATGATCTCATTGGAACTCAAACCTGTTTGAAGAACGTGGTTAATATTTCCAGGAGCAAGGTGTAGGTGCTTGTATGTAATCGGATCTTGGACGATAACCAGGAGTGGTTAACATCGTTCGTTTCGGTGAGTGCGTTGCAGTCAATTAGACTTAGCAATTGCTTGGTGCCTGTTCACACACACAGCTCGATTGCGGGCAGGGAAAGGCAAATTTACCTTAGCGGAGGGTACCCCTCACCAAGTTGAAACTGGAGGGTTGGCGATCGGTGGATGTTTATCGTAATCGTGCTCTGTTACGTCCCCAGGAATGCAGGACCGAAAAGAGTGGGCCTTCCATTCTTCGCAAAGGGACAAAAAACTTTCCCCATGAACCTTGACTGTTACCAGAGAAAAGCTGTTGGGGTTTAGAAGAACTTCTATGAGGCTGCGCCATACCTCATGACGGGTCAATTTCCCCGAAAAGCAGCATGGGCAGAAAGGCACAATGATACGATTCAATTCGCTATTTCCATGACCACCATGGCACCTATACGTAGATGGTGAACTCAGCAGAGACCAGACGAACGCCCAAAAAGACACCTTACCTCGCCTATCATCGGACCCATTCACGTTGACATAACCACTCAAAAATGTCCAGACCAAACTCCAAAAGGCAAAAATTCGTCCGAGGATGCAGATATCATCATTCTTGTGGCTGAAAAAAGGTTATTCCCCCTGCCTGTCCCCTGAGCTTGCCTGACAGACGATGTATCATCTATTTGTGCTTTCCTATCTGGGGGACAAATATACCTATGGAAAGTTCTGAGGGATGCGGGAGTACGAAATAGGTCATTCCTGAGTGCGTAACATGAATGGCGAGGTGTCAGGACAATCGCACGGGCGGAATAGGTGGGTGCTCAACAGATAACTCACTTTGATAGTCCAAATCGCGGATACTGTGACATTCCGATATCCTGTGAGCGAAATGGAAGAAGATAAGGGTGTGGGCGACAGAAAAAAGCCCTTGGTCAAAACAAGCAGCTTGAATGGTTCAAGGTCCCAAAGTTTCTCAGCGCCTATGTTGGCTCTCAGCTCTTTGTGAATTGCTACCCCCACAAAGAACTGTAGCTAATCAAGCAGGTCTGGAGTTCTGCAGCTGAAATAGGGTGTGCTGGCGGAGCAGGGTCCGCTCATCATGGCGGAGAGAAACAAAAGAGATGGGTGACACAAAGGGCTGTGACGTCTATCCGTGACTGTGTCACGCAGCTCATCGTCATCGTTCTTGCCGGCCAGCATCGTGCAACCCATCCCCAGAGCTCTTTTTATACCCTTGAGCGCTGCAGTGCTCCTTGAAGCAAAGCATAAACTTGGTAAATCGTTCATGGCCATCTTTCTCGTTCCGTCCTTGAAACCAACCAAATGACCCCTTTGAAGCATCATAAAGGTTGCTTGGTCCCTCAAAGGAAGCCAGCGCTGCGCGCAGTGAAACGGGCAAAGGAAACGCCCTCTTGGACGCTATTTATATCTGCTCCCAAAAGGACGGCCTCAACCCCATCTCTCTTCTCTTCCTGAAGGACCATGTCCGCTGAAGGACAGATACCAGACTCCAAGGCGCATCTTCTCTCGCTGGCAATAGCATTTGCCTATGTCGGCTCTCTCTACATCTCCAAGAATGCAAGGCTCTCATTTTCTTCTGCCCCTTCTGCCCCGCCACTAGCAGCCTCAACACCCAAACCGGCGCCATCACCCTCACTGGGTACCGTGCAAATAAAACAAGAGGAATCACCTGTTGATACGGAGTACATGTCATCTCCAATCTCTCCCGAAGAAAGCGAAGCCCGTCGTCGCATGGTTCGGTTCAAGAGTCCAGCCGAGGTAGCTGAAGGCAGCTCTTATCTGGGGGATAGGGTGAACGTCGGTGGCGATGGAAGTGCAAGGGCATTCAGTGCAAGTCTCAGTGATTTCGGCAGTATGAGCTCTATTGGGAGTGTGAGCGACTTTGACGAGGACGAGAGCTTTTGGGACGGGTTTGAGACGGATGGTGCACCCGAGGAGCGAAGGGTCGAAACCGGGACTGGCGGGAATATCTTCAAATACCGAAATGCTGCTGGTACATTTATACGCGAAGATCAACCGCCAAGCAGTCAAGCGGCTGTTCAGGTATCGCCGGGATCATCTTTGAGAAGACGACCACTGATTAGAGAGGATGCAATTACACAATCTACGCTGTCGGGTAACAAGCCATGGCCACCACCTCCGGAAGAAAAGGACCACCTAAAGCACATTTTCCAGTCTCGGATACGAACCCAAGTAGAGGCGCAAATACGATACAGTGAAGAAAGGGCTTCATTGGCAGAACAAGACTCGCAACCGCAATCGACTCCACCCCCAATTATCAACAGGAACAAGGGTGCAGCTGAAGTAGAAAGAGCGAGAGGAGCCGAGGAGAGATGGAGGAATGACCCAGATGTCATCCGTGCTAGGGTGACAGCAGTATCTATCGCGACCTTACTCTCGTGCCTATGCGTGATAGAGGTTGTAGCAATGGTGGAAGTTGGTACCGAATTCAGCGCTGGAGTATTCTGGCCCAGTTTTCAAGTAAGTTTTGATATCCATACACAGCGACCCTCATGTCTAAACTCCCCCTCCTAGGACTTCAAACTCGCGCTACCTCTCGCACTGCATCGATTGGGCATATATCCTCATTCATTCTCGCTCTCTCGATCGTGAGTCACATTCAAGGGCCCATCTCCATCTATAACGTTGATCATGCACTCAGGTCATTCCTACCTCACCTCCTTGTCCCCATACTCTACCTTGGTCCCTTGTACGCAACTTCCCTTTCGCATGAGTTGCCCTTCCAGGCAAGGTGGACATGGAGGGGAGCTTTGATGCATCTCAATGACTGGCAAGGCGTTAGAAATTATATAGCCGTAAGTCTATCGTACCCTTCTCCAACGTCGGTCAGGGCCTATACTGATTTCTCTCGATTCCTGGTTCGTCAGGCCCCAATTACCGAGGAACTAACATTCAGATCGTGTATCCTTGCAGTTTACGGATTCTCCAATACCAGTAGAAACTGGAGAATATTTGGAAGTCCACTATTTTTCGGTCTTGGTAAGTCCAGTTCCGACTCATACTGCTGTTCGCGCTGGACGTACTGGATGTTCCCTTCACAGCGCATGTGCATCACGCTTGGGACGCATATAACCGGCTTGGAAGAACAAAACAAGCAGCTAAACGTGCAATCCTCGGGTCTGGTGTGTTTATACGTTCGGCCTCCCTCCCATTGCCATCGTCTAACAATGGATCTCCCCAACAGCCTTTCAAACGCTATATACAACCCTCTTCGGCGCTTATTGCTCATACCTCTTCATGAGAACCGGGTCAATTTGGCCTCCCATAACCGCGCACATTTTTTGCAACTTTATGGGCGTGCCACAATTGGGATACGAGTTGGAAATGAACCCTCATAGACGAAAAGGTAAGTATCGTGCTCTCATCTTCATACCTCTCAAACGACTTCTAATGATATCGTTCGCA
Source organism: Volvariella volvacea V23 (assembly GCA_000349905.1). Taxonomy (NCBI): domain Eukaryota; kingdom Fungi; phylum Basidiomycota; class Agaricomycetes; order Agaricales; family Pluteaceae; genus Volvariella; species Volvariella volvacea. The sequence continues at coordinate 436,830 of KB722747.1, read as the reverse complement.
ATCGCGTACTAGCCATCAAGACAGCTTATTTAATTGGCCTAGGAGCGTTCTTTTATCTGCTTTCACCTTGGACAAAGACGGAGGGAAGCCTGTATTGGACGGATAATAGCGGTTGGACAGATCTTTAGGCTTCAAGTAGAGCCGACAGTTGTGAATTTTATCTTTCGTTCTCGGTGTAGATTAGATAACCTATCGTGGGGATAGTGGCCGTTAATACATAGCATAGTGTGCGGCGGAAGCTATCAAAGGTATAGGAGTCGTCATCGTCAATCAGGCCAGAGGTCACATAACATGGAAAGATTGCATTCAAACTGGAAAAGGTTGATTCAATATCACTACAGAGGAAGATCAAACTTCTGCAAGACAAGCTAATAAATATTAAAACCACTAAAGTATTGAAAAGAAACCGAAAACAAAACATATTGTAGTCAAATTCTTAAAGGAGGAAGCCTTGTTAAAAGTACCAAAAGTAAGTGCTGAAGATACGTAGTAGAGGGAGAGAGAAAGGTGATGAAAGGTATTGCCCTAGTTCCGAAGGTTGATCCCCTGTGGTCTGCGTAACCCAAAAGTGTCCTGAGGTTGAATGACGAGTCCAAGTTTTGTATGTCGTGTATAGTTCAATCGTAAAGGCCTCCGTTATAACGTTTAGAGGATGGTGAAGCAAGGAGGTGCATCGAACCGATGAATGAAGTAATTTTGGTGAATTGAGTGATGAAGTCGAGAAGACAAAATGTCGTCAAGAAAACAGTCGGTTGAAGTGATTTCGAATATTAGGTTGGGCCCATGCTGAATGAGCAGATCACTGGAAAGTTGTTTTGATGCGACTGATTGACGTTTGTGGTGCTGTGGTTAGGACCATGCTGAGTGAAATTACTGAACGATTGTTTCGATGCTACTTTCGACCAATAGCATTGATACGATTCGGAGCTGATGAAAGGGCATCAGAGGTCATCGTCAATTTCAATGAAGCTGGTACATACCCCAAATGAGCAACATCGGATTGAGGACCACAAGTTCGCAGTTGGCACCGAGGCACATCCGGTAAAGGAGGTGCCTTGGACCAGTTCCCACTTGCTAGTGGTCCAAATGATCGATGTATACTCATATGTTTGTATTAGAGACTGAATCAAACGGTGAGCATCTACGAATAAAGTAGCTATGCAGTAAACACACCTGATCAACTGGACTTGAAATGAAGGCTTTGACAGGTTGTGTGATTTGTCAGACTTGACTCGCTTTGGGATATGGAATGGGTTGGGTGCATGATGCTGGGACCAACGGACGAGGGAAAGGGCAATTAAAGTAACGAACAAGAAAAAGGGAAAAAATGAGGGAATAGAGAGGGAAAATCTAAACTAAGAGAAGTAGAAGAAAATTATAAAGAGAGGAAAAAAGAAGAATGCGAAAAAAAGAGAAATAAGTGGCTTGTGGACGAAGAAAAAAGAGGTTGAGGTTGATATTTTGGGAATAAGCTTCATGGAATATTGGGTAGTTGTATGATATATTTGGTTGGGGTTTGAGTTTGGTTTTTGTTGGCTTGATTAAATGTGCAGGTGGTGGGTGAGTTGTGGATGGATGAATGAAACGTGGATGGGGTTGAATGGGTCATATTTATAATGGATTTGCCATAGGATTGGCGCTCGTTTGAATCATGTTGTCGACTTATTGGATGTGAGACATTCGGTTTTGATTAGCTTGATTAAATGTGCAGGTGGTGGGTGAGTTGTGGATGGATGAATGAGACGTGGGTGGGGGTTGAATGGGTCATGTTTATAATGCATTTGTCTTAGCATTGGGACTTGTTTGAATTGTGTCTCGATTTATTGGACGTGCGATGTGGTGTTTGGGTGGTGGGTGAGCGGTAGATGAACAGTTGGCGATAGAAATGAAGGGAATGGATATTGATGCTTGCTCATGGAAATGGCAGCATAGACGAGAATGTTGATTTCGGGCATGTAATAATCCGTAAAGGTTGGATTTGGACAACTGCGTCACTGAACATTGAGTCAATTGAACGAATGAGGGGAATATGAGACTCACGAAGGTTGACTAAAAATCAAAAGGGGAAAATGTCGGATTGGAGGGTGCGAGTTGCGTTGGGAGTGCGTTTAATCGATTGATTGAGAGTCTAATGTGGTGAATTGGTTGTAATTAAGTCGGTGATGCATGATATGTGAGAACTGAAGCGCGTTGAGGATATTTAATGGCTTTTGCGGGGTTGAGAGAGGATGATATTCAATGAATGTTGTGAAATTGAGATAATAGAGTACAGTGGAAGAGGACGAGCTGCCGCCAATGACTCGCCTCGATTCTGAGTTTGAGTGCTCTTAATGGTGAGCAACGTGCTGTCAGCCTGTCATCGTTCATTGCAACCCCTCCAATCCAGTAGCAGCGACTACAATTTGCCTAGAATACTCAAGGCAAGCGATGGGTTAGCATGCAAACACATAAAGGTCGGGAAGTTGCTCGTTTATTGGCAAGCTTCCTTCATCCCTTCACATCGGTCAATGCATCACGATTACTCACCTTGGCCATCCCAAGGTAGTCGACATTACATCAACAGTCCCGATCTGTATGAATTCGTCAATAACCCATGAGAAGAGGGAAGGAATTGAACACACACTGTTTCAAGGACTCTTGGTAGGAAATTAGACCGCACCAGTATAAATGACCCATAAAGGAAGTGGCTAAATCCAGTGATGTCGTCACATATATCCAATAAAACGTCTCAGCGATGTCGAGGCAGAGGATGAACCACAACTGGACATGTCACGCCGGTATATACTGGCACTTAGACAGAGGCCGAGTTCACGTGGTCAGAGCCCCAAATGCCTGATAAAAAGAGGATGAACCACCACAGGACATATCACGCCGGTATACACGGGCACTGTGATAGAGACCAAGTGGAGAGCATGGAGAGCACAGAGCCCCATATGTAGAAAAGGAACTGGTATATATCTGGAGAAGCGGTCATTCACAACCCGCATATAGAGTCGCCTGTGAGCACTCACCATATATTCATTTCCAACTGAAGGAGGTGCCATTGTGGGGTGTACCTAAAGTGATCAATGGTTAGGACCTAATGACGATGGAAACGAAAGGTTGGCTGACAACAAGAGGGACAGCAACGCATCTGGAACCTGTATTATTAGCACATACGCAATGTCAAGTAAATGAACGACTTACGATGGCTAGTAAACACCGTCTTTTCTGGCACATATTTTCTGGGAAACTAGTTGGTCGAGGCGGAAGGGGAACAAGATGAATTACTCACATTTCTCTTCAGGCCAACTGCAATGTCTACCCTCCTCATGCGAGAGGCATGAGGTAGGGATAGACGACAATGTGGTCATGGGTTGCCCTTGGGAACAATACCACGCCAATATGCACGCCGACTAGGGTGGTTAGCCCCGCCCAACGCACGATGAGTTCATATTCGGAGAATCTCCGAAGCCGGCAAAGGAAGGGAGCGATTGAGAAGAGAGGAGATGGAAGAAGTTAAGAGAGCTGAGGACAGAAAGGCGATCCTGAGCAGGATTTTATAGGCAAATTTGGTGGCTGGCGAGATAGTGAGCTGAGAAACGATATGACGTAGAGACGTTCAAAACACGTCATTTTGAAGGCCTCTCTCTCGCTTATGACGCGTTTTGAAGGTGTTATTCAAGCTGAATCTAGCATATGATTAATACCTCTTCAAAACGCGTCATCAAGGTGGATGGCTTACCGGTGAGCGGTGCGGTCGTCCAAGTCGTTGGCTGGCAGAACTCGAGGGGAAGACCTTCAGTGCCAGCACCCGCGGTAACATAGACTTGAGTCGCCAATTGAATGCTGTAACCATGCGCTTATTTGGATCTCAATGAGCACAGCTAGCTTCAGCGACGGTTGCGGCGGCCGTGCCATTGCGTCTATTATACGCTGCTTTGATCTAAGCAATAATTCATTAGTAGTTTCCTCTTTCCTTACGTTCGCTATCAGCTTATGCCACGCATCACTTAATCTGTTGTATCGCCGAGCTAGCAGTTGCCGTGGCATGAAGGCTCGTTAGTCTGCGCGGGTATCAATTCACCAGTGTAAACATTCTTTCTGTTGCTCCAAAATTAGCCAAGTTACTGGAAGAATTTACGTTGAGTGGTGCCAGTAAATTCGAAGGGAATACCTGATGAAATGACGATACAACTGGTGTTATTTCAGTGTATGAGGGCTAGGGGAACAATAGTTTGCATTAGCAAACTCAATTGGGGACCTACAATGTTGATGGTACAGTGTAAGTAGGCTCAGGAGGATTTGATGTAAGAAAGGTCCCCAACACCAATGGTCCAAAGAGCAGGTACCCAACTCCTGATAATATGCGAGGATCACTTCCTCCCCCTCGCCTCTGCAGCAGGGCTTCTCGGCTATGCTGCAGTTGCATCCGTTTCAGTGCTGTGAATTGAAGCAGATTGGGGCGAGGTTCTGGGCGGGCTCTCCGGTTCGTAAGCCTGGGCCTCGCGTTCCTCTGCAACAGACCTCCAACCTCTCCCTTTCATGTAAACAGTGAACACAAGGAGAGAGCTAAACGTCATAGCTAATGCCCAAATCACACCGAGCCAGCCTATACAATTAAAGGTCATGAGCCAACATATCGAAAGGTGTATAAGTACATGCATACCGTTTCCAAGCTTGTCCTGTGAGTAATGACTTCAGTCGTAAGTAGAAATGAAGGCAGTAAACTCTAACCCACCTGCAATGGGACGCCCACCTCAGTTGCTACAAAGGCCGAGACTCCTCTAAAGAAGCTATTGGCGGCGATGGCAGACGATGAACGCCCGACGTTGGCATCCACAAAATAGGCCAAGGTACTAGCATACTGCCAGCTACTCACAGGACACCGAAGGTGTAGCGATCAGCGCCTGTCCATCGATGATCAGCCACAGGGGACTCACATGGAAAAGAATCCACACAAGAAGAGTAGGACAGAGATGACAGCTGGATGGAGCTTCATCTGGCAGGCCCACCCTAAGCCAACAATGCATGGCGGAAGAAATAAGGCACCGAGCCATGTGCTCCTCAGACGCATCTAATAAACAGCAATCGCGTGGCTCCGCATTAGCTTATAAGATGCGATAGAGTAAATCGACGAGATATGTACCTCAGGGTAGCAAACGCCGCCATTGGCCCGTCTCAATTGAGCAAGCTCTCGATCGGACCACCGACCTCCGGCTAAGCTGCCAACGACGCATCCTATTCCAAAAGTTCAGAGGGGATTAAATTATGATGTGGAGGTTAACGAAGTCGGCGTGCTCACCGAATCCAAACGAAAGTAGGATCAGCCCAATGTGCATCGACCCATAGTCGTAGTCTCTGCTGAGGGCACGAGACGTAGTATAGCTCAATAGAAAGCCGAAGGTAAATTGCAACGCTAAAATAGTCGGGTCGCTTTCAACTAGGACCGAGGTTTCGACTCACCGGAAGACACCAGAATAATTAAATTATTCCATCTGCGCAAGACAATAATTTGCGCTTTGATATGAAATGCATCTTTGAACGTGAGCCTGATGTCATGCAGATCTACATCGTTCTTTCCTTCCTTGGATTCATGTTCCTGTCGCTTCCGAAGGTCAAGGAGCCGCTTTCTTACGATGCCCTGGTATATGAGACTCCGCTCTCGCCGGTAGGAATCTCTAAAGCAGAACACGAATAGGAATGTACATATCCCTCCCAAGAACGAAAGGAACCAGAAGGATGCGCGCCAAGTAAAAGCGAACGTGAGAACCCCACCAAAGACCGGTCCAAGTGCCTGTCGAATAAGATAAGCTCAAGCGAGGAACACTCGGAGGGCTCCTGACCCCGACTTACGGGACCAAGTTGAGGTGCAACGTAATAAATGCCCATCTACATATCGAAATAATATGAAGTCCAGTCACTGCCAGAGATACCCTGGGGCTTACTTTAGTTCCTCTCTCAGCAGGCTCGAAAATGTCCGCCAATGTCGCCGCACCAAGGTTTATGACTGCGCTAGACCTACGAAAAAAGCCAGGTTAATTCAATACCTACAATGAGGAAACGAGACAACACGAACCCAATCGCTTGGAAGCATCGACACCCAATCAATCTGAGCCCAAAGATAGTAAATGAATGATCAAGGCATCAGTACAGCAGTAGGAAACCTACAGGTATATGCTCTGGCTCAGACTAGCCACGACCGATGCAATTGTAAAGAGGAGCAAAGATATGATGTATACAACCTAGGTCAACAGAGATTGCTTCATTTTTAGGGCCATCGCATAGCGACACTGAAACTCACCTTCCTGCCCTTGATTTCGCTGATTGAGCTCCAGAAAAAAGACAACACGCCGTGTAGGAGGATGAACAGCGAAAGGGTTAAGCTGAACTGGCTGCTGGTCGCATTTAGTTGAGAGATTATGTCTTGAGCAGCGGCTAACAAGGGTCATGAGTTATCGAAATGCTAACAGGTGGCTGACTCACGATTCTCAATGCTGTTTGCAAGACCGGAAATCATGGAAGCAGATGCGATCAACACCAGTGTAAAGTGCTACAGGAGTGAAGATCAATGGAAATACTATAGGTGCGAACAAGTCTGGATGACGTACTTTACGAAGGCTCGACCATTTTCGGGGGTCGTCAACCACAGGGATGTGCTCAATATCCACAAAGCCCCCAGTTTCTTGGGATTGTGCCTCCATGGTTTTGATATTCATGGCAGTGGAGGATTTAATAGTCAAGTCGCCATTGACAACCTCGACAGAGGTTTTGGGGGTGGCAAACTGACTGTCTATGCTGGGCATAATCGTGGATTGTCGCTCCAGAGGTACTGGGGACATTGAGAAGGGGAATTGAGGTAGGAAAGGAAAAGATGAAAACAAAGGAGAGACGAGGAAGACGACACCTGCCCTTGGATGATGGAGGATGCTTTCTGTGGGCAACAGGATAATATAGGCCAAACTAGAATAATTTAGGGAGCAAAAATCTTCTAGCTTACCGGCATACCAGATCGCTAGTGCAGCCTGGAGGTTTCACCAGTAATCTTGCTTTCTTCGCCCATGTCTTGGCTAACTCAATTCGAAACTCCTGCAACTGGTGTTTTGAAAACGAGTAGCGGATAGGATGAAGTTGGAAGGCGCGAGGAGGCATACTTACCTCAATTGGTGAGCGCGAATCGGAGTGCGTCCTACTTCTTCTCACCTGACGTATTGATGAGGTACACCTACACGGCTCTTGGCGGTGCACGCGATCGCGGAGCTTTCATGTGCAAGCTTCGAAAACCTACCACCTACCCAGAAGAACTTACCGTGCATACCCTAGTGCCCATGGCCCAGGTGGAAATCCCAGCGACCCATAGACAACTGCTGATTTCCATTCGAGATCTGCGATGTCGTCATGGCCCATAATCAAGGTACGTTCACTCTCGTTGATTTACTGGTCCGCATGGGCTCGTATCGCCCAATAACGGACAATGATAAGTGCGATGCTGCGGAAGAACCTGTAGATTTTCATTCTCTCACTGCAAGACCCGGCAACCAATCACTACGGCTTCTTCACTACCCAATGCCATACTAGTCCTCGGCCTTTCCTTCAATTTCATACTTGCCAAGGCCAAAGACCCGCACCCGTCTCTCAGGAGGCACATTTTGATAGGTTAATGAACGGATGCCGCAGTCCAATGGGACCAGGATTCTGAGGGTGAATCAATCAGTAGAACTAAACAGCCGTTTTAAAGATTCGCCTGTATCCAGTTCAGGCAATCCCCCAACTCCTCCGAGAGCACTCCTGCGATAGCGAAATGAGATCCATAAGATGACCGGAATGCCGAACTGGCAAGATATCACCCGGTTGTTGATAACGAAACGGAGAAGAAAGCACCCCTCTCCTCATATGCATTGTAGAGTGCTGAGATAACGCGGTGTGGATAGAATACTTTTCCGAATCGTCCCGTACGATTACTTTCTAAATGTATGCGACTGATTTCCACTTTTAAGCTCACTGCGAGCTTTCGGCGGTGCTGGGAAGTCACCGTAGAAGTGTCCAGTACCTATGAAAAGCAAAGGTTAACGATACGCGAATCAAAACCAAAATCCGGAAGATTTAGGAAGAGGGGATGAGGAAAGGGGAGAGGTATGTTAAGGGACGAGATTTCGTACCTCTATCTTTATTCTGCTTTTTCTTCTTCGATTTTCTCGCATCCTCCTCTTCCGCCTCAAGGCCGGGATTACCATCCAAAATATTCGGCACTTGTGCAAAGTCAAACGCCGGCTCATCACCTGAAGCTGCTCCCGAACTCTTTCCACTGCCCTCATTCGCGTCACCAGTATCGCCATTAACACCCTTATCACCTTCCCCCGTTCCACCAATCAACTCTCCTGCAGCCGTAGCCAAAGTTGAAACACCACCCAACTCCGATATCGGCAATTTAGCTCTCTTCCTTTTTTTCTGTTTAGGCTGGCCTACAACCACGATGGAATCATCTTCGACGACCTCTCGTTTGGTTTTACGCTGCGATGAAGGTATGAAAGGCACTTCGATTTGCTCCAGAACCTGATCGTCCGCGGATGTATGAGCGTTAGGAGCGTCTATAAGAGCATTTGCAGGGTTGCTTGTGGCTATAGTAGTCTTCTTTATAGTTGTAGTTGAATTAACCTTTCAACAACTCAACGTGATAATCGTGCCGCGAATGAGAAAGTTGACCCACCGTGACCAGCCCTGATGCATTGGCAGAAGGCGCAATAACGAGCGTGCTATGTATTCTGCTCACAAGGTCCTTGAACCTCTCCAGTCTTATATCGGTACTATCGTCCAAGACGTTGGTTGAGCGCGATGCGATGTCGCTAGCTGCCTATATGCGCGTGATAATATGCAATTCAGCAAGCCAGTCTATCAGAGAAATGGCCAGAACATTTGAAATGAGTCATCTCATCCCAGGATCGACCAACCCTCCAGAAGATACAGAACGAAACAACAAGCAGAAAGAATGAACATACCCAAATCGGATTCACCCCAAACGGCCCCCTTCTCTTCCTCCCAAACAAAGCACCAATATCTTTGAGGTCCTCACCCTCATTTTGATCGCTCGCCCCGTGATTATTTCTCGCAGGTCCTATGGTATTACCAAATAGGCTACTATTCGCGCTCTTCAACGAGCTTCCACCCCCTTTCTCATTCAGCGATTGCAGCGTCTGACCCTGATCGTCCTCCCGTTGACCACTCGAACCCCCACTCAGACTCAATTTCGGATTCGGTCCGAACAACGACGAGGAGCTCGCCACGAGGTTGCCTCGCCCGTTTTGATTTCGAGTTTGGGTTTGGGTTTGAATTTCAGCGTGGATTTGGGGGTGATTTGATAAGGTAGAGACAGGGATGTTTGTATCGGATATAATTGATGTGGACTCGTTTGAAGTGGATATTGAGGGTGAAGCTGGAGGTAAGGGAACAAAGGGATGGAGGCCGTGAGTAGGTTGAGATAACGTGTGAGAAGATACGGATATGAATGTCTAAATCACATCCACGAACATGACGAGAGCACGAGCAGATACGAAAACCACGACGGCCGTAAAAAGCCTATATACTAGAAAGGGAAACACGATGGGACGGGGAACTCACTGTTTATATCAGGACGATAACGATAAGACCACAAATCCCTTTTAACCTTCAGACTTTTCACTTCCACCTCCATCTTCGTTTCACTCTCCGGTTGTCCGGAAACTTTCGCATCCGCATTTGTCGCCATAGCCTGGGCTTGTGTTCGACCACCACCGTCCTTCATTACAACATCCCCACCCGTGGTGGCTTGGGTTTGTGCTTGAGCAGAACTTAAACTTCGCTTGACAACACCTCTAACGACCTCCAACAACTCCTTCGCCCTCCGCTTCACAACGGGCGGTACGGAGTTGAACAGCATCAACAAAGCGCTCATCTCAGCCGGCGGTCTCTCCGCCAACATAAACAAGAAGTGATTCGGCAGGACATATCTACACGTAATAGTCAGAAGCAAGAATCAAGGCAGGGTGAACGAACAAAATCGACTTGCCTTGTGCTTTCATCTTCCTCTCTCGCAATTTTATCCCTCCATTCATGCACAGCAACATATACATCCCGCTGCATCTTCATCACTGTTCCCATCGAACCTTCAGGAACAATGTCCCTAGCCATAAACCCAGGCTTATTCCACTTCCTCGCGAGCGTATCCCATCCATCTTTCCCGCTACCTCCATTATCATAACACTCCTTCGTATAAACCTTCAAACACGTCTCCGCACTCTTCGCTAAGACCTGTCGAATCAAACCCTCACGCTTGTCGTACTGTTGCTTTTGCTGTTGATGCAGGAGCTGTGAAATTTTAGGTGATTTCCGCTTACGCGTTGGTGTGCCGGTGGACTGGTTTTGATCTTGATCAGCGTCACTTTCGGAGCCTGAGCCAGAACCAGGCGAGATGGGCGATTTAGGTGAATTTCTTGATGAAGTGGATAATGCACGATCTATGAGAGCGTTTCGGAGCTGATCGTATATGTACAATAGGAAGTGCGTGTCTGAACGCGCGTATTGCAGCATCTCTTCTGGTAGTGGTCTGGAATTACTAATTAGAATCGGAGAGGAAGTGTAAGAATAGGAAGCATACCGTATACGCCAATCAGCTTGCTGGTATCTTTTATCTGGGATGAAGTCGCAATATATTTCGAGAAGGTGAGCAAGGCCATGACGAGGGAAATCTATTGGCATGTTAGGATATAGCAAAATTCATGGAGATCAGGGGCATACCAAGTATCTTCGATGCTTGATACGTATCAAACATGTTGACAATATACAGGTTGAAATCTTGTTGCAGCCAAATAATATCGCTATCTGCTCCATGCAGCACCTACAGTGGAATTTAATTAGCCGATGTTTTGACGCCAGTGGGAGAAAATCCTACCTTCACAATCTCCGGATCAGCAAACACCTCTCCCAAACTCTCAATCTCGTCTATTCCACCTTTAATCTTCCTCAGCTCAATCAAATCCACAATCCAATCCTCATCCCTCGTACTGAGCTGCATCAAACACAAAAACCCACGATAACTTCTATATCCATGCCATTCCAGATCAATGGCTATTTCTTTCTGGGTTTTCAGTTTGGTGATCATTTGCTGAAGGGCAGAGGGCGTGGTGATCATGTTGAGCGGTCTGGAAGCGAGCGTATGCGTGCCTGGGGATTGTATAGACGAGGACGCTGAAGGCGGTTGAAAGATGTGAGCGGGATAGTTTAGATGCGTGAGTTCGTAGTAGTACGGATGCGTAGTCCTATCAATTGTATCAACACCTGAAGGCCCATTACTGAGTTTACGTGGAACACTCACTGTAGCTTTGTCTCGTCATTCTCAAGACTTCTCTCCCCATCTTCCAGGTCACGGTAATTGTATCCCAACGGAACTTTGGCGTGATATTTGTGCCTCAATCCAGGTATCCAAGGTTCGTCAGAGTTGTCAGCCTGAGTTACGAACGATAGCTGCGGTTTCGCAATGTGTGAAGCGTGTTGGAGTATCGGATCTAGGCGACCTTTATTCATCCCAGGTTTTGGTGCCTATAGTATCATGATATGCGGAGTCGAGCAAGGCAGGTGCATGAACAAAGGAGGGTTCGCCATGGGATCAGGATAAGCAACCGAGTAGAGAAGCAACAAGACAACCCACATTCTGCTTAACCACTACTGGGTTAATAGAAACAGCGACGGGCTTGACCTTGCCCAAAACGTTGTCCAGGCATATATCCTAGGCAAGAAACGTAAACCGCCTCAGCACTTTCCGTCCCACTTTTCCATCAAACAACAAACTGACCGTTTTCTCCAGCAACTGGTCCGTAGAATCAACAACCACAGCCTTAAACTGATCCACAACATCCTCCTCGCTCTGCAGCTTCTCCTTGCCCTTCCCATACCTCACATTACTGGTCGAACCAGGATCGCTCTCGACCAAGCTCAAAAGCCTATTCGTCAGCTCCAACAGCCTTCCTTCCACCTTCTCCGAGCTGCGCGCATACTCGGAACTCAGCGACTTGTGGAACCCGATATCAGAGGGCAGCTTCAAAGCTGTACGCGTCGAGTTGAGCGCCAGGGATTGCAGAGCGGCATAGTAGTCGTCGAACGTTTCTGACGTAAGTTTCGTGGGCAGCTTTGACGTTGAAGTTGAAGACGATGAAGAGGTTGCAGGGTTTTGATTTTGGGTTGAGATAGGCGCCGCGGACGATGAAGACGGTCCCGAAGAGCCTGTTGCCATGATCGATTTCTCTCGTTAAATGACAGAACGTAATGGTCCTCTTGTGCAGGTTTCCTTGCAAGTTTTGGCTCAAGGTGTCGGTGTTATTTCTTTTGAATGCTCGACCATGGACGAGCGAGCTCAACGTCGTCTGCGGTGGTGGGTCCCAAAATTCTCGTCATGCTTACATAATCAACTCCTTAAGCGCACGCGATAGTCAAACGCATCGCCACAATCAAATGCTTAGGAGGCTACCCCGGGCACGGCGAGGGATGACAAAACCTTGTGAGCAGCCCGGGCGGGTATAAAGAGCTCCAGCCCGAATTTAACTCATCATTCCTTACCTCCTCCCTTAACTTTGTCTTATCTGACTGCGCGCGATGTCCTCAATGCCAAAGCAGCTCGTTTGGCTCATCACCGGCACCTCGTAAGTCGAGAGATTTCAGCACGTGCAGACAGGCTAACTCAAGGGTCCACTCAGAACAGGACTCGGAAGAGAATTGACCCTTGCCGCGCTGAAACGCGGAGATAAAGTTATTGCCACTGGACGAGCTCGTTCACTCAACAAGCTCGATGAGCTAAAGGCGCAAGGTGCTGATGTCCTAGAGCTGGACGTTACTTCGCCCTTGGAGACATTGCAAGAAACCGCGAAGAAGGCAGTCGCCATTCACGGTCATGTAGATGTGGTTGTCAATAATGCTGGTGAGTAGCGCTTGCTTGGAAATCTCTATCTGCTTTACGTTGATGTTTGGGATTTCCGTCAGGCTATATCCTCGTTGGTGCAATCGAGGAGAACACGTTAGTATCATCCAATGAACGAACACAACACTGAATATTGAGCACTGCTTCCCTATCCTAGACCTCAAGAAACCCTCGACCAATTTAACACCAACCTCTTCGGTGCAGTGAACGTCAGTCGAGCTTTCCTGCCATACATGCGCGAACGGCAATCCGGAACGATAGTATTCTTTGGCTCAATAGGAGGCTGGAGGTAAGGGCACACCGTGTGGTCCTCCCTCCCACCAGCTGATCCTTATCACTTCACTTCAACTTAAAGATCAGTACCAAACGCCGGTCTCTACGCAACCACAAAATTCGCGGTTCGAGGCGTCAATCAAACTCTGCATGATGAAATCTCGCCCTTTGGTTTGCGCAGTCTATGCGTTGACTTTGGTTACTTCCGTACCTCCTTCCTTACTTCCGATCATCGTGCGCCGTGGACGCCACGCATCGAGGACTACCGTCCCATGTCTGAGAGATCGGACGCAGCATTGAAGGGTATGCACTTCCCCGTGAATTGATCCCCCACCACTGACCCCGTCCCGGTCTACAGCATACAACGGCAATCAACCAGGCGATCCATCAAAAGCCGTCCAAGTCATCCTCGATGTCATCCACGGTACAGGTATAGCAGAAGGAAAGGAATGGCCGGTTTCCTTGTCATTGGGAACCGACTGCTATAATACTGTGAAGGCTGAGTCGGAGAAGATTTTGAAGAGACTCGATGATTGGAAGGATGTTACCTTCAGCACCGATTTCCCTAAGAGCTCGTGAATCCGGGACTTGTAGGAACAGGGTTAGTCCGGGAAGGCTCTATGAAGTATGTGTAGCCTGGCTACTTTTATTCTTTCACTAGTGTTATAGCACGAGTCTCAATGTAATCTGCACCAACTGTATCTGTAAAGCAAGCAAGGGCTCAAGTTTGTAAAAACGCGGATCCATTGCCACCATCTTGTCATCTGGGCTGCTTACGTGCCACAGAATTGAGCTTTTCGTCCTTCCCTTAATTCTCTTCGACGCACTTCCACCCTCTCTATTGCTTCGACAGTCATCAGTGCCGCTACTCCATTGGATTATTTGCCGACTCTCCCTCACCGATTCCAGAGCGCTCTATAGTCAATATATGCGCGTCTTCCAGCGCATATAACCGCCTCGGGCTTACTACAATGGCGTCTTCCAACTCTTCCGCTCCCCAGGCATCTCGGTTTGCTTCTGTTCAACCAATTCCTGGCGGGCCTCCTATGCTACACCCTGGTGATCTGAACCCTGCCGTGCTTCGCGACTACGAATGCGCCTGTCTCGACTTTTTCAGCTTCGCACGAGTGCCTGGCGAGGATCAAGTGCGCTGTATTTTCTACACCATCCATGATCCAGTAATCCGTCGTTGGATCGACCTCGAGCGAATCTCTATCCTCAAGATGTCTTTCGAACAATTCATGGCCCATCTTCGCAATGAACTCTTACCTCCAACCTGGATGGACGATATCAGCATCCAACTCTTGGGTAGTCGAATGAAGAGCTCTGACTCGTTCTTGACTTGGGCCTACTCCCTCTGGAACCTCAACTCTTATCTTGTCAACACTCCAGCATTCCTTGACGACAATCGACTGAGGCGCCAAATCGAAGCCAACATGGACCCCGACCTCCTATCTGAACTCGAGGTGCATGATGTGAACAAGAACTGCAAGCTCCCTGACTGGATTTGTGCCGTAAACGTCATAGATAATCATTTGAAGAACAAAAGGATGCAACTTCAAGATTCAAATATTAAGCGCGATAGGGGGTCACCTTCCATTCCCGCATGCGAGCCTTCTTACCCTCCCACTCCTCCTGCGTCTTCTCCTGCTCGTGCTTCTACACCTTCGAATTATTCCTTCTCTCCTCTCTCCACGTCAACCACCCATCCCGGGGGGCTTACTAGCTCATTCCGCGTCCGTCCTTATAACCCCGAGCGTACGCCTCTTCTCCAAAATAACAGTGGTTGCGTCAAATGTCGATCACACGCCGCCGGACGTCGCACTCTTGATCATCCCAACGAATTACCTGTACCCGTCGCTTCGAACTACATATGGTGCTTGTCCTGTGACCAAGTTTACGTGGACGTCGAGGAACAATTCAAGTATCCCACTTACGAGCAAGCCTTCATTTCGGATATAAATTAAGGTCACCTACTGTGCACGCCTCTCCTCTCTCATGTTGCTGTATTGTCGTTTTACGTCTACTGCGCCTTTTTACCGCTTTGATTCGAGCATACTTGTGGATCCTATTCTTTAGTCTCTGCTTGTCCACTGCTCTGCGTGTATCCTGACTCATGGCCTATTCTTCTGCGCTTTCAAACCCTCGACTACAATGCCCGTACCCTAACTAATTCTCTATGCTCACGCTGCTACTGCCCTCGCTTTCTACACTCATGTCGCTCATGCAAAGCCACTAGTTACGGAATTTAGAAAATAAAAATAAGTACAAAATCCGTTTATACTTTGTCCATGTTGTCCAAGAAGGGGAAAAAAAATCAGGCGATGAGAATCCGTACAAAATTGATGGCTATCGTAGAGATTTAAAAATAGCGGAATTTTTGAGTTTTGCTGGCGTATATAAACAGGGGGATCGTGACGAATAATCAGTTCTCTCCTCGGTTCCATCTTCGATACTCTCCTACAGCCTCTATCACTTCAAAGCGTGTTATTCCTGCTCACGGATCACTGAAGCATTGATTTTTCCTAAGCTAACACCAGGCTCATTTCATACGCACCGGAATACGCGCATACATCCAGCACAATTGTCTCGGGCTTGCGCGATGGCGTCTCTAGATCCCCCAGGAACTCGAGCGCGCTTCAGTCGAACTATTCTCTACCGGGCCTCCTATATTGGCCCCTGAACCCTTTCGTCTTTCATGAATACGAAGTCGCCTGTCTCGATTTTTTCAGCTTTGCACATGTGCCTGAAAAAGATCAAGTGCGCCGCATCCTCTATGGTATCTTCGATCCAGGGATCCGTCACTGGACTGTCCTTGAATGTGCCTCCGTTCTCAGATGACCTTTGACCAGTTCATAGCCTGCCTTTGAAAAATTTCTTTACTTCGAAACTGGGTGGACGATATCAACATTTAACTCTTGAGCAGCCGAATGGAGAGCTCTGACTCGTTCCTGACTTGGGCCTACTCTCTCTGGAACTCTAACTCTTGTCTTTTTAACACTCCAGCATTCCTCGGTGAGGATTGGATGAGGAATCAACTTGAAGCTAACATGGACCCCGATCTCCAATTCGAATAGAGAGCGCATGACGTGGACAAAGACTGTAGACTCCCTGACTGATGCTGTCGACATCGTCAATAAGCGCTTGAAGAACAAACCCCATAACGAGGATGAGGAGAGGGTAATCCAGGTCCCAAGTAACAAGCACGCTAGGGAGTCTTCCATCTCCGAGTCTGAGCCTACCGGGTCTTCCCACTCTCAGACTCTGCTTGCTGCTACTTCCCCTTCTCTTGAGTCTCCGCTTGCTCCTGCTCCTGCTCCTACGCCTACGAGCCCTCTTCGTTCCTTTATGCCACCCGGCTTGCCAAGTTCGCCTATCAATTCAGACAGCACCTATCATCTCAAACTCACAACAGCAGAACGCACCTTTCTCCGACCAAACAACGGATGCTTCAATTGTCGCAAACCTACGTTGGACATGGCAGTCGTGAATGTCCCTATGAAGCACCCTCAGGATCAAACTACGTGCCTCCTCTGGATTTCCAGAAACGCTCCAAGCTTCTTACCCCCTCCGAAAAATTGGGCACAAGTTGAAGTGTCCTGCAGTGCGCACCTCTTCCCGGGTTCTGCGTCGTTTTCCTTCTGTTACACCGTCCTGCTGCTTCGACTTGAACATATAGCACTGTCCTCTGCTTAAAATCACTCTCTTCTTGGCTTCGCAACGGCTTCCTTGCAGAATTTCTCTTCATTCAGCTCCCATGTGTCCAGTACTATTTGTCTCTCCTCGCCCCAAGTCCTAGTACTCATATTGGAGCACGTACCACAAATACGTTAAAGACCGGAAAATGTCGTGCCTTCTACCGCTCTTCATCACAAAACCCCACAACTATAATAATTGTACCCTATCTGATTTTTCGACGGCCCACCTCACTGTCCCCTCTGTACCCATGTTTTCTACGCTTATGTCCACGAAGCAACACAACCGTCAAGTGTTGAAGATGACAAGTGTCAGAGATGACATAGCCGTGAGATCAGTGCTTAGGCTTTTGTCGACAGATAAGCTTCCCTGTATATATAAAGCTGACCGGCAAGTGCCTGACCAAGTCTAGTAAATCTGAGTGACCTCTCCCTTATGGGACCCCCTCGGCTTTGATATTCTGCCTAGGGAGCTCATTCACAACCGCTCTGGCCTTCTCGAGGGCGTTCGTAAAGTTCCACATCCTGCGATACGTCGCGCTTACGAGAGTCCAGATCTTCGAGATGAAATACCACCGCGGGCATTACCTAAACTACACCAGGTCCTGCGGCCTCAACGGCGTCGATGCCCACTGATACACCACCGTTGCGATATTTTAGCCAGACGATAGAAAAGCCGCCGAGGCGCACTACCGGCCTATCTATCAAGTAGCCATTGGTTTTTGAAGGGCATAGCATTTACCGCGGACTGCAAAACATTCACGCTCTAAGCCAAGCCACGACCATGGAGGTGCAGCGTTCGAAAATAATGATTGCCGTTTCTGCTGAGAAATTCTCTATTAGTTGAATAACGATGCCCAGCCAATCGTACTCCCTTTAAATAATCTCCAAGGTGCACTAGTATCGCTACGAAGTGCCACCCTGATCTAAGCCTGACACGGGTGAACATGTGTGAATATAAACATTGATGAGGGGAAGGAGGGTGCACACAATCTCCTTCTGTGCAGAAGATTTATTGTATCTTATCTTTCATATGATTGTTATTCAATGAATGGCTTGACAGGCGATATGAAATTGCCAATCAAAATGTCGATATCTTCCATTTTATCACCTCAGTCCGACCTGGGTTCATCATGATGCTGATGACGCACGCTTTTCAGGCTTCCCAACACACTCCTCTTCGTGTCCCGAGGTGACTTTATATCCCCCTCGTAACTCGAGGGAAGGGCACTCTCCACCGCCAAAAGGCAACACCACACTGCGCACGATTCCTCGGTTCTGTGATATCCCACTTCAGTAACTTTTCATTCGACCCTCTTCTTTTCTTCTCTTCTCTGTGCCTCCGCCTGTCACTTGACCCCGGAGTTGACTGGCATGATGATAGCCCGTTGTGGTAAGAAGTACGGTGCCCTATGATCCGGAACGGGTAAGTAGAGCGCCAAATATATGTCCTACGAGGGCCTATAAATTCTCACTCGAGGGACCACTGCACGGAGTCTGTTTCCCTCTTCCACCTTGTGCTGCTGCCCGGTCGTGAGAAGCAGGCAGATCTGCCATTCGATAGCTAAACAACGGTTATTCGGCCAGTTACGAAACCATCCCCAGCGGTTGGACCCTAAAACGTCTGACAGGCACTCAACAAGGTTCAATATACCATCTATATCACGATCTGTCAGTGCGGTGGAGAGTCAAATGATCAGTGATATGAAGGAAGCTAACGGCCCTTTGGCAGGAAAATAAGCCTGAGGGTTGTATCTCTACCTGACTGGGACACCCGACTTGCAAACGCTGCGATTTGGTGCCCCTAACATTCCAGTGAGGCCTGGCAGGCTCAGCTCCATTCTTCAGAAATCACTTGTTCACCCTATTTTGACCAGACCTCGGTCTTCTTCTATCGCGTGTTCCTCAAACCCAATCACCCTCTTCCTCCCTCCCTCCTCCCTCCCTTGTGCAGGCCTACAACAGACAAAACTCGGCCAGTGCAAGTTTTTTCTGAGCCTTCCCCTTCTCTTCGCGAACACAAGTTAGTCCCCTCGCATCGACTTTCCTCACCCCGCTCACTTTAACCGAATCACGGCGGTTCTAGGCTAAAGATAGATTAAAGACATCGAGTTGAAGCGAGGATACCCAGTGAAGCTCATTCCCAGCAACTGTTAACCTCGGGCGAGCGGATCAATCCAGCCAGAAATAGTGGAGTACACAAGTGACGCCAGCGATTGCAAGGGCTATTGTTAGTAACCAAATTATATTGCGTCCACTAATATTATTCAGCCCGCCTTTATTCTTACCCCTCCACCCCCACATCCGCGCTATTTGACCCCATCATATATATGATTGCAATCTCGCTGACCTCTCTCTCCATCTTCTTTATCACGCCTAGACGGGAACCGATTAGCGCTAGAAATTAGGCGCCAGCGATCGACCGAGCGAGATATCTCACCATTTCAACATTTCTGCATATAAGGATCCACAATTACCTATTGCACTCCACCACCTGTATCTTTCGAAGAGGCAAGAGTTCCCAAACACACAGCTATGCCATCCAACTACCGCCTCGAACTGGACAGCTCTCAGCCCCTCTCTGGGGTTTCCTTGCCCCGCTCATCCTCCACCCGCTCATCCAGTAAAGCCACCCCTCAGGCCGCCTCGTCTAGCTCCCCAACCAAACCTCTTCTCCCATCTCCCGTTCTAACTCCCTCCCATCCACATTCCCACTCACATTCACCCACCACGCCCACACATACACTCGTAGCTCACCCAGAATCCCCCGCCACCTCGGAATTCGAAGCTTCATCGACGAGCTCGACACCCTCGAGTAGTACAGTCGGTTCCGAGTACGGCGACGGCGAGTTTGACGGTGAACGTAAAGGGGCCGAGGAGCGTCCAACAAGCCGAGACAACATGACCGAACCCCACCGAACCCTCCAATCCAACAACAACAATAACGACAAGGACAGACAAGGCCTCACGCCAGGAGGTGAACATGACGAAGACAACGATGCAGACGCCCAAAGCGATACAGACACAGAGTCCACCCTTTCGGATCTCGAGAGCTACACGTTCGACGAGGAGACCGACTCATCCGAGCGAAGATTCATGTTCGGGTATCCGTTAGAGAGAATGGGCAGGACGGAGTTGTTCGGGGGTCCCAGTGGTGCACTCGGTGGAGTGATCCTTGAACCATTTACGCATGACCATGATCAAGAACCCGGCTCAGGCTCCGATGGACGAGGAGGACGAGGAGGACAAGACGTTGGAGAGCGACACAGAGACGAGCGCACCAGAGCGAGGGCGAGCGAGAAGGCAAAGCACGGGCACATCAATGTCGCGAGATACTTGGGCTCTTTAAGTGGGAAACTGGCCATGGGCTTTGGGTCTGCGGCAGGTGGTCGGCCTTCCGATATTTCGCCGCCGCAATCAATCGCGAGTTCGAGCTCGGCCTCCAGCTCTCTTCCCTATTCACGGTTCCACACCGCCCCGCATAGTCCTCCAAGTGGGTATACCTCCCCAACGCATAGTCATGATCTAGCACCCCAAGCTCGTCGAGATGAGGGGTTGGGCGCTGGTAGTGCCCTTGTTGGTACAGACACCCCACCAGTGCTAGCTCACATTCGGAATCTCATCGGATCCGGCGTAGTTCCATCCTCAAGCACAGGGTTATACGGTCTGAAGGGACAGAAGTACACCTATCTCCCACCTGGCCTCACACCTCCCTCGGGAACTCAGGACTTCGACCACATTGGGCTGATCTCAGGAGAAGGACCTGCGGTATACGTGAGCAGTGACTCTGATGGGGAATCCGAGCATGAATACGTCCCTGGGTGTCCTGGATGTGCGCAGATGAAGGTGTTGAACATGAGTGGAGGCCGGCATCAAAGTAGAAGTGGGAGTGAGAGCCTTAGCACGCCTACGAGTGGTGGCTCGGGAGTGGGCATCTGGGAGGAGTACGGCTATGGGAGCAGTGGTTATGACGTTCGGTAAGTTTACCTCTCTTAAATTAATAGTGTCTGGTACTAATGCTACAACCTCGGCTTGTTCTCAGAGTATACGAATCCATTGTTGACGACTTGCTCGCTGAAAACCCGGCTTATCTACAAAATCCTCCAAATGAGATGGTGCGTCCTTATCACTATTGTCGTCATCTCCTTTCCTAATCAATTGCACGCATAGATCTTAGTTGATCCTTCAACCCCACATTCAACAGACGCCTTTATGATCAAATGCCTTCCGGTCGCGCCTTCTACGTCATCTTCAATGTCCAAATCTTCGCCCGTCTTTGTAATGAACTCTGAATTTGACCTCTTTCACGAATTGAACGATTCTCCAACTGTACGAAGAGATCCATGGAATCCGATACCGCACTTGCTATGCGCTGTAAAGAGAGATTACGAGTACTACGTCGACGTTGACAATGAGCAGGAGGGTTGCGACAAGGCCGACGCTGGAGCAAAACAACAGACGAAGAAGAAGGGGACGACTGTCTTCCTTTGCATGGAACGCCTAATTAACTTCGACGAGCCCCCATTCGTGACGGTTGCCAATTACATCGATTTCTTTAGACAAGTTTTAGAGGTATGCCGCCTCCATCCAGTTCTACGTTCGCCCATTCCTCACCCTCAGCCCATCAGGGTCTCACGTTCCTGCACGAAAAGCACATCGCTCTGGGCACCTGCGCTGACCCTTATGGGTACATGGTTGATCTAAGTAGCGGCGCAGGGAGGTTTGCCATCACCGACAACGGCGAACTACATTTCGTAGACGGGCACAGCCCTTATCATCCACACATACAACCACAACCACAACCATCCCAGCCAGAGGGCGCCGCGGAATCTATCCTAGGGTCTGCCTCACATCCTATCTACACTTCACCCGAAACTCTTCTTAACCCTCTACCTCAATCGCAAACACAGCCCGCCATCGAACCACAGGACTACTACAAGGCTCTTATCAACACATTCGATAGGACCACGTTGCCAGTTAAATACTACTTTACAGACCTCTCGAAAGCCAAGAAGATCAACACAACCACCAGCACTAATGCACACGGTTCAGGTTGCGGCCATTCCCATTCCTCGTCTTCCACCAGCGGCGGTAGTGATCATCCTCTTTTAAGGCAAGACGTGAAGGACTGCGCCGTCCTATTTGACAAATTGGTAAAGCGGATGGTTTCTGGAGGTTCCCCAGCTTCTGCGCAGATGACTATAACGTCTATGGGATCCCACCCAAGCTCGTCGACACCTTCCCCTACAACACCTTCAAGTGCAACTAGCCCGTCCTCATCATCACATCCTGACCCATTGACAACGCAGATAACGCCGAAACTCAAATCCTTAATATCTTCGATGCACTCGGGAACTTTTGGAGCTGACAACTCGAGGAAACTGTTGGAAGCCATGTGCAAATCTCTCGATGGACACCTATTCGGGTTGAGAGTCGACGGTGCAAACGCAGGTCCCATGTCCAAGACAAACGGCGGCAGCACCGACAATGGTCCAGCGGTAGACAGATGCCGATCCGAAGAGCACCCAATCCCCTCCCTGACCATCACCGTCAACCGCGACAACTCCCCCGTCCGAAGAGCGACCACACCAGCCAGACTACCCAGCCACTCTGGATCCCCGACTCGATCATTATCATCGTCATCAGCCACGCAATTACCATCCTCGTCGCTGCTATATCCCCCTTCTGGTGGCCTACAGAGTCATCGGTATCCCTACTACTCGCACACACCAGGGAGGTACTGCCATTTCCACAACAGCCAGCAACACCAGCAACAAGTCTACCAAGATGGGAAACAACTCCATCGGGTGAAATCTTCATCCGAGTTCCGCTCTGCTCGCCACCACTCTAGCTCGACCCTCTGTCCTCTTTCACCTGGTGGAACTTCAAGCTCATGTGATAGGTCGTCGTCGTCGAGATTGAATGTTGGCAACGGCCACGGTCATGCCCATGCATATGGTCATGGGAGGATGTGCAGGAGCGGGCCGGGGTCCGGAGCAGGAACGCCCTCTGGACTGCGGGAGAGCGTGAGCTTGAGTGATTTGCTGGGTATGGCTGCTGTACAAGGCGAGGGTGGTAACAATGTCGTCGGTGTTGAGAGGGTGAGCAAGGACTTGGTCTAATCTCCTCACGAGAAGCAATCACGACTTTCATGCAATGCGATTTCTCTGGAGTCGATCGAGGCTTTGGGATATTCGATCGGACATTCGAGTGTAGGAGTTGTTAGTCTGCAGGTGTACTACACAATTTGTACAGTAATTTACACTTTTTCTGGCTTTACGATGTTCTAGCGTATTCATTCACGATCTACTCTCAAGCCGATCACGGATGTCTTTATTATTAGTACGCAGATGAGACTCTATGCCTTTTCCTACTTCCTCCCTTCCTCTTTGGCCTCTGCGCGCTCTCTCCACTCCTTTCCTTTGAAAGCGACCAAGAGGATAAGCACGCTACTGATCGTGAGGATAACAGTCCATATGGTATACATCCATCCTGCGATAAACCGGATTAGCACTCGACTCCACCGGCCTAAGAGATGTAACTCACCATCTCCTAATCCGTCCTATGGGTGTGCGGAAGGACAAAGGATGATCAAGTCAGTCACCAGGCCGTAGCGAGGTTGGGGACATCACCTCACCTGAAGCGGCACCGCAACCTGGACGGCCACAAACCCCGAAATCCCTCTAAAGGCGCTATTCGTCGAAATAGCCGACCCCGAACGCCCCACGTTGGCGTCTACGACGTACGCCAGCGTGCTCGAGTATATCCACCTATAAAACAAAAACAGCCGCAGAGTCAACATTTTGGCTGTGAAAACGCACCCATGGCCAAGGGAGGACTCACATATTAAAGAACCCACAAGAGAAGAGGAGAACATAAATCGCAGAAACGTGAACACCCCTTCTGCACACCCACCCAAACCCAAAAACCGTCAAAGGAAGCATAACGTCGCCCAGAATCGTACTTTTCAGCCGAAGCTGTGTACACGATCAACGATAAAATACAGCAAAGACCCAAGATTTCAAGCTCTCACCTCTGCATATCCCTTTCCCCCATTCTCCTGTTTCCGTTTCGCCAGCTCCCGATCCGACCAGCGCCCGCCGATGATACTCCCAGCCATACACCCAAATCCATACGCAAGGAGAACTAAGCCGATCTCGAATGCATCGTAGTGGTAGGGTGGGTTGCTCAGCGTTCGGGCGGTGGTGTAAGTTACCATAAGACTGAACCCAAACTGCAAGCCTGCAAGGGCGAGTCGATCAGTAAACTATCCCAGGAGGGGGGAGAGGCTTAAACGCTTACTCGAAGCAAAGAGCACCACAAAGTTGTTCCACCTCTTCAAAATCAGCACCTGAATCTTCAACGGATTCACATCCCTAATCGATATCCTATTCTCCCCCGAGCCTCGCCCCTCCCCCTCTCCCTTGCTCTCATCCACTTTTCCCTTGTCGTCATCCAAACTTCCAACAGAGCCCGTCCGCTCCTCTCCCGTTGCCTTTGTCTTCATCCTCGCCTTCACAATATTCTGATACGTCAAACTCCGTTCCTTCCTGAACGTATCTCTAAACACGACCAGGAAGAGGAGAACTATGACACCGCAGTTGATGGTCAAGAACCAGAATATAGCGCGCCAGTTGAATCCCTGCGTCAGGCCTCCTCCTAGGAGCGGTCCAATGGCCTGTTTACAAAAGAAATGAGCGATTAAAATGATACGAAAAGGGCGCATATATGAAGGCTAAGGAGGACTTACGACGCCAAGAGGAGGAGCGATATAGTATATACCCATCTATTGCCGAGATGCAAAGACACCGCATAAGTTTCGAGATCCCGTCGCACAATGCAGTTCCTGACCTTTGTCCCTCGCTCCGCTGGGTCATAGATATCCGCGAGCGTGGCAGCTCCGATCGTCATCACCGCGCTCAACCTGCCAAAAGAACAAAAAAGCGAGGCACGCAAGCAACATGAGCGGATTCGCATTGGTGTTGGAGCTAGGGACAATGACTAACCCCAGATTCTGCACACATCGAAACACGATGACCCTAAAGCCAATCAGCCATACAAAGAAGTTGAAAGAAAGGCCTCTTACATCGCAATGTTTACACTAACAGCCGTTGCAACAGATCCCAACGCCGCGAGCGTCAGCGAAACGACATATATCATCTACAGCACAGTGCGTAGACATCAGCTTTATATTAGTGTGCGCAAGGCCGGAAAACGCAAGGCCGTACCTTCCGCCCTTTGACCTCACTAAACGCGCTCCAAAACAGCGGCGAAAACCCATGTGCCAATATCGCGAGCGATATGGTTAAACTGAACTGGTCGCTCGTGGCTGAGAGGTCTTGTTCCATTTCTCGGACCGCGGCTGCGCGCATGCGTATAGATTCAAGGGCAAGCGCATGGAATGAATCGAAAGGCAGAGGGCAAAACAGGGATGAGCTGAACGGTTTAACGCCCGTGGGCGGAGCGAGCTGGAGCTTACGGTTTTGGATGTTGGCCGCCAAACCGGTGATCATCGATGCGGAAGCGATGAGCATCAAGCTCAGATTCTATAACCCGCAGTTCAATATAGAGTAGAGCATATAAAGAGAAGTACGCATACCTTTCGGAAAGGCGACCACTTTCTGGGATCATCCCTCACCGGCACATGCTCGATATCTGGTTTCGAGTTGCCAGCACCGACGTCAACGCCCCTCTGGGTTGTCTGGCTCCCCTGCTCGATGTCACAATCACCAGATATGGCAGCGGGACTAGTGACATTTCCAGTCGGGGAATCTCCACCCGATTGAATTGGAGCTTCCGCACCACCCATTCGTGGAGTCGAATGATTAGCAAATTAACGAACAAGGTTGAACAAAAAATCCTGTTCGTAGCCGGCGGGGTTGAGATGGGGTGATGAGAAGTCACCGAGATGCAGAGGGTGTACTCGACCTAGAAATCCTCGAGGACGTCCGAGGCCGCCTTGATCACCAGAAGCCTGGGATGCCTTTGGCCTTCCAGCACGAGCACACAGGCTGGAAGAGAGGAGGAATCAACCCGGGAGCCAACCGATTAAGTCGAACCAACGGCACACGGTTTCATCGACAGCCGGTTGTGCTGCACTATACCCCATTGAATACATTAATCCCTGAGCGATAAGTGAAAGCATATGCGGCGCCTGTTGGACTTGCCGCATGATACTCTCGCGATCATATCAAATGCAATGGCATGTGCAGTTGCCGTGCCGCAGCCGGCGGCGGTTAGAGGGACATTCAGATTCGGTCACTTGACCTGCTGTCGATTTCGCCGGAGACAAGGGGCTGCATTGCCAAGCTGACGCTTTTACGTCGATGCGGTACCCATTTGGCCTTTCGTGGGTGCCCTGGACCGTTGGACGGCAAAGAGTGCGCGAGGGCGCCCGGCTTGTCGGACTTTCGGACTGCGAATGCACGACCTCGCGATGGTATGCCATGACGCGCTGAAATCGTCATTAACGTTGCACTAACCCGGGCACGCATTGCTCATACCTGCCAGCACCAACACCCTTGTAGGTTTTATATGACCCGTATCACACGATCGATGTTTCTGGTACAGTTTCTTCGTGCCACGTGCCCAACTGGGTGTTGGGCCATCGACCGACGCAACCCCTCCAATCCAACGTCGAATCCAGCGTCGGTGGTATGGGCCGTCAAACGGAAACGTTACGGAACCTGTTTCGCCCACGGCCGCCAGGTGCGAGCAGCCATAGAATCGGGTAATATTTTCACACTGCGATATGTCACCGGGGTACGCCTGCCGACAGCCGGCAAACATTTTGACGACACTCGCAGAATCGAGCGGATCCATGGCCAAACGACAAGGAAGGTGCATATCTATAAACGTACATTCTGACCCAGGGATCCTGCGGTTATTCCTGCTCGGATTTGTCATATTCCCTCGTGCCCTCGAGCTTTGCAGGTGCTCTTGAGCCTTGACTCGAGGCCCCTTCCTCTGGACGACCTTGACGATTGACTTGATGTCGGAAACGCAACCGTAAACGACGCTTACGACCCAACCTAGTCAGCCCCGCGCTGACAAGGACGTAGAAATGGGCAACGCCCCACCCACTGTCGACGACGAAGACGAAGTAGACATCGAGCACATGCCAGTTTCCAACGACCCTCGCAAATGGTCTCCCTTCCGAAAGGTCCGTCTGTCATCATCCTACACAATCTCCAACTCACCCCCTCCAGAATCTGAGTCTAGCACTCGTAGCGTCCGCTTCAATGATGGCAGGCTTCGCCGTCAGCATCCAAAATCGTGCGTTCCCTCTCCTCATGCCCTCACCGGCACCTCGTTCTCACGCTCCATCTGCTATCCCCTGCCTCCCCCGAACGCAACTAAAGCCGCGGTCGGCGATATGGAGCGTGATCTGAACGCCACAAGCGCACAGTTCAGCTTGAGTCTATCGGTGTTCATCATCGTGCAGGGGCTGATGCCCATTGTTTGGGCTGCTATCAGTGAAATTAAGGGCAGAAAGGTGCGTGCCCCGTTTTTCACAAGCTGTCCCTTGGACTTATGCGGTCGTGTAGTCGGTGTATGTGAGCTCGCTAGCGCTGGCAGCTGTAGGATCAATAGCTGCCGCTGTGAGCAGTACAATCCAGCTGTACGTGCCTTTCTGTTATACTCCCTTGGCTTTTTGCATTTCGTCCGACCGCTCCGATTGACCGCATCACATCATGCATTCTACATCCAGGGTGATTGGATTTCGGTGCTTGCAGGCAGCAGGGTAAGCTCACTAACGGCAAAGGCAATCAAATCTGCTGCTGATTCATGCACACCAGGATGAGCGCCGTCATGACCATCGGAGCTGCAACACTGGCCGACATCTTCGATCCAGCCGAGAGAGGAACAAAGGTATCCGATGGCAACATACCATCAAACTCAGCCTTACTGACATCTTGACAATCTAGATGGGCATATACTACATCGCGCCCCAACTCGGTCCAGTAAGCCTCCCAACCGCCTTCACCCATACCTTCCTTATCCCCTTTCCTCCTTCCCCTCCCCCTTCCCACTCCTATTCTAGGCTCTAGGGCCCATGTTCGGCGGCGCCCTCACAACCGGCTTCAACTGGCGCGCCGTCTTCTGGTTCCTCGCCATCTCCTCCGGCTTCTGCAGCCTCTGCTTCCTCCTCTTCTTCCGCGACACCTTCCGGCGCGAACGAAGTCTGACGTACCAGAACATCATCAAGCGGAGGCTGAAGGAGCGGTCAAAGGCGTTGCGCAAGAGGGGCGCGGCGAAGGGGGACAAGAACGAGAATGGGGAGGGTGGGGAGGATGATAATGTCACTGTGAGAGATGGTGGGGAAAAGGAAGTTGGGAAAGAGGCGGGGAAGGAGAAAGATATCGATCCTGGTGCAGTAGTGCGAACGACGACGAGCAGCACAAAAGCCGTATCGGCGGAGCTTCAAGATATCAAGTTGACGCTGAAAGACATCAACCCCATAGGACCGCAATACCTCGTTCTACGACGATTAAACAATATCATCATCCTCGTTGCATCCGGTTGGTCTTCCTTCCAACACTCATTTGTGATCATGCCTAGATTTGCATGTTGTCATTCCTAATTATAGGCTTTCAATTCGCATTTGGGTATCTGCTCACGTATACGTCTTCACGAACTCTGAGTTCCGCATACGGCTACGACGCGCTGAACATCGGGTTGGTTGTTCTCGCTTATGGATTCGGTAAGCTCCCTCCACCACTTTCCTACAAATACACACACAAACCTGGCACTAAATCGACCTTGCCCCCCTCTCACTCATCTTACTCTCGTCCTATCTCGTCTCTGTAAATGCATATATGCGCATCACACCAACAGGATGCATAGCCGGAAGCGTACTCGGCGGCCGATGGTCGGACCGCGAGCTCGCGCGACGTAAAGCAGCCAACGGCGGCAAAAGCTACGCAGAGGTATGACTTTCACTCACTTCGCCACATATATGATGCCATCTGCCTTTCCCACAAAATACTCTTACCAACACCCCTGCTTCCCTAATCTACCACTAGATGCGCCTCAAAAGCACCCTCCTGGGCGTAATAATGCTCCCACCCTGCATCCTCGCCTTCGGCTGGGTAAGCCACCAACACGTCCACGTCTCCGCCATCGTCGTCTTCCTCTTCGCCTGCGGCTTCTTCTCGATGTAAGCCTCAACCCGCTATGCATCCCCTCCCTACCCTCCCATTGACCATGTACCAAAAATCCCATCCATCCATTCTCGCTTTGTAGATGGCAATACACGAGCACACTCGCATACATCGTCGACGCCAACGTCGGCCGCTCGTCCGCGGCCGTGTCGACCAACAGCGCGTTTAGAGGCGTGGCCGCCTTTGTCGCCACCGAAGTCGCCGTTCCTCTCCAGGTACGTCCGGCTACCCACTATTCTCCCAAAGCACATCTTGATCATCCCTTGTCTACACACACACACACGTACGCATGCATACATTCGCTGGCAATCAACTCATTAGGACGGATTAGGCGACGGTAAGTCAACCCCATCCCAGATCCACGATCCGACATCAACGATGCTGATCCGACTCGACTATTTCATTTCAGGGTGGATGTACACCATCTGGGGTGTTATCATGGCGCTCAGTGGGGCGTTTATACTCCTCGTTTCGTGGAAGGGTAGGGTGTGGAGGGAGAAAGCGGAGAAGTGGGAGATGGAGGTTGAGGCTAGGAAGGATGCCGAGTCGAAGGAGAAAGAGGAGAAGGAAAACGAGAAGGAAAAAGAGGAGAATGAGGGACGAGTATAGGTGGTTGAGGGACGGGAAAGTGGGAAGGGGGGAGAAGGAAGGGGGGAGAGTTGAATGTTTTGGCGATATACTGTATCTATAGACGGAATTTAGACTATTAATTGGACCATAGATTAGCACTTTTGATTTCTGTCTCTGCGAAGGGAAGGAGGCACTTGTAACGATTTGTGGGATTCAAGTTCTTGTACTATGCCATTGTAGGAAAATACAACAAGAACGTAGTCTCTATCTGAACAATGCATCACTTTTGAATATCCAGATCCACCCATTAGTCACCAATAGGCACCTGTACACCCTGTTCTCCACATATCCTCAAAACTCTCCGGACATAATCCTCATCCTTCCACTCCTCTTTCTCGTACTCCTCCTCACCTGCACCCTTGTGCCTTACCCTTGCACGAACTAGGCGGCCATGATCATTCCCCAACTCCTGGATCCACTCACAAACCATATTCCGAAACTTCTCATACCAGTCCTTGGGCTCAAGCTCAAAGACATCGGCACACATTGCGAGCTTTGCACGTGGAGCTCTACAAACGATAGAAAACCCCAGTTCTCGGTGTTTCCAAACACTGGTCAAAAAGACACCACCCAAACGATTCTAAATCAAGCCGATATCTTCTCCTGACTGATCCATCAGGTAATTTGAGAAGTTCCATCGCCATGTGCGGTTTCGTTCCGTACGCTCCCAACCCCTCCTATCTGGAATACGAGTACCAGGGTCCACCAACGTCGCAAGATCAAAGTCGCTCAGCGCTGCTCTCTTGGACTCTGGATCGTACATCACGTTGCCAAGGCGGATGTCTCCATGCGCAACGCCAACCTTCCACAACAAAAAGTGACCTAAAAAAGACGTGGGCAGGTGCAGGCGGTTCACTAGAGTGACTAGGGATAGATCCAAACTCACAACGAACAAGGTCCCAGAAGCGGCCCAAAAGTCATCTGCCGTGCGCGATTCGGATGGCAGATGCTCAAGTCGCTTGGCCACGAGCCATGTGCGGACGCGTGTCAAGGAAAGCAGTTTTCTGATGATAGCAGTCGATGCGTGGCCCAGCTCTCCGTGTGCAACGACCGTTGGTAGATGCTGTGTGATGCTCGGTCGGTGTGCTTGAGGAAGTAGCTTGGCACGCTCGTATGCTTGGCGGATAATGTGTACCTCCCGATCGCGGCCGCACTCTGACCAGACAGACTTGAAAGATAAATGGCCGGAACGCGCAGCTGGAATCTGGGTGCTCACTTTAGGCTAGGGTGCCTGAGTGGATCCTCCAGTAGAGGGGCCCACGTGCTCAGTGACTCCTGCATTGAAGGATCGACGACCAATGAGCTCGAATAGCATTCTGCGTCCTGATCCTTCCGCCATCTTGTTGTACCATTGTCTGGATGAGATACTTCGGTAGGATATAATCCCCACACGGAATCACTGAGCCGCTGAAAGACCACCGCCGTTACCACAAGCAATGGAAGTTGGTTTATAATATCGATGGGTGTGGTATTGATGCAGCCTTCCTTGTCGAAATACCGCAACGTCAGCTTGCTGTCTAATACAATCATTTCAGGTCGAGTGTCACTCCGTAGATCAAAGTTATACACAATCGCTTAGCCTCCAAAAACATAACGATACAATGGGATACGCACCAGCCAGAGCCCAGATGCTCAATTGCATAATTGGCACATTGTATCCCAGGCGGCATCCGCAAAAGCGGAAGCTCCCCTTGCCATCCGCTGCAGTGGCGCTTACTTTCTGACCGGCCCTCCTCCGAGTCCGTTGCTGAGCGCTCGCGCTTTCTACCTCTTCCTGTTCCAGATGGCTTGGTCGTCGGTTGTGCGGTAGGCGTAGTTGTGGGAGGTAGGATAACATCTATTAATTCCACGAACGTAAGTCAATCACCAAGTATATTTAGCGGAATTCATACCCTTTCCCTCTATCCTTCGATTCAACGCACTTGCATCAATCTTCTTGGATGCCTTCAATTCCCATGTTTGGCGGATACCATCCCATCCTGGTGCATTCTGACTCGCCTGACCCGCTTTCATTCGATTATTTGCCAGACCTTTTGCGACAAGTGTGACCATATCATCAAAATTTAAGCGTTCAGTGTCTTCTGTAAGAATTTTCAGCAGTTCCACATACACTGCAATAATGTCTGGTTTCCGCTTAATGGGAGCACCGAGATAGGTGGCTGGGTGAGCCTGTATGACTTGAGGATCGTTGGGAATAAAAATAAGCTCTTGGTTCCCTCTACTAGAAGGAATGGCCATGGTGAGATTTTCGAATTCTCTGTCTCGGTACTCCGTCATGATGACATTCAAGGCAATCGCAAAGGGAGCGTAACGAGGTGTTTCTTTGGTTGTGGCACAGCTAGGAGTATATTAGCTCTTAAAAACGTCAACCGACATGCTAACGCACTATTCCTTCAAGTATGCCTTCATTTCTCTCGACCTTTCCCTCATGCTCGCCCTCAGGAGATTCGTCAAGACTGCTGTTGGTGAATTCAACAGAGGTATCCAATATTTCCTGAAAGCATTCCTGCGCCTCTTTAAGGACCTGCTCAATCCGGGAATCGAGTGCAGTGTCTCCAGCCTTGTTCATCATCATCCGGGCTATGAGAGCAACTAGCATTGAGTTAAAGGGGACTGTTTGCGTGTTTTCGAGGTCCTGATCAACCGAATGCATATCTCGTACACTTCCCGCCCTGGTTCAGGGTTGCTCAGTAGTACCAGCAACATTGTCTGGAAGTTGCAAGCACTGACCTTTTATCAAAAGTATATGCCAAATGGGATGCTGTTCCTTGGGAATAGGACCTTGACTGGTGGGGTGGTGGTGTCTTCTCCGTGGCCATGGGTGTTGAAATCATATGGACTCATTGCCACTTTGGGAATTGCCGACATGGCAAAGAGGTGGGAGGGGAACTCTGGGCTTGTGACATGCATGATGTCACCCTGTCGTTCTGCGTCTGCGGTCTGCGTCTGCAACCTGCGAACCTTGAGCGCTTGAGCCTCCCTATTATATCTCAGCACTTTGACTAACCAAAACTCGTGTCGTCTTCGAATCGGTTCTATCTGTACTACTCAAACCTACACCCAACACCCAACCGATAGTACCACATCATGAATTTCCTCATGCCAAGTCTCGTCACGCCCGGGCCAGGCTTCATCATGCCCGGTCTCATCATGCCCGGTCCCATCTGGGACTGGGACCCGTACTGGCACATGTTGCACCCGGGCGCACCAGATGACCTTCCATCACGGCGGCGAACAAGCCTGACTTTCTCCCCGAGCCTTGGCCCATTCATGCAGCAGCAGCAGCACGCGAACCCCATTTTCCATCTCCTTTACCCGACATGCGAGATGTTTGCCCGGTTCAGCCTAGTGAGATTCAAGAACATTGAGGTAGAAGAGGTAATCCACCATGTTGGTCACGGTGACCCTGATGGTCGTGAGCCCACCGGCGAGCATGCGACCATATTCCGTGCCCAGCAACACCAGACACTGGCACTGGCACGAGCGCTAGCACTCCCAATAAAAACTCACGCCCGGTGCAACTAGCGCTCAAGTTCCGCTTCGGCGAACAAGGTCTGGCCAAGCTGGAAAAGGAATGCTCTCGATACATCAAAATGACGAAGACCCAAGGCTCAGGTCCAGGAGGCGCAATTCCAATTTGCTACAACAGCCTGTCGGCGATGTGGACCCGCACTTTGACATCCCGTGGCCAAGATTCTAAACTCGAACGGTTGTACGCTGGGTGCCTCGTTTTGAAATTTTGTGGAGAAAAGGTCGGTGGTGCGCTGAGCGAGTTGCCGAGGCAGACAAAGTAAGCTTTTGCGTTACAAGTTTTCACAATGGGGATATCCAGCACGTCAATGTCGTGCGAGTTCGAAAGCATGTTGGCCTCAGATCTAAGGATTGCAGTGCTAGTTCCAGTTCCAGCGAATCCAACGTTCAAGCCAAAGACAGCGACAGCGAGCTCGTCGACAGCGTCCGGATTATCGACCTCTACCACCTCGCCAAGCACAAGCCTAAATGCAAAATGCGTTACAATTTCGAAGCACCTAAGGATGTTATTAACACCACGCGTCACAGGGACTGTGCTAATCTCCTCATGATGGCACGGGAGATGCGGTTTTGGCCTCCTGGTATGTCAATCCGCGAACTTTTGTTTCTGGTGATCTAAGTGGAATTCCTTCTATAGACGCAGTGGAGGTAGAACCTTCTACCAATCAGTGTGCATGCAGGTCACTGTGCGTGATCTTGTGACTCCACACTATGCATGCGTTTTCCTTTCTACAGTCTGTCATCAAGAATAGGGACATTGTATAGGCACGGGTTTGTATTGTAAAATCGTTGAAAGCTGTGTAATCGAGAGGCAGGTCATCCCGTGTAAATTTCATATGATTTGGTGGCTATACGTCTAGCGCTCGGGTTTGTGTGAGCGCCCTACCCCACGTTTAGGGCTGGTCATTTCGTGCCTAGCCGATTTGGCTCGGCGTTTTCGGTGTCTTCCTGGAACCAAAAATCCTCGCCAAAAGTTGAACTACACGGCGGACAGACAGCAACTGGGCGATGTCGACAGACACGGTCTCATCCATATTCACCTTGACATCCGCATATTCCCTCTTGGGAGTAGTCGGTGTCTTGTCGTTGGCATACATAGGCGCTCAGGCGCTGCTGCCAAAGAATGCGAGGTGGCAGGATAGGTATACGTTCATATGGTTTGTAAGTGGTTCTTTTTATGATTCGCGCTGCTCTCGAGGTGGACTGATGAGCGCATCCGGTTCGAATTCGAATTTGACGTGGCTGTCGTGGTTGCTACGTGCATTGTGATGGCATCGACTCGGACAGGCATTCGACGCTCTGATCCACTTTTCGTTCGAAGGATCGTGGCTATGGCTCTCGATGTTCGGGAGACAGGTGAACACGAGTGAAGGGATGTTTGCCGAGATGTGTACGTCCCCATTCCGCCCTCCCGCTTCCCAACCTCATTCTCATCCACAGGGAAGGAGTACACCCGAGCGGACTACAGATGGGGCTTTGCCGACCCCACCGTCGTCTCGCTCGAGATCCTCACCGTCTTGGGGGCAGGTCCGCTCGCCTGCTACATCCTTTACCTCTTGACCAAGAACGACCCTGCGAGGCATTATTGGATCATCGTCGTCAGCACGGCCGAGATCTATGGTGGATGGATCACGTTCTGCCCAGAGTGGTTGACTGGGAGCCCGAATCTGAACACGGGGAATGCGCTGTATTTGTGGGTTTATCTATTCGTGAGTACGACCAATTGAGACTGCGGTGAAGGGTGCTGATCTTTGTTCTGTGCGGTTTGCAGTTTATGAACTTTATGTAAGTACATGCCGTTTCTACCCAGACAGCTCTGATTGACGCTCTACGCCACAGCTGGGTCGTCATTCCCTTCGTCCTCCTGGTTGATTCCTACAATCACGTTGCCGGTGCCCTTCGCGCCGCCCAAAGCTCCGTCACCGCCAAGGTAAAGCGAGGATAGTCACGATTCTGGATTATATACACATACCCAATATCTGTTACCATGTCGTGATCGCAATACAAGTCTCTGTGCTGAGAAGCATGTGCACATTGGCGCCCTTACAAATTTATTGGGTGTCGGCTGTGACAAGCTGTGTGAGCGTGAGGCGGTGGCCCTGGTAGAGGTTACCATTTTTAGCGCATTGCCGTCCAACAATACCCGTCCCAATCTCCCTCTCACCCCTTTACCCGTTCCTCTGCTGCTCTCTCCACACTCTCGCACTCCTGAAGCCCACCAAGGCCAACGCTCCCAACGCCGCGACAATCCAGGCGCTCTAGCAAACGAGCAGGCACCCAAACCGAACTCGTGTCGTCCGCGATTGGCACTCTGCATCATCCGCAGCCCCTGGATTATCGGTATCTGTGTTGATCAACATCAGCGTGTTTGCCTAGCGTACAGCCTCGTTTTTCTCTACGTATAACCCGTGTTTTCAACTGCTGTCCGGTCTGCCCATATCAATCAACAACCCCACAGCTCGTGCGCGCGCAACACCAACACCCACACCAGGTCAAGCGCTCCATACCCAGTCCAAGCGCGATCCGCAATGTCGCGTTATCCAGAGGTGACTACCCGCAGCATCAGACAAAGGAAAAGACTGATCGATACCCCTTGGGGATCCCAGGCAGACGAAGCACAAAGAAGACACTACAACGACGGGTACCCTCCCTACCAGCTCTCCTCCTCCCCGAACCCCTTCGAGCCCCACCAGCAGCAATACGATCCCTACTCCTCCGTCCCGCCCCCTCCCAGCAACTTTGGCGGCGGGTTCTCCGCGCCCCCACCCCACCCCCGCTCCCCCAGGCCCCGACTGACCAGTATGGCGTCCCGATCAACTCCCCTCCCACGCACGACCAGTATGGCCTCCCGATCCACGGC
This sequence comes from Volvariella volvacea V23, assembly GCA_000349905.1. NCBI lineage: Eukaryota > Fungi > Basidiomycota > Agaricomycetes > Agaricales > Pluteaceae > Volvariella > Volvariella volvacea. Next base: position 400,755 of record KB722747.1, on the reverse strand, counting down.
AATTCGCCACCGCCAGGTCCGCCCCAGCCATCGCACGTCACCTTCAGCACCGGCGCGCCCATTATCCCGCCCATCCACCCGTTATCGCCACCGCCCGTATCGAACAGCGGCCCATCTTATCAGACGAGCGTATCTCCCGTATCGGCTTATGATCGGAATAGTCACTATGTTGATCACGATGATATGGTGGGTGATGGTGGGGATATTCCTTTGTTGAGGAGGGATGGGCATAGGAACGATGGATATGGTGGTGGGCGCGGCGGTGTTGGTGGAGGCGGAGGGTATGGAGGAGGGAACGACGGGTTTAGCGGGGGATTCGTCATGCCTGGGGCGTATGAGGAGGACTCGCAGCCCGACTCTGGTGTTCGATACGGACGAATCCCTCAGCGCGTCCCACGACGGTACAAGACCATCAAACGAGTAGAGTGCGTACCAAATCACGCCTTTTTTCATTTAAAAAACCTGAACCGTGCACAGACTGTTCCACGGGAACCTCGTCATAGACGCCAAAGTCCCGTCCAAGCTGCTCAACATGTGCGCCCGCAAGGACGACAAGGAGTTCACCCACATGCGCTACACGGCCGCGACCTGCGACCCGAACGACTTCAAGGACTCGGGCTTCACGCTCCGTCAGGTGATGTACGATCCGCCCCGCAGGACCGAGCTCTTCATCGTCATGACCATGTACAACGAAGACGAGGAGCTCTTCTGCCGGACAATGCACGGTGTGATCAAGAACGTGATGCATCTGTGTAAGAGGGACAGAAGTAAGATGTGGGGCAAGGACGGATGGCAGAAGGTCGTAGTGTGTATCGTTAGCGACGGGAGAACAAAGATCAACTCGAGGACGTTGAGTGTCATTGCTGCCATGGGGTGCTATCAGGACGGATTGGCAAAGGTACGTGGGCATGCATTCTTGTGATCATTGACAAGTGACGATGCCGGGTTCAGAGCATGATCAACAACCAACCCGTTACCGCTCACATCTACGAGTACACAACGCAAAGTACGCCCTCCCCTCTTCTCTCGCTCCCCTCCTAACCCCTCCCCACCCAGTCTCCATCACCCCCTCCATGAAAATCGAAGGCGCCGAAAAAGGCGTCGTCCCCGTCCAGCTCATCTTCTGCCTCAAGGAAAAGAACCAAAAAAAGATCAACTCCCACCGCTGGTTCTTCAACGCGTTTGGGCCCATCCTCCAGCCCAACGTCTGCGTCCTCCTCGATGTCGGAACGATGCCCGGCCCGACGAGCATATACCATCTCTGGAAAGCGTTCGACATCAACTCGAGCGTGGGCGGCGCGTGTGGAGAGATTGTGGCCCTGAAAGGGAGGTTTGGGTTGAACCTGATTAACCCGTTGGGTAAGTGGCTTTGCGTTGCATGCGATTGGTGTACTGAGTCGTTTTTATCGAACAGTCGCGGCGCAGAATTTTGAGTACAAGATGTCGAATATTTTGGATAAGCCGCTCGAGTCGGTGTTTGGGTATATATCGGTCTTGCCCGGTGCTTTTAGCGCGTACAGGTATATCGCGTTGCAGAACGACTCGGCGGGCGAGGGACCGCTGCAGAAGTATTTCTTGGGTGAAAAGATGGTGAGTGCTATGACTTGTTAACAATCAGACCAGGGGCTAATTTGTGCCCCCAGCATGGTGCTGGTGCGGATATCTTCACTGCAAACATGTACCTCGCCGAAGATCGAGTGAGTCTGAGCCTATTCACACCACAATCACCCTTGCCAACTCGCCCATTTACAGATTCTCTGCTGGGAACTGGTCTCCAAACGAGGCGGCTCCTGGATCCTGCACTACGTCAAATCCGCCTACGCCGTAACAGATGTGCCCGATCAAGTGCCCGAGCTGATCTCCCAGCGTCGTCGATGGCTCAACGGATCCTTTTTTGCCGCTGTTCACAGTACTTTCCACTTTTACTACATCTACAGAAGTGCACACTCGGTTTTCAGAAAGTTCTGGATACATGTAGAGATGGTGTATCAGTTATTCAATCTCATTTTCTCATGGTTCGCTTTGGTGAGTTGCTTTGGGGTGTTGAATTCACCGGATATATGTGCTGACACACCCTACTCCTTCCAGGCCAACTACTACATCGCCTTCTCCATCCTCTCCGACGGCATGGAAGACCCCAGCTTTGGTCTAAATGGCATCCACATCTTCAACGTCATCCTGAACTACTTCTACCTCGGTCTCCTCATTGCCTGTTTCATCCTCGCCCTCGGCAACCGTCCACAAGGCTCGAAGTGGAGCTACACCCTCGCATTCATCGGATTTGCGATTATAACGATATACATGACCATCGCGGCATTCTTGTTGGCGTTCAAGGGCATAGAAGCGCTCGCGGATCAGGAGGGACGGCCGTTGACGGTTTCGGATGCGTTTACGAATTCGATCTTTAGGAACATTGTGATTTCGCTGCTTGCGACGCTGGGGTTGTATATTGTGGCTTCGTTGATTTTCGTAAGTGGTGTTGGTTCGGTTGTTTGTGTGAGGCTGATGTCTGGGATAGTTCGAGCCGTGGCATATGATCACATCGTTCATTCAGTACCTGCTCATGGCCCCGTCTTACATTGCGGTCCTCAACGTCTACGCTGTACGTCTACCTCCTCTCTCCTCCTGCTCTATCTAACCACCCAGCCCTGGCCTAGTTCGCAAACGTGCACGACGTCTCCTGGGGTACCAAAGGCGACAACAAACCGACCACCGACCTCGGCGTCGTCAAAACCTCGGCGGACAAAAAAGAGGCGGACGTCGTGATCCCAACCGAGGACAAGGACATTGACGCAGCGTACGAGGACGCCATCGTGGTGCTCAACACGAAGCCGCCCAAGGAGGAGAGCAAGCCGGATGCGGGAACGCTACAGGAGGACTATTATAGGAATTTTAGGACGAACGTGTTGTTGGCTTGGACTCTGTCGAATGTGAGTGGATTCATCGGTAAATGGTTTGGTTAGTATGGGTGCTGATGATCTTTATGTTGCAGGCTTTGCTGGCAGCTCTTATTTTGTAAGCGTTGGGTCCCCATGTCGATAGCGAATTTGATCTCACTCGTCGTTTCTAGAATGACGAAGGGTAATGCAGCGGAGGACGGAGCCAACTCTACCACTGCTGGGTACTTGACGTTCCTGCTCATCTCCGTCGCGGGTTTGGCATGTAAGTTTTCTTCGCCTGGGATTCTTTCAATCTGGGAAATTGACGCTTCTGCGCCTAGTGATTCGATTCATCGGCTCAACGCTGTATATGATCATCCGGTTGTTCGCTGGAGAGTAGACTGCGGCAACTGGGCATCCTGGGTTTAGTATCCAGGTCTTTAGTGCGAACATACAGGGTATACCTGGGCCTGAACAATACCTACTTTCACGACCACTTTCACGTTCACGATTCCCTTCTTTTCTTTGTCCGTTTGTGTCTTGATAGTGAATAATGCTAATGCCTCGCAGCCTGAGGATCATTCCTTCCTGTTCTCTCGTTTTCTTCATTCGCTCGTTCAGCTATAGCCGACCAATTTGAGTTGATATTTCGTACTATACTTGAAACTCCAAGTTCCTTGCTTGTTGCTTGTACGGATACAATATATAAATAGTAGAATTTGATTTTCTACCTTTCACGACCCAGAGATGCCTGGAGTTACTGGGGTCATCAGGATACGAACAGCAAGGCGTAAGAACTGGACCTGGGTGCAACCCGATAGGAGAAACGGAATTCAGCACGTACATGGCAACGAAGGGGGAGGAGGATGAGGCAAGAGTGAGCGTAAGATATTAGATAGGAGCACTCGGTATGATGTCATAACATGGATACTTAAATGGCTGCTCGCTCTCATTCGCCATCCACACCTTTCTTACAACCCAACTGTACGTCCCGCGCTCACTTTAATTCATTCGAACTTTACGCTCACCAGCGTTGTTCGCTAGTAGCTCAGCAATCATGGCACACCACAACATGCACCCCAGCGACGCTCATCCACCTCATCATCATCAGAACCAAGCAAAGTTCATGTCTCAGAGCCCGCCTCAGGCGGGTAATCAAGGGATTGTCGATGGAAGACCTGCAGGTAAGGTATCTCATAGCCCGCTCACACTTCCCATCTTATCACGCGAGGCATGGTTCATGGCGTTCAAGTTTCGCCCATCTCGACGTGATACTCACAAATGTTTATCATTCAGGAGCTCCTCCTCCCCCCGATCCGGTCGTAATGGACACCCTGTTCGATCCAGACGCATCCTCCGAATCCGCACCAACGACTATGATGTACTCCAAGTCCGTCTCTGGCACTACTCCCGCCACCACTCTCCCCGCCACCTCCTCTGGTCGCTCACCTACCTTGCCCTTCTCTGCCTCTACTGGCGTCCGGTCGCCTTCTGCCTCTGCCGCGGGCCCGGGCAACCAAGACAAATTCACGGACTACAAATCCGACGATTTTCATTATACTGTTCGTCAAGTTGACCGAGAGCACTATCACGGCCCTAGGAATAACCCTAATGTGCCCACTGAGGAGGGGTTAGGGAGTAAAGACAACAAGTGGAATTACCCTGGGATGAAGGCACTTAAGGAGAAGGAGAGAGAGGAGATGTTGGGGAGGGTCGTTAGTGATCCGAGGCTGAAGTAAATACTAGTTGAATGGTCTGGCGGTTTCGCACTTTTGCCTTGAGCATGCTACTGCATGTATGACACTAGTGATATGGTGACCAATGTTACCGATCTTGTCTCAAACTCGTACCGTGTCGTGCACGATTCATATTACGCTAGAGTAAAACCGATGCCAGTCCCTCATTTCTCTCGCCACCACCATCATGCCCGGGAAACAGAACGTCTTTGGACGGTGAAAACTCAATTTCACCGTCCTAACTTCTCTGTTTCTATTCAATATTATTTAAAATCGCCGTTTAGAGCGCTCAAAAGGAACCTCGTCGATGGGACTCTCAAACCTACGCCCATTCCCGAGAATAGCAAGACGATCTTCCGACCCTCCATGGCCCATATGGCGAGTCGGATCGCTACGTCTTATCTCGTCATCCATTGATTGGAATCAGATAGAGCTGCATGGGGTACATGCACCCCAACTCAAAATCCTCGCATTCCTGAGAATAGTTGGGTACCCATCGGTTCAGGATGATCGTCGGGTAGTTTCACAAGCCGTCATGCCACCTGGAAATAGATGGGGGGTCAAAAGAAGAATGGAAATGCCTCCTCCCTAGAAAATAAGCGGATGTCGTCGATCTCACCATATCATTCCTCACATGCCCAGACGAGTTGGATGTGCTTTGACGTTGTCCTGGTGTCCGCAGGCTCGTCGGGAAACACCGCCATCAAGCATCAGCCAATCACACTGCCGTATCTTTCGTACCTGATCATAAGAAATCTCAATTGGCCATTGTTCTATCGCCTCACCCTGCCCTCGGTCCAGTTTTGTGGATATCTACACACGTGTAAACGTATTCAGGGAGTCATCAGCCTTTCCCCGGCAGCTATTCGATTCGAAAGCTCTAAACGGTCTCACTCATAATCGTACCCGACTCCATCACCTCTGCTTGGCCCTCTATCACCGGGAAGGGATTATAGTCAAGGCCGAAGACTCGAATGGAAACGTTTTTGTCAGGCTGATAATTCCACTTTGCTGATGCTTACGCTCCCAGCTCTCTCCCTATAGTCCTCAGCGGCCTTCTTACATTCGTGCAATCCTTTGGAGTCGGGGTTCAGTTGGTCGAGGTGTAAGGTGCTGGTGACCTATATTGGGATAGAAATTATTCTTTGACTACTTCGAAGAGAGTTCGGAAATCTGCACAATCCACATCTGGAATTACGCTGGGCTTATTCAGTTCCTCTCTCTCACCCCAGCTTCGAAAATTATCACAGCCACTCTGTTAATGGTCGCAGATCGACGACGGCTTGCCTCTGTGAGGAATGCCACGAAATTCGTGCTAGGTCTTTTCCGGGACTAAGGGGGCTTGTGCTGGATGAGATAGATGGAGATGAGGGTTTAGGGGTTGTGAATTGGAGGGTGCTTGTGGAGTGGCTCGAGGACAGGAAAAGGAGGGGAGTGGGACTGGAAAAATAGGAAATCGACCAGAGCTCGGTCGGGGTGTGGAGGCTGTTTTGAATGTAGTAGGGAAAGGGTTTTATGTTGACCAGCCTAGATAATGTACTTGAAAATGCCTTCGTCCGCCATGTTTACGAGGACACTGATGTGTGGAATTGCAACAGACACGTAAATGCTAATAACAAAGAGCTTCACCTTCACAGCGCATTCATATCAATAGAACTCTAAACGTATATGCTACTGATTTAATATGCTTGCGCATCCCGGCCCGCGAGCCCAATTTTCAAGGACAATGACAAACATGTACAAGCAACTCGCGATAACCAGGAGCACTTTTTGACGCTCAGCTATCCAAAGGCCATGGTAGTGAGTACGTCCCTTCCTCCTCGCTCTTCCACCACCTCCTAACAACCTCTCCTCACTCACCTACTTCGTCACCTCTCCCTATGACCTTCCTTTCCCCAGAAAATCTCAGTCCTCCAACACTCCCCATCCACCCACCTTCCCCAGCGTCCCGGTGACCCAACACCCACATCGCGCAATCTCGATCCCCTCTTGCACCCATTTGCTAAAGCACGTGAACGCACGAGAGCCCTCAATGCAGCAAAGATAGAAAGAATATTCGCTAAACCGTTCGTGGATGCGCTAGAAGGACATTTGGACGCCATCGAGGTTGTGTGTCGACGACCTGGGGGTATTACGGGGTTGGCCAGTGGGAGCTGGGATGGAGGTCAGTCTTTTTTATGACTCTTTATTCTGTTTTGAGTCGCTCATTGGTTGATGCTGATGATAGGTATCATCGTCCACAACCTCTCTCAGAGAACGAAAATCGCGAGCATACAAAACGCGCATAAAGGCAAGGTTTCGGGCCTTTGTTTTGCGGACAGCGACAGGCTGTTGAGCTGTGGCGTGGATCGGAATATAAAATTGTGGTCTATAAATGAAGACTCGACGAGTGAATCGCATACGGTAAGTTTTTGTTTGGTGATTGGACTGCGGAGACGTGCTGACGCGTTTGTAGCCGTTGAATGTATACCCAACTAAAAACGCCCTGAAGTAAGTCATCTGCATGGCATCGCGGCGCTCGGCGTGTCTGATCAACGCTGCCTCGTAGCTCGATAGACCATCACAGGACAGACCCCATATTCGCGACTGCATCCAACATTGTTCAGATATGGGACGAAACAAAGTGAGCATTTGTCCACCCTCGTGCGCTATCACCCTGACTCAAAGCAACCTGCTTACAGGAGCGCGCCAATATCGAATCTCACATTCCCAACGTCAAACGAGTCAATCACAGGGATAAAATTCAACCTGAGCGAATCGTCCGTGTTGGCGAGTATAGGCTCGGACAGAACGTTTACCTTGTATGACATCCGGACTGGCAAGGCTGAGAGAAGAGTCGTCATGCAGGTTAGTCCCTTCCCACTCGTTTTACTCCCTCTCCCCCATATATTCACGCCCATTCCCGCATAGATGAGCAATAACGCCCTCTCCTGGTCTCCGACATTCCCAACCACAATCCTTCTCGCCTCAGAAGACCACAATCTCTACACGTTCGACATCCGACATCTGGACACGCCAACCCAGATATACAAGGGCCACGTGGCGGCTGTGATGAGCTGTGATTGGAGCCCGACGGGGATGGAGTTTGTCAGTGGAGGGTGGGATCGGACGATTAGGATTTGGAAGGAAGGCAAAGGGAGCGGGAGTGAGGTTTATCACACGAAGAGGATGCAGAGGTGGGTGTATGCGCGTTTTTTTTCCGTATTCTGGTCTCATTTTTGGTGTTTGCGGTTCACAGGGTCTCGTCGACGGTCTTTTCGTCGGATGCGAGATTCGTGATAAGCGGAAGCGACGATGGAATCGTGAGGATATGGAAAGCTAAAGCGAGTGAGAAGTTGGGTGTGGTTACGGCTAGGGAGAGGGCTGCGATTGAGTATCGGGATAGTTTGAAGGAGAGATGGAAGATGGATGGTGAAGTTGGAAAAGTTCTTCGGTGCGTTGTTGTTCTTCCCTTTCTGGGATCTTTGTCCTCTTACGCATTTGGAGCAGACGAAGGCACCTACCAAAGTCGGTATATTCGACATCCAAACTCAAGACTACGATGTTGGAGGCTAGGCGGGTCAAGGAAGAGAGGAGGAGGAAGCATACGAGAGAGGGCGAGACGAAGCCCAAGGCCGAGAGGAAGAAGGTCGTCATTGCAGAGCAGACTTGACATTGTAGTGCTGTTTCGGCGTGTTGTACGCAGCGACCGTCGCTACTAGTGAAATGTATGGTATCACAGCAAAAATCATTTTGAATTTGAATTTCAAAAATCGAGATCGCGCTTCGGCTATTCGGAAGTCTCCGCATCTGTCCCGGCGGAAACGGCTCGATCCATGATGACTTGATTATTTACCGTATGTTTTCATGTTTTCCCTCTCACTGGCCAAGTCCTTTCAGGTTTGCATATTCGGGACTTGAAAAGACCCTTTTTCTCTCGACACCCGGTTTTGAGCCTCTTGTTTCTTATCTTGACGCCGCTCGCTACGCACTCTCACTGGCTAGTGGCTGGCGCACGCATTGACGATTTTGACGATAAACTGCGACGTTCGCCCAGGCTCCTACAGCTTTTGGCTTTACGGTTTTTGATTCAAGGAGGGCAATTCTTGGTCACGCGACAGTGCACTTGGGGATGTCGACGTCGCAGAGTCCTGACTACGAGCGCCAGGAGATCGGCGAACAGCATTCGCATTCGGACATGCCATCTTCGAGTGGTACCAGCGGGGATGGAAGCCGTGGTGCACCGATAGAGCCGCAGATGCCAGCCTCTGCTGTTCTTGATCCTTCTCAAGGTGATACGCCGACAACTGGTGGATCTACTTCCATTGGGCCACAACCACAACGCCAATCTCAGCCCCGCCCTCCACCTTCATCTCCCGCCACCCATCCAAATTTACATTCAAGCGAAGCACAACCAGAGTCTCCATCCTCCCGCCTCCTGTCCCGATTTTCGAGCATAGCACTCCCTCGGGTCGGGAGCAGTCAGCGCAAGCGAGACTTTGCGGCTCGGACAGAGTTGAGAGCTGCTGAGACTCCATTTCCGACGCCTAGGGACTCCACCGCCAGTCTAAGCGCGGAGGATGTCGGTATAGAGGTTGCAACGAGAGCGGCAAGAACTCGGAGGGGCGAACGGCCACCCTCTCCAATCCTGCAAGAGCTGGAGGCCTACTCGTTTCCAAAGTCCGGTGAGCGAGAAAAGGGACATGCTCCTTCGCCCACGACGGTGGACTTGACAGAGGCGGATATGGAGTCCGGGATCCCCCGTCGAAACAAGGAATCAGAGCCGATCTCAACCGCGAGCTCTCCCCCTCCTTCCGCTCCAACGTCTCCATCTCCAGATCTAGACTCGCGCCCGCACAAACGACCACCCCACGGCTACGCACACAAGCGCAAATCCAGACCACGGCCCAAAGCTATCCACATCGCGCACCATAAGCTCAGGTCGCTCAAGTTTAGGCCAAACGTGGTGCTGCAGAACTCTGGCAGCGTGGCGAGGGACCATCTGGCGAATGAGAGGACGTTTTTGGCGTATGTGAGGACGAGTGTGGCGATTGCTTCTGCTGGTGTTGGTGGGTTCTCTTGCTTCTTTTCTTATTGGTTTTCTCTTGGCTTACTGTTGCTTTGGACGCATATACACCACTCATGGCGACTTCTTCGGTGGATTAACGTCGATTTCGTCACTCCTGCGCCTATGCGTTACATGTGTTTGCAACATGGATGCCTTACTGCCTCATTTGATCGGACGGAACGCGCATATATTCACCATCATGAATCGTCCCCTCTCGAACACCTACGATTACCGCTCATATAAATAGCTCTCGTACAGCTATTTACACTCTCAAGACATATATCCTCAGGCGAGATACAAGGAAGACCTCTATCAAACCGAGTGCAGAGATTTGCAGTGCCATTAGGGGCGACGCTTATCATCACCGGGTTTTGCATTTTGCTGATCGGTGCGTGCCATGGTTTTGCGTTGGAATATGGGATGCTGACCACTGCGGATGCATGTAGGCTTGATGAGATACTTTTTTGTCCAGGATTTACTACCTCAAGGCAAGTTTAGAGTGGCTAGGATGAGCACTTTGTTTATCTCTTTTGCTATTTCGGTGGTGGTTGTGATCACGTTTGGGGTTTTGGTTGGGAGTGATGGTGCTGGGTGAAGGCGAGGCTGGACTGAGCGGAAATATGCGTTTGCTGTTGGTGAGAGTTGAGGCCTGAGGACCCAGGAGGCGTAGGACGGTCTCGTAGACTCCTGGCCTCTTTTGGAGTTGAGAAGCGAAAATTTAGGGGTGAAGTCATAATTTATAGACATTTGATTATGGACACCCGCGGGAACTTGTGATTCTCATTCATATATTTACTTTACAATCTATCGAACACTAAGCCCGGTAGTACCACTGCCTCAAAGAACGGAGTTTGCGGAAAAACCCCGACTCGCCGGGCCACGTGGTTGCTCACCGCGTCATGAGGAGGGTGGGTGACGACTAGCGGTCGCTCCATACCTTGTTTACTTGCTGAATAAATCACATAATCACAATATACACTAGCACGGGCCACCATAAGTGACTCGAGGCCTCGCTTGCTGGTGTGCCAAAGAACAGCAGCAGATCAGCTCGGACTTACTTTCGTTCGGACGAGACATCCTTGGCATGAGCTGGGATTCATTATGTACATGGGTAGACAATGAATACACCGCATCAAGACGGGCAACCACCACATGAAACTAAATACGATTTTGGCATGCAAAGGAGCCCGCAGTGGGCAAAGGAGCCACCGCAGCATAGTACAGATGACCCTGCCTGATGACGTGAGTTGTACTTATATGGGTCATGGGGGTTTAATGGTCCTCGAGTCTCAGTAGTTACAACTATTCTCGGTAACTACAATATCATCCTTCCTACATATAGCAAGTATACGCATGTATAGCTTATGCATCCATAGCTTATGCGTACATATGACTCGACTCTTTTCTCATCGCTTATGCATCCATAGCTTATGCGTACATATGACTCGACTCTTTTCTCATCGCAACAAACTCTAATTCCATAGAATGTATAAATATCACTTCACAGTAGCATAGAAGCTCCAGCTTGACCTCTTGTATTCTTTCTCATTAATATCATTTCCGACTCACCTCATTAACACCTTTGGTGGATTGTTCGACTCAATGATATTGTTGTCTCTTTTGCTCTTGTCATCTTACTCATTCTCCAGGGGTATTAACTTACTTCTCAGACTGACGTGTTAAGTTAGAGTCGTTGTAACATCTAGGCTGGAGTACATGTAGTGGGTCAGTACATTTGGGTTTCCAATTCCATTAAGACAGAACACAATTATCAGCACCAAACTACTTGCTTTACTTTATATAGTTTACTTTACTATGGTACTTATGTGCTCTAGTTTACAAGGTATATTCCAATGTACTAAAAGTTCA